>CP136880.1:290000-335000 GCA_033000465.1 Sciaenops ocellatus | reverse complement strand
ACACACACACACAGGTACACAAACACACACACACACACAGGTACACACACACACACACACACACAGGCACACAAACACACACACACAGGTACACAAACACACCTGTCTGTCTGTCAGGTCTGGACGGCGAGGCGGCTCCGGTTCTTCAGGTGATGCGTCGTTACATCAGGACGTTCTTCGGCTGCGAGCAGTGCGGCCGACACTTCGAGGCGGCGGCGGCTGCCAGCATGGACCGAGTCCAGAACCAGGAGGAGCAGATCCTGTGGCTGTGGAACCAACACAACCGGGTCAACGCCAGACTGGCTGGTACACACACACTGCTAACTGCTAATAAGCTAACTGCTAACGGAAGCTAAAAACAAGATGTAGCACAGAACGCTGACACTTCCTGTTTCCTGTAGTTCTAAAATACAAATAGAAATTAAGCCCCGCCCCTTTCACTCTGTGCTCCAATCACAGTCGAGCAGCCCTGGCTCATCTTCCTTTACTGAGATATGCTCTAACACGTAGCATAACTAAGCTAACATGTAGCATATCAGGAAAGGAGGAAGTTGACCGAGGCTTGCTCGACTGTGATTGGAGCACAGAGTGAAAGGGGCGGGGCTTATGAAGGGTCAAATCCATCAATACTTTTTCATCAACATGTTTCCTCTCCTCCTCCCCCTCTCCTCTCCTCCTTCTCTCCTCCTCCTCTCCTCCTCCTCCCCTCCTCCTCTCCTCCTCACTCTCTCCTCTCCTCCTCCTCTCCTCCTCCCTCTCTCCTCTCCTCCTTCTCTCCTCCCCCTCTCCTTTCCTCCTCCCCCTCTCCTCTCCTCTCCTCCTCCTCTCCTCCTCCCCCTCTCCTCTCCTCCTCCTCTCCTCCTCCCTCTCTCCTCTCCTCCTCCTCCTCTCCTTTCCTCCTCCCCCTCTCCTCTCCTCTCCTCCTCCTCTCCTCCTCCCCCTCTCCTCTCCTCCTCCTCTCTCTCTCCTCTCCTCCTTCTCTCCTCCCCCTCTCCTTTCCTCCTCCCCCTCTCCTCTCTTCCTTCTCTCCTCCTCCTCCCTCTCTCCTCTCCTCCTTCTCTCCTCCTCCCTCTCTCCTCTCCTCCTTCTCTCCTCCTCCTCTCCTCCTCCCTCTCTCCTCTCCTCCTTCTCTCCTCCCCCTCTCCTTTCCTCCTCCCCCTCTCCTCTCCTCCTCCTCTCCTCCTCCCCCTCTCCTCTCCTCCTCCCCCTCTCCTCTCCTCCTTCTCTCCTCCTCCTCTCCTCCTCCCTCTCTCCTCTCCTCTCCTCCTCCCCCTCTCCTCTCCTCCTTCTCTCCTCCCCCTCTCCTCTCCTCCTTCTCTCCTCCCCCTCTCCTCCCCTCAGGCTCTCTCAGTGATGACCCCCTCTTCCCTAAAGCTCCCTGGCCGAGCCCCTCCCTCTGCTCCTCCTGTCACGAGGAGAAAAATGGCGTCCACGTTTGGAACCAGGAGAACGTGCTCCTCTTCCTCCGACGACACTACGGAGCCTCCAACCTCTCCCCCAAATACTCTCTGACTCCCCCACGACTCCCAGCACCGCCTCCCAATCCTGATCCTGGTCTTGGACAGGAGGAGCACAGAGGAGCAGGAGGAGCGGGAGGAGGGGGAGGAGGAGGAGCAGAGGGGAAGGAGGTGGAGAGGAAAGCTGAGGAGCAGCCGGAGCTTCGACCTGAGGCTAAGAGGGAGGAGGAGAAAGGGGAGGCTGTGGGTGGAGGAGGTGGTAAAGGAGTAGCAGTAGGAGGAGCAGCAGGAGGAGTCTGGATTCTGGGTCTGGGCTTCAACAGTGTGGACATGTCTCTGTGTGTGCTCCTCTATGTCTCCTCCTGCCTCTTCCTCATGCTCCTCTTCTTCTTCTTCAAAGTCCGCTCCAGGAGGTGGAAGCTCCGCTACGCCCGCCTCCACGTCTGACCCAGACCGGACCGGACCGGACCAGACCGGACTGATTTAGTCAGACCAGTTCAAACAGGTTCTGTTGAGCCGTCACAGTCTGTGACCAGAACCGGACCATGTGGACTCACTGAGACTGAACCGGACCGGACCAGACCGGTTCTGCTGTGTTCACTTTGTGCCAAACGACAGACGACACACCTGTCCTCTCAGGCCCCGCCCCTGTCCTCTCAGGCCCCGCCCCTGTCCTCTCAGGCCCCGCCCCTGTCCTCTCAGGCCCCGCCCCTGTCCTCTCAGGCCCCGCCCCTGTCCTCTCAGGCCCCGCCCTTCATCTACACAAAATCTGGTGTGTGTGTGTGTGTGTGTTTTAACTGTGAAATATGACCCCGTCCTGATGAACGGATCTCTGCAGTCTGATTGGTTGTTACTGATCAGCTGATCAGTGTTTTTGTTAAATCGACTTCCTGTTTGTTATTGAGGTCGTTGTGGGCGGAGCTGTCATCCTGCAGTGCATTGTGGGGTGGACAGTCAGTTAATTAGTTTAATTGACTTCAGGTGTTCGTGATAACATTTTACACAGTGACATCAAAGTTTGTTTTGTTATTAACATTTAAAACCATTCCAGGCCTTGAATATAAGGAACATTATGTCAAACTTTTCAAGGGTTTTCCAGGACTGTTGAAGTTTGAAGTCACCAACACGACAAAAAGTTTTTATGATGATGTCATCTATCAGCTGATGACGTCACCATGACATCACGATGACGTCATCTCTGAACGTCGTCAAACAAAGTTTCAAATATTTTGAATTAAAAATCGAGCTGCTCAAACTTTTCTGTTAAATTAAAACATGAAATAAAAAAAAATTTGCTTCTCAGTTTTATCAGGTAATTAACTGATCGTTTAAAATCAGTGTTACGATGTCAGAAGGAATAAAAACAAAAGTAAAACAAGTTTTTCAGTCGTTTTCTTTTTGTTGTTTTAATTTAAATATTTCTGATCTTTAATTGGAACATTTGGTCTTTGTTGGTCCTCCGTAGCTCGTCAGTGTTTCAGGTGTCGTCAGGTAAACTTTTATTTATTTCATGACGGAGTGATGTGAATCTGATGCTGTTTTTTATCTGCTGGTCCCTGAACGCACCGTCCCTCCTCCAGAAGTCCATTGTTTATTTTAGTTTGTGTGTTTTCTGATTAATTATGTTAATGAGATGTAAATAATCTGAATAAATCATGTTGCTCTAACTCTCACTGACTCCTGAGTGAACTGCTGAAGGTGACTGTGTACTGACGGACGTGTAGCTTAACGTGTTGCTAAAGTAACTGCTAACAGTAGCTGTTGTTAGTTTGTGAAGCTTTATTTAAACTTTAAGATGACAGGACAGCTAGCTGCAAGGCTAACTAGCTAACGGCAGCTACAGTGAGCAGCAGTTAGCGGTTACTTTAGCACCAAGTAAATTAGCTTTGTAGCAGTTCGTCTTATAAACAACCAAACATTTGTTTCCTGTTTTATTTTGAAACTCAAACAATGAACGTTCTTTAACATACAGAACATGATCACATGTTAGCATGTTAGCATGTTAACTGGTGTTTTAACAACAGGTGTGAACTGAAGTACTGAGAGCTGATCGCCATGGTAACACCAGGTGTGAACAGGGCATCAGTCACAATGCTAACATGCTAATGTTAATGTAAGTTTAGCATGTTAGCATGTTAACATTAGCTAATTAGCAGTAAAGACAAAGTCCAGATGAGGCTGATGGGATTGTCTGTAGTTCTGCAGGTGTCGACCTGATGGTGGCGCCACATGACACATCAGAGGAACAATAAAGTTATCTGAGTTCACAGACAGACAGACAGATAATATACAGACAGACAGGTTTGTTGTTTGTTGAGTCCACACCAGCCTCGCCCTGCTAATTTACATATTTAGAGATCTGCAGTCTGACAGAACCAGAACCAGAGTCCGGACGTCCTGACCCCTCACACACACACACACACACGTAGACTTAGCTCACATGTGGGGACCTGGACTCGGACCCTAAACGCAGCCCTTTGTTCCATGTGGGGACGTTAAAGTGTCCCTGAAGGCAGCACGAGCCACAAACAGCAGCAGCTACTGTAAAAGACCTTATATGGCCTCACCCCTCCCTCTTCCTCCTCCACCACCACCACCAGCATCCACCCACCAGACAGACACCGACCTGTCTGTCTGTCTGTCTGTCTGTCTGTTTGAAACTCTTCTGAACTATCAGTGATGATGGAAGCTGAGGCAGCAAAAAGCTGCTTGTGTGTGTGTGTGTGTGTGTGTGTGTGTGTGTGAGGCTGGCACACAGTCGCAGTATGCACGCTATGTACTCGGCATGCCAACTCAGCCTCGGCACTGCAATGCAGCGCTGTGCATTTGGCCAAGTCATGCCACACACACACACACACACACACACACACACACTGATACACACACACGGACGTGTGTGTGTATCAGTGTGTGTGTGTGTGTGTGTGTGTGTGTTTATTTATATTTGTCTCGTTCATATTCAACCTTGCAGTGTCTCTCTCTCTCTTCCTGTCTCTCTCTCTCCCCTGTCTCTCTCTCTCTCTCCTATAGATGAGCAGTGTAATGCATGCTCGCCCGCCCCTCTCTCGTCCTCTGCAGGGCAGTTAGCCGCATTAGCTCCCTCGCTGTCCTCAGATGACTCCTCCTCCTCCTCCTCCTCCTCCTCCTCCTCCTCCTCCTCCCTCCTCCTCCTCCTCCTCGGCTGTCTGCTGTGTCTCTACCTCCCCCCTCCTCACCCCTCCATCCTCCTCCTCCCCCCCTCCTGTGACACACCAGACGATGCGTTGACTGAGCGGAGGAGAAGAAGAAGAAGAAGAAGAAGAAGAAGAAGAAGAAGAAAACCTCTCCCAGCCCGCTGCCGTCCTCCTGCTGCTGCTGCATGGAGGAGAAGAGGAGCAGAGAGGAGGTGAGGAGCTGTCTGTGTGCCTGTCTGTCTGTCTGTGTGCCTGCCTGTCTGTCTCACCTCCATCCTCTTCTAACTGTATCTGTACTGTCTGTCTGTCTGTCTGCCCCCCGTCTGTCTGTCTGTCTGTCTGTCTGCTGCCCTGTAAACAATAATAACCCTGAACTGAGCTGAACTCTCAGACAGACTGAACTCACCTGGACCGGACTCTACTGGACTCTACCGGACTCTACCGGACTCTGTGTGACTGTACTGGACTGTAAGTGTTACTGTGCCGGGCTGTCCTGGACTGTACTGTACTCTGATGTACCGGACTGGACTCTACTGTACTGCTGATTCAGGATCAGACTGATTAACGTGATGTGTGTGTGTGTGTGTGTGTGTTCACTGTGATGTCACACACACACACACACACACACACACAGTTTACTGGAAACCAGACCGTCCCAGTCCAGAACCAGGTTCTGTTGTTAACCTTGACGACTGTCATTTGTCTAATTTTGATCTAATGTTTTCATGGTTCTGTTGGTTCTGATTGAAAGTCCAGGTTCTGGTTCTGTTTGTATCAAAGTGACTCTGAGTATAAAAGTTCTCCAGTGGTCTAAATGTTCTGATCCGGTCTACAGAGTTTTAAGTTGTTCTGAAATGAGAAAGAAACTTTATTGATACAAACAAAAACACCAGAGACTGAACTGGACCGCCCTGAACTGGACTGTACTGAACTGGACCATATTGAACTGGACCGTACTGAACTGGACCATATTGAACTGGACCGTACTGAACTGGACCATACTGAACTGGACTGGACTAAATGGGACTAAACTGGACCGGAATAAACTAGGTTTGGATCAGAACTTTACAAACATTTTCTGTTTGTAAAGTTTTAAACAAACTTTATATGATGAAATAAGTCTGGAGTTCTGGTTCAGGGTGGTATCATCTGCATATAAACACACATCTTAACGTATAGCTGGAACATATAGTTAAATTTATATGTAAAGTTGTTTATTATTATTGTTGTTGTTTAAATTTTAAAATGCAAAGAAAAAATGCTCTTCTGTTTGATGTTTTCATATATTTTTTTTCAAAACAGTTTACAGGTAAAGTATAAATTTATAATGAAGCTGAGGTGAAGGTCGTCTGTATGAAAAAATTTATAAAACATACCAGAAAATGTTTGTAAATTATAATTAATATGTTTAAAATATTCCCAAAAATCAGCAAGTTAGAAAACATTTAGTAAATATGAGAAACATCAAAATAATCTACAGAAAGAAATATCAGATTAATATAAATTAAAATATAAATCAAGCTAAAAAATTATTGGTCAAAATAACAAAAGAAATCTAATAAATGACATTTATTTATTTATACGAACAAAATCACCAGCAGAGGCTCTCTGATCATGTTTTATTGTTTCCATTATAAGTTTGGATCAGTTATTATTGTTTTAAGCAAACTTTATATGATGAAATAATTCTGGAGTTCTGGTTCTGGATGGTATCATCTGCATAGAAACACATCGCAACGTTTATTCACAAGATAAATGAGTGAACAATGAACAATGACACAGCCTGAAACTTCTGATTTACATCATCACACGTAAAGATGTCCAAAACACGTATGTTAGGTAATCTGTCATCCTTTAAACCTCCTCCTCTCCTCTCCTCTCTCCTCTCTCCTCTCCTCTCTCCTCCTCTCCTCTCCTCTCCTCTATCCTCCTCTCCTCTCTCCTCCCCTCCTTGTGTAGCTGAGCTGACCTTCGTTCTGATGATCTCCAGACTCCGCCTCCTGCCTGTCCCTCTCTGACTCATCACCTCCGACCTTGACTCCTCCCCCTGACCGCTGACCTCTGCCCTCCCTGATTTGTCCCCCCCATCATGGATCTGGTCCGTTCTGGAGGTGATATCTTCAGGATCCCTGACACTTAAACTCTGTTAAAGACGGACCCGTCTCCTCTCAGCCGGTCCAAACCCTGAATCACTTCCTGTCCCGTCCTCCTCTGGACCGACGCCGTCCACCATGTCGGAGGGTCTGCTGCAGGTGGAGATCCCCGACTTCGGCAGCAGCGTTCTGGGCAGCCTGAACGAGCAGCGGCTGCTGGGTCACTACTGTGACGTCTCCATCCTGGTGCAGGGTCAGGCCTTCAAGGCGCACCGGGCCGTCCTCGCTGCCTCTTCGCTCTACTTCAGAGACCTGTTCAGCTCTGCGGCCGACTCCTCGTCCTCGTCCTCCTCACAGGCGGTGTTCGAGCTGCCGTCTTCCGTGACGCCGACCTGTTTTCAGCAGATTCTGTCCTTCTGCTACACGGGACGCCTCAGCATGGCCGCCAGCGAGCAGCTGGTGCTCATGTACACCGCCGGCTACCTGCAGATCCAGAACATCGTGGAGCGAGGCATGGAGCTGATGATGATGAAGGCCTCCTCCTCCTCCTCCCCTCTGTGCTGCGACTCACAGGTGGGTTAGGCCACGCCCACAGAGGTGCATGCAGCGTTACTGGTTAACGTTAGTTATATGTTATATTTAGCTTAGCAGCTAATGAGATCCACGATGCTAACTGAAGCTCCGGTTCTGGCACGACATCAGCTCCTCTGGAACTCTTCATCATGTTTCTTTAACTTTATTTAAACAGGCTGATGTTTTACAGACGACCTCAGCGGACGAGCTCGGCGGCTTCGACGCCCCGATGGTCCAACAGCAGCAGCAGCAGCACAGCGCCCCCCAGCTGCAGGAGGCCAGTCCGGACCAGCCGGCCCTGAGCCCAGAGGAGCTGCTGTTGGCCGTCAGCAGGATCAAACAGGAGAGAGCTGACACTCCTCCTGCTGAGGAGAACGGTGGAGGAGCAGGAGGAGGAGGAGGAGAGGAGGCCAGGTGATGACAAACAGGAGTTCAGATCTGAGTGATCAGTTTGGGGCATCATGGTGGTCTGTAATAATCTGAGATTTAACTTTGAACCTCCAGGTCTGCAGGTTCATGTCGTGGATCATGTGATCATCACGATCTTCCCTGCAGTGTTTAGGTGCTTCTGATGTAGTCAGCTGATATCTGACAACAGATTAGATATCAGGCTGAGACTTCGTCTGCAGTCAGATTAGAAACTTCATGTTTGAGGCTGATCTCTATAAACAGATATCTGCGTATAAGTGCTGATAAAAGAAGTCGTCTGAAATGTGAAACTAGTCGGACTACAAACAGAAACCAGAACATTTCTGATGCCTAAAGTTTGCTACTGTACATTGACCACCACAGAACATGACTGATCTGAAAAACAAACCCAACATGAGTTAATTAAAGGTAACATAGTGTGTATCCATGTTCACTGTCTTTCATTGTTTATGTCCATGTTGGCGAGCTGGCAGACTTCTTGTTACGTCTCTGCTGGAGCTTTTCTTCATGACTTGATGTGAATCATTCCACAGAGATACAAACAACACTCGTAACATTATTATAGACAAACACTGAACCCAAATTCAACACGCTGAAGAAACTGTGACCTGTGGACACGCTACCTGAATCTAAAGAAAGAGACCAGAGGATAGTCAGACCGAATCAGAAGAGACATGACAGTAAGACCCAATCAGTAGAGACATGAGGACAGTAAGACCCAATCAGAAGAGACCTGAGGACAGTAAGACCCAATCAGAAGAGACATGACAGTAAGACCCAATCAGAACAGACCTGAGGACAGTCAGACCCAATCAGTAGAGACATGAGGACAGTCAGACCCAATCAGAACAGACCTGAGGACAGTCAGACCCAATCAGTAGAGACATGAGGACAGTCAGAGCCAATCAGAATAGACGTGAATGGATATGGACATTGAGGACATTGGATGTGGTCACCTGTCTCTGATTTAAGCTCTGTGTTGTTGTCCTCAGAGTCGACATTGCCGGTGACCTCCAGTCCAGAAACAGCGCTCTATGTTACCTGGGCGCAGGTGGAGGTTTGGTACCGGGGTTGCAGTCCTACCTACTGGCAGGCGGGGGGCGCTCCAGTCCGGGAGGCTCCAGCCTTCCAACAGACTCGCCTCCGTCTCACCCCCCAACTGAGGAAGAGCTGGAAGAGGATTACTACGGGAACACGGTCCACCCCGGACTCTACCAGCACATCTATGGACATCCCGGTAACCCGTACAGTAAGTCATGTCCCATCTGTGATCTGATTCATAGACTCAGAGAGGGTTTAGAGGACAGACTAGGACGGACAGGTGATCAGAACCACATACACGTTGAGAGTGTATCCTTCAAAACACCTGGTTGTTTCCTGCATGTTTCTAGGAAGTTCTAGGAACTCTGGAACCAGAACAACTAAACTTAAGAATACCAACAAAAGGGTATTTGTTCAGGCGTCTGATCAGGATCGTCCTGAGCTTCTTCCTTTGGTGCCATATGAGCACATCCAGCTGGCAGGAGACCCCAGAGCAGAAGAGGGATTATATAGTCCCCCTGTCCTCCAGAAGGAGCTGCCACCACGACCCAACCCCAGATAAGCAGAGAGATGGATGGATTTGTCTGTTCTCCTAACGTTGACACTAGAGTCAATTTGTGTGTCTTTACTGTTTGATTGAAGCTGAACTGAAGATGTAGTTTAAGGTTTGTGTTTAACCAATGAATGATGTCCAGTCCTGGTAGTCTGGACCATCAGACAGCAACGATAAGGCTTCTCCTGACTGACTCAGAGCTGTTCGGTCAGCTTTAATGGACCGGAGTTTGTTTCCTCGGATAGTCCGGTTCGTCCGGTGTGAAAGCTCACCTGAACTCTGGTCCTCCTGAAAATGTGGGTCTCGGTCCACTTGCAAAGTGAACCCTGGTGCTGTTCACTTACAGCAGGAAAGAAAACAGACTATCCAGAGAACCAAAGATCAGAAAGCCAATCGATGAGCCGGGTTTTCTTCTTCCTGGTCAGTGCTTGTTTTTTGAGCAATAGCGCCCCCAAACGAGCAGCTGTTGTAACCGCATGACGTTGTCCAGGCGGTTTGGTCCGGTGTGAAAGTGAACCAAACCAAATGAAGGTGTGAAATCAAGTCCCATCAGAACTATCCGGGTGTGAAAGCAACATAAGACATGTGTTGAGTTGTTCATTAGTTCAGATCACCTGGTTTCACCTGGTGAAAGGATTCAGACAGAGGAGGTGAGTTAGCGGGGGTTCAGACAGGATCAGGCGCCGAGGCAAAAACTGAGGTCTTTTCATTCACGTCAGTGGAGGGTCGTGCGTTTCCATACTGGCAGTCCGCAATGCCGCAAAAAAACGCACCGGCGTCCGAGAGAGAAGTTGATCCAGATCCAACTTTGGGAAACTGGAGCCCCACGTCACACTCCACAAACCAATCAGATACTCAGATCGGTCAAACCTCCACAGACAGCCTGAAATGTCTCTGAGACTGTCTCTGAGACTATCCAGGTGGATTCACAGCCTAAACTCTGATAATCTACCTGTGTGTGTGTTCTCACTTTGTTTATTTCATGTACCAGCTTCTAAATCTGAGTCTGACTCGCAATTTACGCTGCAAAATATAATGACACGAAGAAGTTTAATTTGATTTGTGTCTGATGATATGAGAGAGAGAGAGAGAGAGAGAGAGAGAGAGAGAGAGAGCTTTGGTTGAGAGACATACAGTAACAATAACAGTGAGCGTCGGACTCCATAAAGTTGTTATTAATCAGAGAAATAAAAAGTTATTTCCTGATTGTTTCACAGCGGTTACATTCAGCAGGTATAGACACGCCCACAGCAACACACCTCAGCTCCCCTCAGCCCCCACCACCGGTTGCCGGTTTCCCTGATCCCATCTGAATGCGCGGTTAGGGTCAGACATGTTCTGTTGACTGTCTTGTTTAGTTAATGAACACTTATCCAATGAGACTGTGGACTTTTCTCTGGATTTGAACGAATCACAGTGCAGAGCTGCTCAGCCTCTTAGCTGCACGCCTGAAGTATTCATCATCAGTTCTGAGTGAATAAAATGTGTTCTGGAAGTCCAGAAAAGTCCACTGCAGGGACACTTTCCTCTGAGTGCAACCTGCTGTCTGCTGGTCTGGACTTTAACAGGATTTAGGATTTAACCAAAGTGTTCCTTTAAAACAAGTCTTAGTCTTTCACCTCAGCACTGGTCTGACTGCGTGTATGCTGGAGGTTAAAGCCTGTCCTCGTCCTCTCCTGATATCTTCTGACAGACGTTTTGTTGTATCACAGGAAGTTAATGGGAGAGGTGAAACGTCTCAACCATGCTAGCTACGAGAACCTTCAACAGTCAGTTTTCTTTGACTGACACCTAGTGGACATTAGATGAACTTCAACACTCCACAGGTCATTAGACGTCCTCGTTAACACCCCGCCTCTCTGTTTCCAGTCCAAGAGAAGATGGAGATGCTCTCCCTGCCATTGGCTAATGAGCGTCGGCCCTGCGTGCTGGTTGGTCGGGACAACATGGCGCTCCCAGCCAGTCTGATCAGTCAGATCGGGTATCGCTGCCACCCGTCGCTCTACACAGAGGGAGACCCGGGAGAGAAGGTGGAGCTGGTGGCAGGTAGGATGACACAACACCTGACTGCCTACAGGAAGTACTTTGGACACAGCTCGTCTTCCTGTTCTTTAAGTCACTAATGTATTGTCATGACAACGGGATCGTTAAGATTGGGAGGTTGTTCGTCTTACTGTGTGTGTGTGTGTGTGTGTGTGTGTGTGTGTGTGTGTGTGTGTGTGTTCAGGTTCAGGTGTGTTCATGACACGAGGTCAGCTGATGAACTGTCACCTGTGTGCCGGAGTTAAACACAAGGTGCTGCTCAGGAGACTGCTGGCTACGTTCTTCGACAGGTGAGAGAGGTCCTCGACCTGGGTAGCCTAGCTTAGCATAAAGACTGGAAGCAGGGGGGAAATGTTTAGACACATTGTGACATCATCACACATCATGTGACCTCATCAGACATCATGTGACATCTTCAGGCTGTGTTCCAGAAGGTTAATCTAAAGCTGTGTAGGAGCTGATTGGGGTGTCATGGTTTCCATAGAAACACTCTGGCCAATAGCTGCGGTACAGGAATCCGCTCCTCAACCAATGACCCGAGCCGAAAGCCTCTGGACAACCGGGTGTTAAACACAGTGAAACGTAAGACACACACACACACACACACACACACACACACACACTGCTAACAGGAAGTGCTAACTGCTAATGGACCCTTTGATTATATTTGAGTTAACAGAAGCTAAAAACAAGCTGTAGCACAGAGAGCTAACGCTTCCTGTTTGTCTAAATGTAGAGTGTGTCTGACTGTGGCCCCGTCGCGCCCATACATTATTACTGACACTGCAGCAGCACAGAGACTTCAATAAAGTTAGTCAAAGGCAGGCTGGAGGTTGCCAAGCAACCAGGGTCAGCTGCAGGTCAGAGCAATTAACTGCAGCTGTGCTCTGTCTGTGTGTGAGTGACTGCTGAGACACAGAAAATCTCAAAATGAACCCCTCCAACTAGTGGACACTAATGCCAAACGGTAGGTCGTATCAAAAAGCCCAAATGACCGTGAGCATCCTCATCTTGTCGACCATGTGAATGCTGAATTTCAGTGTCTAAAGTTAAAAAATGTGACCTGGGGAGATAGAGAAAGAACAGGTGCCCCGTGCTCCTTTGGGAAATTTCTCCTCTCCAGTTTACATGGGAGTAGATGGGGCTGTCGGTGGGTGATCCTGGCGCATCAGTGCGTCTCCCGCCAAAACTATAAGTCTGACAGCTTCAGCAGTGATATCGCTGCGTAGCCCACGAATTTTCCTACGTTTCTATGTATAAATTATTTCTGTAGAGTGACATTTGTGGCCACGAGAGCCGTTTGCAAATTTATTTTTTCATAAATGTTTCTCTCCCTCTCCACTCTAGCGATGATGTCACCCACTCTAGCCTCGCTTTAAGGTAACATTGGGGGAAATTTTTGCCGAATAATTTGAAATTCGTTTGGTGAAACTCTTAGAAAAGTCACAGCACACCATTCCCGGCCGAGCCGGTCGTTTTGATACCTTTTTTGTGTATGTGCGACCAAAACTGAGGGAGTAGCGGGCCAAAACACGGAAGACACGTCAGAATAAGAAGCAGGTGTGACTTTCTCAGGTACACTCAATTAAGCCCCGCCCCTTTTCACTTTGTGCTCCAATCACAGTTGAGTAAGCTTTGGGCAACTTCCTGTATTTCATATGCTAACATGTTAGCTACACATTAGCTCAGATGTGTGTGTCTTTGTACTTTATTTTGAAATTATTGAGACTTCTTCCTCCTCCTCCCTCTCTTCCTCCTCCCTCTCTTCCTCCTGCTCCTCCCTCTCCTCCTCATCCCTCTCTTCCTCCTCCCTCTCTTCCTCCTGCTCCTCCCTCTCCTCCTCATCCCTCTCCTCCTCCTCCCTCTCTTCCTCCTGCTCCTCCTCAGTGTACTGTCAGAACTTTGCTCCTAACTTTAAGGAGAGTGAGATGAACGTCATCGCGGCTGACATGTGCACCAACGCTCGTCGGGTTCGTAAACGTTGGCTCCCAAAGATCCAGTCTCTCCTCCCCGACAGCCTCCCGGCCTCCTCCCACCCCCGCAAGGGTAAGAGGGGAGGAGCAGGAGGAGGAGGAGCAGGAGGAGGTCAGGGAGGAGACGCAGCGGTGCAGCCCAGTGGCAGCCCCTTCGAGCTGGACCTGCGGCAGCTCGGCTCCTCCTACCTCGGCCTGGAGGCCCCGCTGTACGCCGAGCGCCGCGAGAGGGAGGCGCCGGCAGGGGAGAGAGAGAGGGAGAAGGAGGCGCCGGCTTCCCTCCTACCTCACCTGCAGTTCGCCGGGTCCCGTGGGGGAGGAGGAGGAGGAGGTCAGGCGGAGGAGGCGCTGATGGGAGGCGAAGCAGACGGAGGAGGGAGGCTACAGACTGAACAACCCCCGGACCTCCCCCTCTCCCTGTCCTCCACCTCCTCCTCCTCCTCTTCCTCCTCCTCACACCCCTCCCCCCAGCCTGCAGAGACCGCCCCTACTCACAGGGGATTGGCCGACACAGATGAAAGGGGGGTGGAGCCTCTGGAAGACAGCCAATAAGCTTTCTATCGCATCGGCCTACCTGTATGTAAATAACACAATAGCTACCTGTCCCCACCTGTCTGTCTCTCCCCACCTGTCTGTCTGTCTGTCTGTCTGTCTCTAACTGTCTCTCTGTCTGTTCCCCTACCTCACTACCTGTCCACCTGTCTACCTCTCTGCCCCCAGTCTGACTACCTTTCTGTCCGACCTACCTCTGTCTGTCTGTCTGTCTGTCTGTTTGTCTTCTCCTCTACCTGTCTGTCCTCCTGTCTGTCTGTCTGCTCGGCTCAGCTGCATGTTAACAGCCTCCTGCAGTCCAGCACACAGGCCCATAGCAACAGGACTGATGATGATGATGATGATGATGATATTCACTCTGATAACGACAATAAAGCTTCTTGATAATCAGATTGTGTCTGTCTGTTTACTGTTAGCATGACTGTTAGCCTAGCTTAGCACAAAGACTGTAAGCAGGGGGAAACTGTTAGCCTAGCTTAGCACGAGAATACAGAATACTACGTCCAGGTTTTAGACGGTCTGCGGGGACGTCACAGAGACTACGTCCAGGTTTTAGACAGTCTGCGGGGACGTCACGGAGACTACGTCCAGGTTTTAGACAGTCTGCGGGGACGTCACGGAGACTACGTCCAGGTTTTAGACAGTCTGCGGGGACGTCACGGAGACTACGTCCAGGTTTTAGACAGTCTGTGTCATCACGTGTTATTTTAAATATTATTTATTTAATTTTTTTATTATAATTGAAATAAACTCTTCAGCTGTTTAAACTTTATAAACAATAAATGATTATATTTCTTCCTAACGTGTCTCCATGTTGTCTCTCATATGATCATTTATTGGTTTAAATCTCACATGCACGTCAGAGCGGGCCTCGAGCTCTCTGCTGCCGCACTGCATGCTGGGAAACTGAGTTCGAGTGAGGGCGCCATTCTGAAACACGTAACACTCACCAGCCAATCAGAGCGGCCCATTCAGTGCCTCAGCCAATCACTGCACTCCAACTAACTCACCGGCCAATCTCAGCCCCCCAAACTCCCAGCACCAAATCAAAGCCCCTTAAACACTTGATAGCCAATCACAGCGCGTCACCCACACGGCCAGCCAATCCGATCACAACAACATCCACGATGCCGCTCGCCACTGCGCCTGCGCACACGGTAGACAGCTGATAACTCATCTATTATGCTACTCCGCTAAATAAAGATCTTCCTGAAAACGGACCGGACCGCCGCTGGACGCACCGGAGGACCCGAACCCAAAGTAAACACGCCTCTGTGGCCGGTAGCGGTGAGGGTTAGCGGGTAGACGGAGGGGAGGGCTCCCCCGGAGGGTGCAGAGAGTGTCGGAGTGTCGGAGCCTGGCTGGCCGCTCGGCGCCTTCAGACAAAGCTCAGCTAACAGGCTAACGGCTCGTTAGCTAGCCAAACACGGAGCGGTAACATCTGCACGGATCGGACCGGTAGCCCCGGTAATCCGCCCGATGTGCGGCTCACGAGCGAACTAACGTCGACATATTCCCTCCAACGCACGCTCGAGCCCGTCCGCTCCCGCCACAAACACATTTAATGACGTTTTACGGCTCCGGTAAGTCAGTTAGCTCCGTTAGCTAGCCGCCTAGCTGCTCTCCTGCCCGCCATCTTTTTAAAGGAGATAAACGGGATGTTTCGGCAGCTGGAAAACATCCACACCTGAGCAGCCCGCACGGTTAGCGCGGGCTTTCACCGCTCATCCCGCACACAACGAGCGGCTCCGTGCGTGTGAGCCCAGATGGCGGTGCTGTGGACCGGTTCGGTGGAGTTAGATGGTCGCTGCGGTGTCTGTTAGCCGTTAGCTCGCTCGTTAGCCGCTGAACCGCAGCAACATGCAGGCAGGCACAGTAACATCTGTTGATCCCTGCACGACCGGGACCGGATCCGGACCGTATGGAGGACGGGTCAGGTTCGATTGGTTCTGACAGGCAGGTAGGGGCTCCGGTTGGTCGGTACTGTAGCTGGACTGTGAGTAAACACAGAACCGAACTGGACCGGACCGTCCAGGTTTGATGCGGGTTCTGGTCCCGGTGTTGATGCATGAAGGTCGGGTTCTGGTGGTCCAGAGAGGACCTGGTTCTGATGGTTGTGATTGAAACATGTGGCTGTGTGTACACTGATGACATCATAAATCATACCTCAGACGTCATAAAGCGTCCTGATGACGTGGTTTGATTAATTAGCTGATTGTTTATGTTAATTAGTTCATGAAGTAAACATTGTGTGTTTCTGTAATTTACAGACTTGTGTCAGAGTTCATGAATTGTTTGAAATAATTCAGTCGTAGTACGGAGGCCCCGAGCGCTCAAACATCTTATTACACATTATTTATGTTGCATCATTCAGTGTAGTGATGTCACAATGTTATGACATCATCATTTTGTTCTCAAACGATGTCGTTATATCAGGATTTTTAATTTAATATTTAATAATAAGTTTGAGCGCTCAGGGCTTCCGTACTAACTCATTTAAATATTTCATCGTCTGTCATTCAAACATCAGGATAATTACACGTCTGATGATGTCATCTACCTGTCTGTCTGCTGAACACCTGCTGCAGGTAAATGACGCGTGACACCTGGCGCGTTCACTGTCATTCAGTGAATTTCAGACTTCCAACATGTTTGTTATGAGTCCTGATTGGTCAGTTAGAGGCTCAGACCTCAGAACTCAGAGGTGATGACTGACAGGTGATGTTTGAACATGTGTCATATGATCCAGAGGTCGTGTTTCACTTTTTCATGTATAAACTCGTCATAATAATCATAACGAGATGTTTAATAAACAGACACAATCAGATAAATGATGTTTGTCCTTCATCATCATCATCAGTTCATCTTGTAAACAAACTCAGCTGACGTCACATTAATGTAGATCAGCTGTAAGATGAGGTCATGATTGTCATTAATGTGCACACACAACCAGGTGGTTCACAGGTGCAGGCGGTCAGGTTGTCCACAGGTGTTTCAGGTTAATTGTCAAACATTACAGTCGATCATTGTCAGTGTTAATCTGTCAACACGATGGACGACCTTCAGATTTTTCAGTCAATGTTGAACACTGACCTCTGATGTTAGCTCCTCTATGATAGCTGACAGTGGTTACCATGGTTCCTTGAACTCATCATTTTACTGACTTCATAAAACCTGGAATGTTCCCACAGGTATTTGATCTTTGTCGTATCTCCCAACAACAGCATGAAAGTAACGTTAGCTTAACTCAGGAGATGATTGTCTGCCTGTCTGTTGTTATTACCGTAGTACTTGTAATAGAAAGCTGAATGAAGGTGATCTCATCATCATATCAGGACAGGAGCTGATGTTGGTTGTCGTGCTGTAGTCAGGACTTCATTGGCCCGTTGTGAGTTTCATGGCTGGTCCTTAGACTCAGTTGTGTTGATTCTCTGTGATTCATCATGTCCGGTTGTGTTTGTGACGTCGGGTTGTGTTTGTGACATCGGGTTGTGTTTGTGACGTCCGGTTGTGTTCGTGACGTCGGGTTGTGTTTGTCACATCTGGTTGTGTTTGTGACATCGGGTTGTGTTTGTGACGTCCGGTTGTGTTTGTGACGTCCGGTTGTGTTTGTGACGTCGGGTTGTGTTTGTGACGTCGGGTTGTGTTCGTGACGTCGGGTTGTGTTTGTCACATCTGGTTGTGTTTGTGACATCGGGTTGTGTTTGTGACGTCCGGTTGTGTTTGTGACGTCCGGTTGTGTTTGTGACGTCCGGTTGTGTTTGTGACGTCCGGTTGTGTTCGTGACGTCGGGTTGTGTTCGTGACGTCGGGTTGTGTCTGTGATGTCCGGTTGTGTTTGTGACGTCGGGTTGTGTTCGTGACGTCGGGTTGTGTTCGTGACGTCGGGTTGTGTTCGTGACGTCCGGTTGTGTTCGTGACGTCCGGTTGTGTTCGTGACGTCCGGTTGTGTTTGTGACGTCGGGTTGTGTCTGTGACGTCGGGTTGTGTTCGTCACATCTGGTTGTGCTCGTGACGTCGGGTTGTGTTTGTCACATCTGGTTTTGTTCTTGACGTCCGGTTGTGTTTGTGACGTCGGGTTGTGTTCGCGACGTCGGGTTGTGTCTGTGATGTCCGGTTGTGTTCGTGACGTCGGGTTGTGTTCGTGACGTTGGGTTGTGTTTGTCACATCTGGTTTTGTTCGTGACGTCCGGTTGTGTTCGTGACGTCCGGTTGTGTTTGTGACGTCGGGTTGTGTCTGTGACGTCGGGTTGTGTTCGTGACGTCGGGTTGTGTTTGTCACATCTGGTTGTGTCTGTGATGTCCGGTTGTGTTCGTGACGTCGGATTGTGTTCATGACGTCGGATTGTGTCTGTGATGTCCGGTTGTGTTTGTGACGTCGGGTTGTGTTCGTGACGTCGGGTTGTGTTTGTCACATCTGGTTGTGCTCGTGACGTCCGGTTGTGTTCGTGACGTCGGGTTGTGTTTGTCACATCTGGTTGTGCTCGTGACGTCCGGTTGTGTTCGTGACGTCGGATTGTGTTCATGACGTCGGATTGTGTCTGTGATGTCCGGTTGTGTTCGTGACGTCGGGTTGTGTTCGTGACGTCCGGTTGTGTCTGTGACGTCCGGTTGTGTTCGTGATGTCCGGTTGTGTTCGTGACGTCGGGTTGTGTCTGTGATGTCCGGTTGTGTTCGTGACGTCGGGTTGTGTTCGTGATGTCCGGTTGTGTCCGTGACGTCGGGTTGTGTTCGTGACGTCGGATTGTGTCTGTGATGTCCGGTTGTGTTCGTGACGTCGGGTTGTGTTCGTGATGTCCGGTTGTGTCTGTGACGTCCGGTTGTGTTCGTGATGTCCGGTTGTGTTCGTGACGTCGGGTTGTGTTCGTGACGTCGGGTTGTGTTCGTGACGTCGGGTTGTGTTCGTGACGTCGGGTTGTGTTCGTGATGTCCGGTTGTGTTCGTGACGTCGGGTTGTGTTCGTGACGTCCGGTTGTGTTCGTGACGTCGGGTTGTGTTCGTGATGTCCGGTTGTGTCCGTGACGTCCGGTTGTGTTCGTGACGTCGGGTTGTGTTCGTGATGTCCGGTTGTGTCCGTGACGTCGGGTTGTGTTCGTGACGTCGGATTGTGTCTGTGATGTCCGGTTGTGTTCGTGACGTCGGGTTGTGTTCGTGATGTCCGGTTGTGTCTGTGACGTCCGGTTGTGTTCGTGATGTCCGGTTGTGTTCGTGACGTCGGGTTGTGTTCGTGACGTCGGGTTGTGTTTGTGACGTCGGGTTGTGTTCGTGACGTCGGGTTGTGTTCGTGATGTCCGGTTGTGTTTGTGACGTCGGGTTGTGTTGACGTTAGCTTCTTCACGTCAGTCGAACAGTTTAAAGCCATCGTCTTACTGTCTTGTCTGGTTCACTTCATAAAAGCTGGAATGTGTCCAGACTCACTCGCTGCTGATCTGTCGTATCTTTCAACGTATAAAAGTAACGTTAACTTAAAGTTTGTTGTATTTGTTTGTTAAAGTTTAAGGTGACAAACCTGGAAAAGACCAGAACATGTTTACAGAACCAAAGAGATTAAATTATTCCAAACGATGAATCCGTAATTAAATATTAACTAATATATTTATTAATGTAAACTGTGTTTGATGCTAACGAAGTGTCTCCTCTTCTTCAGGTCGTGCGATGGGAGTTTGTCTCCTCGGGGGAAACATCGAGCTGAAACATCGACACCAACAACACCTGAACTGAACACACATTAACACACACCTGTGCGCCCACACACACACACCACACACACACCCTCAGACCACAGAGGGAGTTGTTTTTTCACCTTCAGGTCGGACACTGCCGTCCCACGGTGCATTGCTGCGTCACCGCCGTCCACCATGTCGGACGCCCCCGAGGCTGCGCCCCCCAGCCCCCCCACCCTCACCAACCCGCCCCCACCCGAGGTCACCAACCCCACCAAACCTGGCAGGTAAGAAGCACCTCACAGTGGTCCACACCTTCGTGTGGAGGTTGTGGTGGGTTTGAAACATTGACCGTGGTACACACAGATGTTCTGATCCACCAAAGTTGGATGTCATTCCAGATCGATAAATCTCGCCGTCATATTGGAGAGGTCAAGATCTGGTAGTAAACAAACACAGTGACCAATTCATGAAGCTGTCACATGGTTCTTGTTTGTTTGTGTCCATCAGAAAGACCAACCAGCTGCAGTACATGCAGAATGTGGTGGTGAAGACTCTGTGGAAGCATCAGTTCGCCTGGCCGTTCTACCAACCTGTTGACGCCATCAAACTCTGCCTGGCGGTAAGTCAACGCACGCGTCACTTAGCTTTAGCTTTGGACAGAAATAAGCTAGCTGTTTTCAGTCTTTATGCTAAGCTAAGCTAACCACGTCCATGTTTCCAGGACTACCACAAAGTGATCAAGAACCCGATGGACATGGGAACCATCAAGAAACGTCTGGAGAACAATTATTACTGGAGCGCCAGTGAGGCCATGCAGGACTTCAACACCATGTTCACCAACTGTTACATCTACAACAAGGTACATGTTCACCTGTTACATCTACAACAACACCTGTGTCAGTTTGCAGTACAGTATGAAGTATCTGAAGTGTGTACTCTGTGTATTTCAGCCCACAGATGACATCGTCCTCATGGCTCAGGCTTTAGAGAAGATCTTTTTGCAGAAAGTCGCTCAGATGCCTCAGGAAGAAGTCGCTCTGCTGCCTCCGGCTCCTAAAGGCAAGAACAAGAGCAAACAGCCCGCTGCTGCCACCACAGGTGAGTACTGCAGTAATACTACAGTAGTAAGTAATAGGTACTATGTTCCAGTACTAACAGTACTCTGTCTATGTGTTTCAGTGAGTCAGCAGGCGGAGTCTTCAGCCTCCCCGCCCCCCTCCTACCCCTCCCCCTCCCCCTCTCAGACACCTGTCATCTCGACCACGCCCACACCTGTCCAGACCACACCTCCTGTCTCTGCTCCGCAACCCCCGGCAACCATGATGCCGTCTGCACAGCCCGTCGTCAAGGTAACAGACGTGTGGTATGGAAGTGCATTACATGACCTAAAATATACTTCTATCTTCACCTGTCTACCTGTCTCTCTCTCACCTGTCTACCTGTCTCTCTCTCACCTACCTGTCTCTCACTTCACCTGTCTACCTGTCTCCCTCTTCACCTGTCTACATGTCTCTCTCTCACCTGTCTACATGTCTCTCTCTCACCTGTCTACCTGTCTCTCACTTCACCTGTCTACCTGTCACTCTCTCTCTCACCTGTCTTCCTGTCTCACTCTCTCTCACCTGTCTTCCTGTCTCTCTCTTCACCTGCCTACATGTCTCTCTCTCACCTGTCTACCTGCCTCTCACTTCACCTGTCTACCTGTCACTCTCTCTCACCTGTTTACCTGTCTCTCCACCTGTCTGTCCTAACAGAAGAAAGGTGTTAAGAGGAAAGCCGACACCACCACCCCGACCACGTCGGCCATCTCCGCCGGTCGTGCAGACTCCCCGTCCGCTCAGGACACCAAACCGCCCAAACTGGGCTCTTCCCGCCGCGAGGCTGCGGCCCGCCCCCCCAAGACTCGCAGGGAGACGGGCGAGGAGGTGGCAGGAGGTGACGTGGGAGCCGGTGGAGGCGGAGCCGGGGGCAGGAAAGGCGGTAAGCTGGGCGAGCAAATGAAACACTGCGACGCCATCCTGAAGGAGATGCTCTCGAAGAAACACGCCGCCTACGCCTGGCCCTTCTACAAGCCGGTGGACGCCGAGGCGCTCGAGCTGCACGACTACCATGACATCATCAAACACCCCATGGACCTCAGTACTGTCCGGGTAATGACATCATCACACACAAAACACACTGCCATGACATCACAACACGCCACGAACCAACAAGTTCAGATGAGTCAGTTAGGCGAACCGACCCCTGAAGTTCAGACCACCATGAGTGGACCAGCAGGACCAGTCCAGTGTTGGCTTACATGACGAGGACGTGTTAGTGCAGCAATAAGTTCTACTCACACAGAACCAAGGTCCAGCTATAGAGAGGACACATGTGTCATGTCCAGTTGTTGGTAGTGTTGTAGAGGAGGTCCTCTCTGAAGAGCTGGAGGTCTTCAGGAGGTTTGTGAAGGTAGAGAGGGACGCCCCTGATCTGGTAGGAACTGGTAGGACGTTCCACCAACGGGGAACAACAGACGAGAAAAGTTTGGATTGTCCTGAGCGTACGGGTGGCAGAGCCAGGCGTCATTCATTGGAGGAGGTAACATATGTTGAGTCAGGTGAGGCCTGACCCGGTAACTGAGGTGATCAGAGAAGGTCAGCTGGTCATCGATCAGGACTCCTGAGTTTCTCACTTGTGGAGACATTTGACATACTGCTTCGTCTGCAGTCTAGTCTTGGTTGATGAGTTGCTTATTGTGCATCAACTGGTCCACCACAGGTAGAGCATACCTGTTTACCTGTGCCGACCACAATGAGTCAGCGTTGTACAAAGGGGTCGTTGGTATAACTCGTCTTGTATCGACCTGTGACGACACTCGATAGACGAGCTGACTGTTTGTTTTCCTCCCCAACAGAAAAAGATGGATAAAGGCGAGTACAGCGACCCGCAGAGTTTTGCGACTGATGTCAGGTTAATGTTCTCCAACTGTTACAAGTACAACCCTCCAGACCACGAGGTGGTGGCCATGGCCCGCAAGCTGCAGGTACGTCCCACCTCCAGAACTTCACGTGACTTTCAGAACCTTCGGGTCACTGCAGTCGGTAACCTCTGTGCTTCCTTCAGGACGTGTTCGAGATGCGTTTCGCTAAGATCCCCGATGAGGGCCTGGAGGCATCGGTCCCATCTACAACGCCAGTGGTCAGTAAAAGCACCGCCTCCTCTGACAGCAGCAACAACTCCTCCTCCGACGAATCGTCTGACTCAGAGGAGGAGCGAGCCACGAGATTGGCTGAGCTACAGGAGCAGGTTGGTGCTGCCGACCAATCACAGGTCAAGAACATCCTGGTTTTCTTCTTTTTTAATATCATTGTAGATTTAATGAACGTAGAGACACTGTTAAACATGATGATGTCATTGTAGATCATTTGTAGATTAAGTGACGAGCTGAAGGCGTCCCCAGGTGTTGATCAGGTTGTAGGTACTGATAATTAGTGTATTCCACCAGTTGAAGGCGGTGCACGAGCAGCTGGCCGTCCTATCCCAGGCTCCGGTCAGCAAGCCAAAGAAGAAGAAAGAGAAGAAAGACAAGGAGAAGAAGAAAGACAAGGACAAAGACAAAGGGAACAAGGGCAAGATGGAGGAAGAGAAGAAGCCCAAGGCTGCCGCTCAGCAGCCCAAACCAGCCAATCAGAAGAAAGCGCCGGCCAGGAAAGCCAACAGCACGGTGACTGCCACCAGGTACGATTCAGTCCGTTCCCGTTCTCTGGGAGTCAGAGATCCAGAGTTTGACCAATCAGGGCGATTCTGTGTGTTTCCAGGCAACCTAAGAAAGGCAGCAAGGCGTCCGGCGGCGGCTCGGCCAACGGAGACGACGGCGAGGAGTCGTCCCTGCCGATGTCGTACGACGAGAAGCGGCAGCTGAGTCTGGATATTAACCGGCTGCCGGGGGAGAAGCTGGGCCGTGTCGTCCACATCATTCAGTCCAGAGAGCCGTCGCTGAGGGACTCGAACCCCGACGAGATCGAGATCGACTTCGAGACCCTCAAACCATCGACACTCCGAGAGCTGGAGCGCTACGTCAAGTCCTGTCTGCAGAAGAAGCAAAGGAAGCTACTGCGTAAGTATCCACACCTGAAACAGTACTACACAAGTTACTGTGAGTACTGCAGTACTAGTTACTACTAAGTTACTCTGAATACTTAAATACTGAAGTTACTCTGAATACCTGGCTGGAGGTCATGTACATAACCCACCTTTGAGGGACCGAGCTTCCAGTCATAAAAACGAACGAGGTCATTACATAAAATTTGCATATTTAGAGTCTCTACATATTTTAAGCCTGGAGGGAAAACACTCCTCCCATAACGCTCATATAACGCTCCTGTAACACTCATATAACGCTCATATAACGCTCCTGTAACACTCCTAAAACGCTCATGTAACGCTCCTGTAACACTCCTAAAACGCTCATGTAACGCTCCTGTAACACTCCTAAAACGCTCATATAACGCTCATGTAACACTCCCATAACGCTCATATAACGCTCATGTAACACTCCCATAACGCTCATAACGCTCCTGTAACACTCCCATAACGCTCATATAACGCTCCTGTAACACTCCTAAAACGCTCATATAACGCTCCCGTAACGCTCCTGTAACACTCCCATAACGCTCATATAACGCTCCTGTAACACTCCCATAACGCTCCCGTAACGCTCCTGTAACACTCCCATAACGCTCCTGTAACACTCCCATAACGCTCCCATAACGCTCCTGTAACGCTCCCATAACACTCCTGTAACACTCCCATAACGCTCCCATAACGCTCATATAACGCTCCTGTAACGCTCCCATAACACTCCTGTAACACTCCCATAACGCTCATATAACACTCCCATAACGCTCCTGTAACACTCCCATAACGCTCCTGTAACACTTCCATAACGCTCCCATAACGCTCATATAACGCTCCTGTAACACTCCTGTAACACTCCCATAACGCTCATATAACGCTCCTGTAACGCTCCCATAACGCTCCTGTAACACTCCCATAACGCTCATATAACGCTCCTGTAACGCTCATGTAACGCTCCCGTAACGCTCCCATAACGCTCATATAACGCTCCTGTAACACTCCCATAACGCTCCTGTAACACTCCCATAACGCTCATATAACGCTCCTGTAACGCTCCTGTAACACTCCCATAACGCTCATATAACGCTCCTGTAACGCTCCCATAACGCTCCTATAACACTCCCATAACGCTCATATAACGCTCCTGTAACACTCCTGGGGTTAAGTACACAGTCAAGCAGCAGCGTGAGGCATGATGGGAAATGTAGTCGTTATTGTTTGCTTCACAGAGAAACTTCTCATCCTGCTGTTGATCGAGTAGAGCATCATGCCCTAGTTAGGACCTCACTAACCTGTCTGTCTCTCTCTACCTGTCTGTCTCTCTCTACCTTTCTGTCTCACTAACCTGTCTGTCTCTCTCTACCTGTCTGTCTCACTAACCTGTCTGTCTCTCTCTACCTGTCTGTCTCTCTCTACCTGTCTGTCTCACTAACCTGTCTGTCTCACTAACCTGTCTGTCTCTCTCTACCTGTCTGTCTCTCACTAACCTGTCTGTCTCACTAACCTGTCTGTCTCACTCTACCTGTCTGTCTCACTAACCTGTCTGTCTCTCTCTACCTGTCTGTCTCACTAACCTGTCTGTCTCACTAACCTGTCTGTCTCTCACTAACCTGTCTGTCTCTCTCTACCTGTCTGTCTCACTAACCTGTCTGTCTCACTAACCTGTCTGTCTCTCTCTACCTGTCTGTCTCTCTCTACCTGTCTGTCTCACTAACCTGTCTGTCTCTCTCTACCTGTCTGTCTCACTAACCTGTCTGTCTCTCTCTACCTGTCTGTCTCTCTCTACCTGTCTGTCTCACTAACCTGTCTGTCTCACTAACCTGTCTGTCTCTCACTAACCTGTCTGTCTCACTAACCTGTCTGTCTCTCACTAACCTGTCTGTCTCTCACTAACCTGTCTGTCTCACTAACCTGTCTGTCTCACTAACCTGTCTGTCTCTCTCCACAGAGAAGGCAGCAGGAGGCGGGGGCTCGGGAGGCGGGGCTAGTCGTTTGAGTGGCAGCTCCTCTTCCTCCTCTGATGACAGCTCCTCAACAGGAACCTCCTCTTCCTCCGACACAGACTGAACACACACACACACACACACACACTGACATGTTACTGAACACACACACAGAGGTTTATCCACACACACACACACACACACATCCATGTAAACTTCCATCTTGAACAAACATAAACAAAATACACACTCTGAACTCCTCACACACACACACACACACACACACACACACACACACACACATTAAATATATATATATATATATATTTAATGTGTGTGTGTGTGGTTTATATATATATATATATATATAAACCACACACACACACACACACACACACACACACACACATTAAATATATATATATATATATATTTAATGTGTGTGTGTGTGGTTTATATATATATATATATATAAACCACACACACACACACACACACACACACACACACACGAACACACACACACACACCCCAGACTTGGAGACTGTATGTAAATAGGCTGACCTGTTTTTTAGCTCCTAGTGTCGTTTTTTTTTTTTTTTTTTTTGTTTCTGGAGGAATGCAAACAGGAAGTGAAGAAGAAGAAGAAAACGACTTCCTGCAAGAGAAGAACAACAAGTGTGACAGGCAGTCCACCTGTCTGTCTGTACACCTGTCTGTCTGTCTGGAAGTCATCGTTCTTCTCTGAACACTCTGCCATGGAGGTCGTCGTCTTCTTCTTCTTGTTGATGGACGGCCGGCTGTGACCCCTGACCTCTGCAAACATTCCAGAAGCATCTATAGAGCATCATGGGAGAGGAGCAGCAGGAGGAGGAGGAGGAGCAGGAGGAGGAGCAGGAGGAGGAGGAGCAGGAGCAGGAGGAGCAGGAGGAGATCTCAGTGGGTTTTTAGTCCAATCCTGTTTTCATAAATCCATTCGTCGATCAGTCAGACCATCAGTGAGCATTTCGACCAATCAGGTTCTTTGTACAGACCTCATTAATTATGTTAAATATCCACCAATCAGCTGTCGGAGACGTGGAAGTTGCTGCAGAGAGAAACGAGTCAGACTGCTTCGTGTCTTTGAACGCCTCGTGCTACCTTCACTGTCAGCAGGTCTCTGCAGCTGATCAAACCCTCTGAGAGCAGAACCCGCCCTCTGCTGGTCCTGGAACTCAAACCGACAACCCGACCCGTCAGTCCCTGGGGTCATCACCGAGGGGGGCGGGTCACCACACCGGGCTCAGACCCCCCCCCCCCGAGCGTCACCAGCTCCGTCAGTTTTTTGTTTGTTTGTTGTTTTTTTTTTTAACACTACATTTTCTTTGATTTTCAGGTTGTGCTGAAACGTTTGTGTCTTTATAAAGTTCTCCATATAAAATGTATTTGTACGCTGTCCCGCCCCCGACGCCACAACAAGCCACGCCCCCTCAAAGTAAACCACTCATACTGTAACAGCCCCGCCCCCCTCGCCGCTCAGACGTGACGGAGCTCTGACCTGACGTCAGCTGCTTTTATCTCATTTTAAGCCACTCTTTTATTATTTTAATCTTTTTAATAAACTTTGATCTGATTGGCTGAGAGCCTCGTCAGCTCGTCTTTGTGGTGATGTCACAACCTCGTCCTCGTCTGATTGGCTGCTGGAGACGAGCCACTGACTGTGGTTCTGGAGGTTTCCTCGCATTTGGACGCAGCTCGCTCATTGGCCAGGACCAGGCTCGGCTCTGATTGGCTGGTTGGAGGGGGCGGGGTCAGGTTTTTCTTTTGCATCTCGTCGTGTTTCTGTTGATCAGATCAATCATGTGACTCACCTGTCTGTCTGACCTTTGACCTCTGTGGACTGAACAGGAAGTGAAGGAGACTTTTTAGCACGTCAGACCCCGCCTCCTCCTCCTCCCCCTCCTCTGTGATTGGTCACTCTGATTTACTGGTGAACGATGCATTCAGGGTCAGCGGGACACGGGACAGTCATGTCGTGTCTCTGAATCTTTGAGATGCTCGGTCGTCACGGCGACGGTTCGGTTGTTACGACGACTTAAACGCATAAATTTTTTAACCTCGTACGACTCGGACGGACAGACAGGTGACAGACAGACAGCCCGTTGCCGCGGTAACCCCTCCTCTGTTTGTTTTAGTTGGTCGAGCTTTGAATAGTTAATTTTTGTATTTTAATAAGAAAAGAGAAAAAAGTGATTTTGTGTATCTGCATGCACTCCGGCCGTACGTTCTTTCTTCCGTATGTTTGAGCACTGTATAGTAGCTGTATAGTAGCTGTCTGAGGTTTAGATCGAACTCCGCTCGATAGAGTAGAGAGACAGGAAGAGAGTGAGACAGGAAGAGAGAGAGAGAGACAGACAGAGAGAGAGAGAGACAGGACGAAGCGAGGACAAACCAACAAGTGAATTATTTGATGTAATTACTGATATGGGATCCTTATTTTCTGAGTTCCTTTGTTTTCATAAATAAACACATAAAGTGACCTGACGACTCGACTCTCATTCTCTCACCTGTGCAGGTAACAGCTAACAGCAGCATGCTAACATAATGATTAATAATGAGACGTTAATGAAGATAACCTTTCTGATGACACGGCGCTTCAAATGTTGCTGCTGCAAGGAATCATGGGACGAGCAAGGCCCATGGCGTGATGCCACCCGCCGGTCTGTGGATGACTGAAGGCATCGTGACCATATATGGACGAGAGATCGTTTATTAACGTTCAAATAAAAAAGAAGCTTCGTTAATTAAAAATCTTTATTGACACAAAATAGAAAAACAGGTTCGAAGGTCGGTCACTCATCAGCTGATTGCTAGTTCAAATCCCGACTGCTCCAGAGAGCTGAGTCACGTCCACGTAACAAACATGACGGCAGGAAACAGTGAGGTGATGACATCATGATGATGTCACATTATTTTAAATTATATTTCAACAAAACTTTTCTGAGAAACTTGAGTTTTTAATGAACCTTCAAAGAACCTCTAAAGAACCTTCAAAGAACCTCCGACTGTATGAACGCGTCCTGTCAGACTGACATCAGCTCGTTTGTCCGTAGGGTTCTATACAACCAAAGCTGTTTACTGCAACCACAGCTCTGTTCAACACTCTTTAAAGGTTCTGAACCTGGACCGGTTCTGATCCAGATGAGTTCTGTTGAGTTCTGCAGTATGTCGGTTCCAGTCGAGCTGCAGACTTCAGTCTGATCTCCGTCCGGTCTGTTCAGGTTCTGGTTCCGGTCTACATGATGCTGCAGATCTTGGACCGTCCCTCTGCGTCCTCGAGGCCCCTCTTGTCCCGGATCAGCACTGCCTGGTTCCCAAAGCTGCTGTACCAGGCCGACTGGCTCCGGTTCAGGTAGGTGGAGGGCGGCGCCGCCTGCAGCTCCTGCTGCTGCTGCTGCCAGACCAGCAGGGACGTGTCCCGGTACCGCAGCCGGGAGAACGGTTCTGACAGGGCCTTCTCTGCCAGGGGGGGGCGACTGGGACCAGCAGGACCAGGAGGACCAGGGCCAGGAGCTGCCTCTACAGCGGGCGGGTCACAGTCCGACATGTTGGCACAGCGTTGAGAGCCTCCAGAACAAGACGAGCCTGGTCTGGTCCAGTCTGGACCGCCTCAGGTCCAGGTCCATCTCAGTCATGGTCACCTGAAGCTCCTCCAGCAGAACCGGGTCAGGTCAGAGAGCTGGACCCGGGTTAATCCGTGCTTAAGACCCGCGCTGGGCTCAGTTCAGCTTCGGTTCCGGTTCGGTTCTGACCTTCTCCTCGTGCCCCTGTCGGCTCCCGTACTTCCTCTTCGTTTCCCGCCGTTAAAACTACAGGAGAAGCTAACTGTTAGCCGCCTGTGAGCTAACGGCTAACTGCCGAGCTCCGCTCTTTTTAAAGGATAACAGCTAATCGCAGCTAATCCTGCTGCTAGCTCCTGTTAGCTTCTGTTAGCTCCTCATACAAACACGTCACTGACAATTTTACCGCCGCGGTGACGTCACTACATCAAACCGTCCCGACGTCACGATATGAACTGTGACGTTTCATATTGTCGGACAACATGTAGCTCGTTAGCATCGTTAGCTGTGGGGCACCGCGGAGCTACGCCGCATCCAATAGCAACGGTGTGTCCGTGAACCGGTCCGGGTAGGAACACACGACGCTGTACCAAAGGTTCCCCCCTCAAAGTTGAAATATTTATTTTGATTTGACATCAGTTAAGTTAAATTAAATTAATTCCTCACGTGACCACTTAAATATATCTCTGTTATCTCTGCTGTTCATTCTTTATGGAGCTGTCATAACAACAGTTAGCAGCAGGGCTAACTCAGCTAACGAGCTAATGGCAGCTACAGTTAGCAGACTGTCATGTCAGCTGACAGCTGAGTGCGTGTCTGTATTTAGCCTGGACCGGGTCCAGTCTGGTCCAGTCTGGTCCAGTTTAGCAACAGATGATATTCTATATGAACAGGGGGGAGACAGCCAAACACTGAGGCCTACATTTCCCAAAATGCACCTGGACAGTGTCAGACATCTTTTTCTTTTATTCACTTCAATACATGACATGAGCTAATGTTAGCTTATATTATCAGTTAGCTATGTTAAACTAGCGAGGTCCATAACATTAACTTATGTTAGCAGTTAGCTACATTAGCACTAGCTCCAAACCAGCTGGATCCTCAGTGTTAGCTGTGTTAGCTTTATTATATTAGCTTTAGCTCTCCTGCTACTTACAGACAGACAGATTCTGGAATCTGGATCCAACATGATGCATCGTGGGAAATGTATTTCTCCTCATACTTAAAATTCTGATGTGACCTGAACGCATCATGAGCAGTTAACTGACCTCTGACCTCTGTTAGTGTGTGTGTGTGTGTGTGTGTGTGTGTGTGTGTGTGTGTGTGTGTTCAGTGTTTTTCCAGTCTCTCTCTCTGAACAGCTGACAGTAGAAGAAGAAGGCCAGCTGGTTTATTTATAGCGAGTCTCTCAGAGTCTCTCAGAGTCTCAGAGACTCAGTCCTGATCCGTCTCAGTCCTGCACACCATCTCACCACCAGAACCTCCACCATGCCCGGCAGCCAGGCCCGGTGCCGGACCAGAGACCGGGACAACGTCCTGAACCGGCCCGAGTTTCTGTCCCTGAACCAGCCCCAGCGCAGGGAGCCGGGCCCGGGGGAGGGGAGGGGGACCGGAGGTCCGAGGAGAACCGCCTTCAGACAGCAGAGTCAGCAGGAGGACGCCGTGAGGTAAGACTGCCTCATGACATCATCACAGCTGACAGTCCAGACCCCCTGATCCTGGACCAGGACCTGAACCAGGACCTGATCCTGGATCAGGTGGATCTGAGTCTGAACATCTGCGAGCTCACTGCTAACAGGAAGTGCTAACAGAAAGTGCTAACTCTGAGTCTAACATTAGACTTCCTGCTTACTTCCCCTAAAGCATCATGGGAGCTGTAGTCTTGTAAATAAGGAATAATAGAAGAGACAGTTTAATTTGAACGTCTCGTCAACATGACAGGAAGTCAGACAGACAGGCAGGAAGTCAGACAGACAGGCAGGAAGTCAGACAGACAGGCAGACGTCTGTATTTGTTTATTTCTGTCTTTATGTTAATTAAGGGGGCGGGTCTTACTGTCTGAAGCGTGATTGGTTAACTGTAGGATCAATGATTCATCTACACGACACAGGCTAGGCTAATGATGTTAGCTGGTTAATCTCTGTACTGGACCCGGTTCTGACCCCATGTGGTCCTGGTGTGTCTGTCCTCAGGGGGTCGAGGGACTCCTCAGAGGGCGGCTCAGCTGACGGCGTGAAGGAGACGTCCCGTTGGCCGGAGCAGGACTGCATGCAGCTCAACCCGTCGTTTCGAGGCATCGCCATCAACTCGCTGCTCGCCATCGACATCAGCCTGTCCAAGCGTCTGGGCGTGTGCGCCGGCGTCCGCGGCTCCGGAGCCCCGCTCCGCTCCATGGTGAGCCTGCTGGCCCTCAGCGGACACGCCCTGCCCTGGATCTGTGGCACCCTCATCTGCCTGTGGAGGAGCAACACGCTGGCCGGACAGGAGGTCCTCGTCAACCTGCTGCTGGGTGAGAACCAGAACCAGAACGTGAGCCTTAACCTGAACCAGAACCTGAACCAGAACGTGACCCTTAACCTGAACCAGAACCTGAACCTGAACGTGAGCCTTAACCTGAACCAGAACCAGAACCTGAACCTGAACCTTAACCTGAACCAGAACCAGAACCTGAACCTTAACCTGAACCAGAACCTGAACCTGAACGTGAGCCTTAACCTGAACCCTTGTAGCATACAGCACACAGTACTCTGCCAACCGACCGACGACCGACCAACAGACTGACCAAACCTCAACCAGAACCTGTCTCTCTCTCTCATGGTACCTGTCTCTCTCTCTCTCTCTCTCTCTCTCTGTCTCTCTCTCTCATGGTACCTGTCTCTCTCTCTGTCTCTCATGGTACCTGTCTCTCTCTCTCGTGGTACCTGTCTCTCTCTCTCATGGTACCTGTCTCTTTCTCTGTCTCTCTCTCTCATGGTACTCGTCTCTCTCTCTCATGGTACCTGTCTCTCTCTCTGTCTGTCTCTCTCTCTCTCTCATGGTACCTGTCTCTCTCTCTCGTGGTACCTGTCTCTCTCTCTCATGGTACCTGTCTCTCTCTCTGTCTGTCTCTCTCTCTCTCATGGTACCTGTCTCTCTCTCTCGTGGTACCTGTCTCTCTCTCTCATGGTACCTGTCTCTCTCTCTGTCTCTCTCTCTCTCTCTCTCTCTCTCTCTCTCTCTCATGGTACCTGTCTCTCTCTCTCATGGTACCTGTCTCTCTCTCTGTCTCTCTCTCTCTCTCTCTCTCATGGTACCTGTCTCTCTCTCTCATGGTACCTGTCTCTCTCTCTGTCTCTCTGTCTCTCTCTCTCATGGTACCTGTCTCTCTCTCTGTCTCTGTCTCTCTCTCTCTCTCTCTCTCTCTCTCATGGTACCTGTCTCTCTCTCTCGTGGTACCTGTCTCTCTCTCTGTCTCTCTCTCTCTGTCTCTCTCTCTCATGGTACCTGTCTCTCTCTCTGTCTCTCTCTCTCTCGTGGTACCTGTCTCTCTCTCTGTCTCTCTCTCTGTCTCTCTCTCTCATGGTACCTGTCTCTCTCTCTGTCTCTCTCTGTCTCTCTCTCTCATGGTACCTGTCTCTCTCTCTGTCTGTCTCTCTCTCTCTCTCATGGTACCTGTCTCTCTCTCTCGTGGTACCTGTCTCTCTCTCTGTCTCTCTCTCTGTCTCTCTCTCTCATGGTACCTGTCTCTCTCTCTGTCTCTCTCTGTCTCTCTCTCTCATGGTACCTGTCTCTCTCTCTGTCTCTCTCTCTCTCTCTCTCATGGTACCTGTCTCTCTCTCTCGTGGTACCTGTCTCTCTCTCTCATGGTACCTGTCTCTCTCTCTGTCTCTCTCTCTGTCTCTCTCTCTCATGGTACCTGTCTCTCTCTCTGTCTCTCTCTGTCTCTCTCTCTCATGGTACCTGTCTCTCTCTCTGTCTCTCTCTCTCTCTCTCTCATGGTACCTGTCTCTCTCTCTCGTGGTACCTGTCTCTCTCTCTCATGGTACCTATCTCTCTCTCTGTCTCTCTCTCTCTCTCTCTCATGGTACCTGTCTCTCTCTCTGTCTGTCTCTCTCTCTCTCTCATGGTACCTGTCTCTCTCTCTCGTGGTACCTGTCTCTCTCTCTCATGGTACCTGTCTCTCTCTCTGTCTGTCTCTCTCTCTCTCATGGTACCTGTCTCTCTCTCTCATGGTACCTGTCTCTCTCTCTCATGGTACCTGTCTCTCTCTCTCATGGTACCTGTCTCTCTCTCTGTCTCTCTCTCTCTCTCTCTCTCTCATGGTACCTGTCTCTCTCTCTCATGGTACCTGTCTCTCTCTCTGTCTCTCTGTCTCTCTCTCTCATGGTACCTGTCTCTCTCTCGTGGTACCTGTCTCTCTCTCTGTCTCTGTCTCTCTCTCTCTCTCTCTCTCTCATGGTACCTGTCTCTCTCTCTCGTGGTACCTGTCTCTCTCTCTGTCTCTCTCTCTCTGTCTCTCTCTCTCATGGTACCTGTCTCTCTCTCTGTCTCTCTCTCTCTCGTGGTACCTGTCTCTCTCTCTGTCTCTCTCTCTGTCTCTCTCTCTCATGGTACCTGTCTCTCTCTCTGTCTCTCTCTGTCTCTCTCTCTCATGGTACCTGTCTCTCTCTCTGTCTCTCTCTCTCATGGTACCTGTCTCTCTCTCTGTCTGTCTCTCTCTCTCTCTCATGGTACCTGTCTCTCTCTCTCGTGGTACCTGTCTCTCTCTCTGTCTCTCTCTCTCTCTCTCTCTCATGGTACCTGTCTCTCCCTGTCTCTCTCTCTCTCTCTCTCTCATGGTACCTGTCTCTCCCTGTCTCTCTCTCTCTCTCTCTCTCATGGTACCTGTCTCTCTCTCTGCAGCTCTGATCCTGGATCTGATGACGGTTGCGGGGATGCAGAAGTTGGTCAAGCGCAAAGGACCATGGGACTTCCCGCCGAGCTTTCTGGACTACGTTGCCATGGATACGTATTCTTTCCCAGCAGCCCACGCCAGCCGAGCCGTCATGGTGTCCAAGTTCCTGCTGAACCACCTGGTCCTCGCGGTCAGTCCTCACGCTTCATGTTCAGGTTCTGTTAGCATGTTCTTAGCGTGTCCTTAGCATGTTGTTAGCGTCTACCTGTCCTCCAGGTGCCCCTGAGGATCCTGCTTTACCTGTGGGCCTTCCTGGTGGGCGTGTCCCGGGTGCTGCTGGGTAAACATCACCTGTCGGACGTCGGCTGTGGGTTCGCTCTCGGCTTCCTTCACTTCAGCTTGGTGGAGTCCGTTTGGCTCGACTCGTCCACCTGCCAGACGCTGATCTCCATCGGGACACTGCGCTGGACTCCGCTAATTTAGACTGGACCCGGTCTGAACCGGTCCTGCTGGACCCGGTCTGAACCGGTCCTGCTGGACCCGGTCTGAACCGGTCCTGCCATGCTCTGTTAGCTGTCAGCTGCACTGGAGTCCGTTTGGACCGGCCCAGTCAGACGAGACTCAAAGACGGAACGAAGCGCTCATTGTGTTTGTGTCTTAGAGCTAACGTTAGCAACTGCTGCTAACAGCTTCATGCTGCTTTCAGGGGAGGACGTGACGTCGACGTACAGTGTGTGTGTGTGTACACGTGTGTGTGTGTACACGTGTGTGTGTGTACACGTGTGTGTGCGTCTACACGTGTGTTTCTACACGTGTTTGTGTCTCAGGGTTTTTTTCATTTTTCTCGCTGAGCAAAATGAAAAAAAAAGTTTCTCTGTGTAAATGAACTTAAATTAACTTTTTTTGATGAAAAGTTAAAACTGAAAAAAGAAGTCTGAGTTAAAAAAAAATTAAATTGGAAATGTTTTAATTAATTAAGTTTTAATATTTTATGGAATAATTATGGAAAGTCAGAATTCTGAGTTTAGAAGAAAAAAAACAGTTTTGAATTTTTAAACTTTTTGGAGAAAAAAAATATTTATGGCTAAAATGACAATTTATTAGTTAGCACTAGCCTTAACGTTAGCATTTACCATTGCGTTAGCAGCTGCTCAGTTTCATGTTGCGTTCATGTTTCGGCGAGCTGATTGGACGATGTTGAACCTGAGAAAGAAAACAGCTGATGTAACCATGTGTGTTTCCACGTGTGTGTTTGTGTCTCAGGTTTTTTATGTTTCTTGTTGGGCAAAAAGAAAAAAAGTTTTCTGGTAAATTAAATTAAAATTAACTTTTTCATGATGAAATGTTTCACATTTTTCATCAATGAAGAAAATCTAAAATATGAAACGTATGTAACAAATGTATGGAGGATGATCGGGGCCACGTGAAAAACTTATTTGAGTTTAAACTGAAAAGTTGAACTAAAACATTTTATTTATTCTTTTGGAATTTATATAATTTAGAATAATTTATTTATTTGTTTAGTTTAAAACATTTTTTTCAAAATTAATTCAATTTAAATGATTTTTTATTGTGTTTTGTCTTCTGACTTTATAATTTCCAGTTTTTACCAGTTTGTGGGAGGAAAATTCATCGACTCATGGAGAATTCATCAGGAAGCAACAAACTACGATTTAAATAAAGTTGTTTACATTTAAAAAATCTTTTTTGTTTATTTAAATAAAGACTTTAAAATCGTTTATTTAACTTTATTGATTCTTCATCGAGGACGGTCGAACCTCAGAGGTGACATTTTGGCATGTTAGTCTTCGGTCCCCACAATGGCACATAAACAAACACACACAGATGGCTCATATTCAAAAATCTTTATTTACAAAGAACTGAAAACAAAATGTGAAAAAAATTAATTAAAAAAAAAAAACAAACGAAAAAAAATTGAAAGTAAAAAAATGGATCCAAATGCATTAAACTATACATTGCTTTGAAATAGATTACTTATATGGTAATAGATTTTTTTTATTTTAGATTTTTTTGGATCCATTTTTTTGGTTCAGTTTTTTTGGATTAATTTTTTTTTTTTTTTCAATTATTTTCGGCTCAATTACTTTTGAAGTAATAGATTACTTTGTTACTTTAGATTTTTGATTTATCTACACTATCCTTAGACTTGTTCTGCTTGTGCACGAACAGGTCTCTTAACTTTAGTAACACATCAAAGCCGATAGTTTTACCAGTCTCTGCTAACCTCACTAACTAGCCTAGCTATAGCAATGGATGGTAAATGGTAAATGGACTTGTACTTATATAGCGCCTTTCTAGTCTTCCGACCACTCAAAGCGCTTTTACAGTACGTATCTCATTCACCCATTCACACACATTCATACACTGATGGCATTGGCTGCCATGCAAGGTGCCAACTGCTCATCAGTTTGAGGAGCTAACCATTCATACACATTCACACACCGATGGCGCAGCCTTCGGGAGCAATTTGGGGTTCAGTATCTTGCCCAAGGACACTTCGACATGCAGACTGGAGGGGATCGAACCGCCAATCTTTTGATTAGTGGACGACCCGCTCTACCTCCGAGCCACAGCCGCCCATGTTGGTGAATAAACACCTGGTTGGTTCAACACAACCTCTGCCTCAAGCCTCCTACTGTACCTTGCAATCCAGCCACTACATGGCCACCCTAACAGTCTGAGGCAAATAAGTGTCAAGGCGTTCAATAAATACTCTATCTTAGATTATTTAAGCGTCTCGTCTGCCAAGCTGCTGTGTTTCTGAGCGCTGCATGTCCACCCAAGAAGCAGCAGCGTTCTCTGCAAAGAGGAGTGAAAAAGCTTTGGCTCCTCTCTCCTCTTCTCTCTCCTCTGCTGCTCTCTCCTGCCCTGTGCGCCACATGTTTAGCTAGTCCTCGTCCTCCTTTAGTGATAACGGTACTTGTAATAAATGTAGTCTATTTGTTGCTTTGGAGGCGAGGCTCAGTGAGTTAGAGGCACGGTACCGCACCACCAAACAGTCAGTAGCTGCTATAGAAACGTGAAGTTAGCGACACCGGGGGCCATAGCTAAATGCATCCCGGGGGCCAGAGCGGGCGACATCGAGTCAAATTTAAAACTGCTGGCTAAGGAGAAACGTAGATACAGTAAGATTGTTATTCACGTCGGCGGTAATGACACCCGGTTACGCCAATCGGAGGTCACTAAAATTAATGTTTCATCGGTGTGTGCATACGCCAAAACGATGTCGGACTCCGTAGTTTTCTCTGGACCCCTACCCAATGTGACCAGTGATGACATGTTTAGCCGCATGTCGTCATTTCACCGCTGGCTGTCGAGGTGGTGTCCAGCAAACGATGTGGGCTTCATAGATAATTGGACACCTTTCTGGGGAAAACCTGGTCTGATTAGGAGAGACGGCATCCGTCCCACTTTGGATGGAGCAGCTCTCATATCTAGAAACATGGCCAAGTTTATTAGTCGTCCAAAACCGTGACAACCCAGAGTTGAGACCAGGAAGCAGAGCTGCAGTCTTACACACTTCTCTGTGCCTCCATTACAGCAGCTGCCCACCCAATCCTTTAGTATAGAGACTGTGTCTGCTCCCCGTCCACCTACATTATTTAAAGATAAAATAAACAGAAGAGGAGCTCATCATAAAAACTTAATAAAAATTAAATTAGCACCTCCAACAGTCCAAAATAAGAGAGTTAAATGTGGACTCTTGAATATCAGGTCCTTGTCCTCTAAAGCTGTTTTAGTTAATGAATTAATATCTGATTATGATATTGATTTATTTTGTCTTACTGAAACCTGGCTGCAGGAGGATGAATATGTTAGCTTAAATGAATCCACTCCTCCCAGTCATTGTAATACTCATATTCCTCGAAGTACCAGTCGAGGTGGTGGAGTTGGGGCCATATTTGACTCAAGTCTATTAATAAATCCTAAACCTAAACTAAATTATAATTCATTTGAAAGTCTTGTTCTTAGCCTTACTCACCCAACCTGGAAAACATTACAGCCAATTCTATTTGTTATAGTATATCGTGCTCCTGGTCCTTACTCAGAATTTTTATCTGAATTTGCAGAATTTGCATCAGGCTTGATCCTTAAAACAGATAAAGTAATTATTGTAGGTGATTTTAATATTCATGTGGACAACCACAATGATAGTCTTAGTGCTGTGTTTATCTCTTTGTTAGATTCAATTGGCTTCTGTCAGAGTGTAAATAAACCGACTCATTGTCTGAACCACACTCTTGATCTTGTTCTCTCATATGGCATTGAAATTGACCATCTAATAGTCTTTCCACAGAATCCTCTTCTGTCTGACCATTTTTTAATAACCTTTGAGTTCATATTACTGGACTATAAGCCTTTTGGCAGAAACTCCTACAGCAGATGTTTATCTGATAGTGCTGTAGCCAAATTTAAGGAAGTGATTCCTTCAGTATTGAATTCAATACCATGTCTCAATGTAGCAGAGGACTTGTCTGCTTCCTTTAGCCCCTCACAAATAGAATGTCTTGTTGATAGTACTACAGGCTCATTACGAACAACTCTCGACTCTATTGCACCTCTGACAAAGAAGATAATTAAACAAAGGAGGTTAGCACCATGGTATAGCCAGCAGACTCGCAACTTAAAGCAAGAGGCACGAAAATCTGAACGCAAATGGCGTGCCACTAAGCTGGAAGACTTTCGTTTAATCTGGCAAGATAATCTTAAAACATACAGGAAGGCTCTCCGTAGTGCCAGAGCAGTCTATTACTCTTCACTAATCGAGGAAAATAAGAATAACCCCAGGTTTCTGTTCAGCACTGTAGCCAGGCTAACAGAGAGCCACAGCTCAATTGAGCCATCTATTCCTTTAGGTCTAAGTAGTAATGACTTCATGAGCTTCTTTAATGATAAAATTATAACTATTAGAGACAAAATTCATCACCTCTTGCCCTCAACAGGCACCGATCTGCATTCTTACACAGCAAGTTTGGAAACAGCTGTAAAACCTGATATATATTTAGACTGTTTTTCTCCCATTGACCTTCATCAAATTACTTCAGTAATTTCTTCATCTAAGCCGTCAACTCTCTGGGGTCTCTTAGACCCCATCCCAACCAGGCTGCTCAAGGACGTTTTACCTCTAGTTAGCCCTTCTTTATTGGATATGATTAATCTGTCTCTATTATCAGGATATGTACCACAGTCTTTTAAAGTAGCTGTAATTAAACCTCTTCTTAAAAAGCCCACTCTAGATCCAGAGGTTTTAGCCAATTACAGACCGATATTAAACCTTCCCTTTCTCTCTAAGATACTTGAGAAAGCTGTAGCTAATCAGCTGTGTGACTTTCTCCATGAGAACAGTTTATTTGAGGATTTTCAGTCAGGATTTAGAGTGCATCATAGCACAGAGACCGCACTAGTCAAAGTTACAAATGACCTCCTAATGGCATCAGACAAAGGACTCATCTCTGTACTTGTCCTGTTAGATCTTAGTGCCGCATTTGACACCATTGACCATCAAATTCTGTTACGGAGACTGGAACATCAAATTGGCATCAAAGGAACCGCCCTAAGCTGGTTAAGTCGTATTTTTTAGATCGATCTCAGTTTGTTCATGTCAATGATGAATCCTCCATGCATACCAAAGTTTGTCATGGAGTTCCACAAGGTTCTGTGCTAGGACCACTTCTATTCAGTTTATATATGCTTCCTCTAGGGAACATTATTAGGAATCACTCCATTAATTTTCATTGTTATGCTGATGACACCCAATTATATTTATCGATCAAGCCTGATGAAACCAATCAGTTAACTAAACTCCAAGCATGCCTGAAGGATATAAAAAGTTGGATGACCTACAATTTTCTGATGTTAAATTCAGACAAAACTGAAGTTCTTGTAATTGGACCCAAGAACCTCAGAAACTCTCTTTCTAGAGACTTAGTTACTTTAGATGGGATCACCCTGGCCTCCAGCTCCACCGTAAAGAATCTTGGAGTTGTTTTTGATCAGGATTTGTCCTTTAATGTCACATAAAACAAATTTCGAGGACTGCTTTCTTCCACTTACGTAACATCGCCAAAATCAGACGCATCGTATCTCAAGCGGATGCAGAAAAACTAGTCCATGCATTTGTTACTTCTAGGCTGGAATATTGTAACTCTTTGTTATCAGGCTGCTCCAGTAAGTCTCTGAGGACTTTGCAGCTAATTCAGAATGCTGCTGCACGTGTTCTGACAGGAACCAAGATCAGAGATCACATCTCTCCCATTTTGGCTTCTTTGCATTGGCTACCTGTTAAATCTAGAATAGAATTTAAAATTCTTCTCCTTACATACAAAGCTCTTCATGGTCAGGCACCATCATATCTAAAAGAGCTCATAGTACCTTACTACCCCTCTAGAACACTGCGCTCTCAGAATGCTGGGTTCCTTGTGGTTCCTATAGTTTCCAAAAGTAGACTGGGAGCCAGAGCTTTCAGCTACCAAGCTCCTCTTCTGTGGAACAAACTACCATTTTGGGTTCTGGAGGCAGACACGGTCAACACTTTTAAGAGTAGACTTAAGACTTTCCTTTTTGATAGAGCTTATAGTTAGGGCTGGCTCAGGTCATCCCTTAGTTATGCTGCTATAGGACTAGACTGCCGGGGGACTCCCTCTCCCTCCTTCTCTCTCTGTCTCTCTCTCTCTCTCTCTCTCTCTCTCTCTCTCTCTCTCTCTCTCTCTCTCCATCTGTGAACATACATGTCTCATTAATGCATGTTAATGCATGTTACTAACTAAACTTCTTCCCCGGAGTTTCTGTGCTCTCTCGTCCAGCAGGTTCTCATGGATCGTGGCTGCTGCTGTGGTCCTGCACGACGTCCACTACTTATATTATTACTGTCATTATTGTTACCATATCTCTGTGTACTCTGTATACTGTAATCATTTTATCATTCATTGTAATTGTACAATATGTCTCTGTTGATTTGTTCTGTACATGTGACATCTATTGCACGTCTGTCCGTCCTGGGAGAGGGATCCCTCCTCTGTGGCTCTTCCTGAGGTTTCTTCCACCTTTTTTCCTGTTAAAAGGGTTTTTGTGGGCAAGTTTTTCCTCACTCGAACCGAGGGTCTAAGGACAGAGGGTCTAAGGACAGAGGGTGTAAGGACAGAGGGTGTCACTCCCTGTACAGATTGTAAAGCCCTCTGAGGCAAAATGTGTTTTGTGAATTTGGGCTATACAAATAAAGTTTGATTTGATTTGATTTGATTCTTTCAAAAAAGTTAAAAGAAAAAAAATTGAAATGAAAATAAAATTGATCAAAAAAAAAAAAAAAACAAAAAAACAAAAATTGATAATAAAGTAATTGAAAGTGAAAAAAAAATGGATCCAAAAAAATTGAAATAATAGATTGCTTTTTTAAATCCATTTTTTACGTAGATTTTTTAAAATTATTCTTTTTTTCAATAATTTTTTTGTTAAATTTTCCATTCAATTTTTCCATCTAATTTTTAATTTTTTTCGTTCCATTTTTTTGTTCGATTTTTCATTCAATTTTTTTCATTCAATTTTTTATTCAGTTTTTTTTCTTTCAATTTTTTATTAAATTTTTCCATTCCACAAGAAAAATCTGACTTTTTTAATGAAAATTCAAAAATTTTTTTAGGAAAATTGCAATCTTTTTTTTTTTTGTTCGGAAAATTGCGATCTTTTTTTTTCCTGGAAAATTGCGATCTTTTCTTTTTTTTAAAAAAAAATTGCAATCTTTTTTTTCTGAAAATTCTGTTTTTGCGGAAAATTGTGATATTTTCTTAAAATTTTTCAAATTTTCGCGCATTTTTTTCATTCCACTTTTTTTCATTCTTTTTTACAATTATTTTTCATTCAACTTTTAATTGTTTTTTTCATTGTTTTTTCGTTCAATTTTTGACTTTCCCTGCTGTGGGTCAACAAAGTTGATCTGATTTTAATTGTCTTTGTTAATACTCATGGAATCTGTTAGATTCCACAGATAAAGAAGTCTTTTCACATCAATATAATAATATTCAGGATCATTTCCAGACTGTCTATTTAAACACTTGAATTCATTTTCGTTTTTTTTTCTCTTTCAAATGTTTTTTTAATTTTTGATTTAACTTTTTTCACTTTAATTTTTTTCACTTAATTTTCACTTATTTTTCAAAACAACATCTCGTCTTTGTTTTTATTTGTTTGTAAATAAAGATGTTTGAATATGAGCCGTCTGTGTGTCTGTTTGTTCATGTGTCATTGTGGGGACCTTGAGATGAAGGAAGTCGAACAAACAATTTTAAAAGTTTTTATTTATTTAAACAAAAAGATGCTTCAGAGTTTAAACTTCATTTCTTCTTCTGTGGTGTCCGTCACTTCCTCTCAACACTTTCAGTTTTTTTTGGCTTACAATTTTGTTTCATGAAAGAATTTAACGTAAAAAATTGAATAAAAATTTGAAGGAAAAACAATTGATACAAAAGAGATCGCAGTTTTCCTTAAATAATAATAAATGATAATAAATGAGAATTTTCTTTAAAAAAAGATTTTTCTTTAAAACAAAGATCACAATTTTCTGAAAAAAAGAAAGATCCTTAAAAATCCTTAAAAACAAAAAAAAAGATCGCAATTTTCCAGAAAAAAAAGATCGCAATTTTCTGAAAAAAACCCCCACAGATTTTTCTTTAAAAGATGTATTGCAATTTTCCAAAAAAAAAACCTTAAAAAAGAGAATTTCGTTTAAAAAAGTCAGATTTTTCTTTTTTAAAAAAAGATGGCAATTTTCTGAAACAAAAGATCCTTGAAAATCTTTAAAAACAAAAAAAGAAAGATCCTTAAAATTCCTTAAAAATAAAAATAGATCGCAATTTTCCATAAATGAATGAAAATAAATAAAATTCAGATTTTTCTTTAAAAAAAAGATCGCAATTTTCCAGAAAAAAAAAGATCGCAATTTTCCTTAAAAAAGAGAATTTCCTTTAAAAAAGTCAGATTTTTCTTTTTAAAAAAAAGATGGCAATTTTCTGGAAAAAAAAGATCCTTGAAAATCCTTAAAAACAAAAAAAGATCGCAATTTTCCGAAAAAAATACAGATTTTTCTTTAAAAGATAGATCGCAATTTCCCAAAAAAAGATTGCAATTTTCCATAAATAAATGAAAATAAATGAAAATCAGATTTTTCTTTAAAAAAATCATTTTTTCGAAAAAAATAAATCACAATTTTCCGAAAAAAAAAAAAAAAAAAAGATCCTTAAAAATCCTTAAAAACAAAAACAGATCACATTCTTCTGAAAAAAAAAGATCGCAATTTTCCTTTAATAAATGAGAATTGAGGGGCGGTGTTTAGCTCAGCTGGTAGAGCAGCCGCCCCGTGTGTGAAGGCTCAGTCCTCGCTGCAGGAGCCCAGGGCTCGAATCCGGCCTGTGGCTCTTTCCCGCATGTCATTCCCATCTCTCTCTCTCCACATTTCCTGTCACTCTTCAGCTGTCTCTATCACAATAAAGCTTGAAAAGGCCAAAAAAAATAATCTTTCATAAATGAGAATTGAGAGCCAAAACGAACTGAAAGAAAAAAATTAATTAAAAAAAAACAAATGCATCCAAAAAACTGAAATGAAAAAAATTGATGCAAAAAAAGTGAAGGCAAAATTTCATTTAAAAAAAATTTGATTACTTTGAAAGTAATGGATTACTTTTGGTGTAATAGATTACTTTTTTAAGTTAGATTTTCAAATCAAAATCAAAAATATTGAAAGAAAAAAAACTGAAGCGAAAAAAAAAATTGAATCTAAAAAATCTGATTACTTTTAAAGTAATCTAGTTACCTGAAGTAATAGATTACTTTCAAATGTAATAGGTTAAGCATAAAAAAATTGAAAGTGAAAAAAATTCAAAGAAAAAATTGACAATGACACAAAAACACGCAGACGGCTCATTCAAAAATCTTTATTTACAAATAACTGAAAACAAAAATGTTCTTCGTTTGTTCATCAGCTGATCGATAAAGTTTATTGACGTGGTGATGACGATGACGATGATGATGAACAGGACAGTGTCAGTGAACGCAGCACAGACACAAACACACAAAGTGACAGCAGCTGACAAGTCAGGTGACAGTGGGGGTGTCACTCAAACTGTTGCTTAGCAACAGAAATGTGATGTCAGAGCTTAAAGACTTTTTAATTAAAGGACGAGTTCACGTTTGGACAGGAAGTGGATGATCTTTTAATTAAACTCATTTTATTTTTAAATATTTAAAAATATTTTTATTGATCGTGTTTTAAAAATGATCCAATAAAAAAAATAAATAAATAAAAAACATAAAATAATAATTTCACAATAAAAGTCTGACAGAAGAGAAATGATTTTGTCCACTGAAGAAGTCTTTTAATGTGAAAGGGAGGAAGTGATGACGACAGGAAGTCCCTTAAAAACAGTGAAGTCGTCCTTTAAATCAAACAGACCAACAAACACTCGGTGTTGGACTGACTGTTCTGGTTCTGTTTGCGTTCAGATCGATGAGGGTTGATGTGGACTATCAGTCTGTGTGAAAGCTCAGAGTCAAGGTTCTGGACCCGGCTCAGAGTCCTGGACCCGGCTCAGGATTCTGGACCCGGCTCAGAGTCCTGGACCCAGCTCAGAGTCCTGGACCCAGCTCAGAGTCCTGGACCCGGCTCAGAGTCCTGGACCCGGCTCAGGATTCTGGACCCCGCTCAGGATTCTGGACCCGGCTCAGGATTCTGGACCCGGCTCAGGTTTTGGTCTAACAGTCGCTCTTCCACAGTTTGATGGTTTTGTCGTTTTCCAGCGCGGCTGAGGCGATGATGTTTTCTGTCGGATGACACGCGGTCGAGATAACGACGTCTGAAAGACACAAAGACACTCGAGTCAGAGACCAGAGGACAGACTGCACAGG
>CP136880.1:272500-282500 GCA_033000465.1 Sciaenops ocellatus | reverse complement strand
GAGGTCAGAGCAGGTGGAGGTGGGGACAGGAAAGGATGAGCTGGCAGTAGCCTCCTGCTCTCCCTCCAGTGGAAGCAGGTCCTCGTAGACGGAGGGGGGCTGAGGAGGCGGCACAGGTGGAGCCAGAGGTGGAGAAGGCTGCAGATCAAAAGAGTGGAAGGTGAAGTCATCAGACTGCTCATTAACAGTCGCCTCCGCCTCCACCTCCTCCTCGAGCTCCTCCCGGTCATCTGGCAGCATCTGTCCAGTCTGCTGATGGAAGTAACTGATCCCGATGAGCTCACCTGAACAACACAGAGTCGTTACACACCTGTACACACTGTTACCACCTCTGTGTGTGTGTGTGTGTGTGTGTGTGTTACCTGTGTACTGCGGTGGTTCTGTGTGTCTCTCAGCCAGCGGTCTCCCGTACAAGTGCTGAGTCAGCTGGTTGAAGGTGAGCTCCTCCTGGTTGGCGTAGCAGGTCTCCTCCTGGTCCTGGTTCCACCGGGTCAGCCCCTCCAGCAGGTACATCTGCAGACAGCTGCTGCGAGCGGGGGCGCCTACGTCACGAGACGGAGACGTCAGAATTCGTCTCATGGATGAAGGCACGTCACCTCTTAACAACCGTGACTCACCTGGGATGAACCTGCTCAGGTACAGGTGGAACAACTTCAGCGAGGTTGAACCGCGGGCGCAGCGGTACACGAGGAGGATCACCCTGGCCTTAGTCACCTGTCTGGTCCTGATGTAGACCTCCACGCTGGGCGGACCCTGGATGTGGTGAGCAGGCGGAGTCAGCACAGCCTTCATGGTTATCTCACCTTCACACGCGATGCAGTCTTACCTGGATACAGGTGACGTGCTGCTTCTCGGAGGCCCAGATGTCCTTCATCCGGACTGGGCTTAGCAGCAGGACGCCCCAGGTGTCGGTGGCTGCCATGTACTCTAGGCGGCGCTCGGTCTCCTGCATCCCCCGTGTGCGGCGGAGGCAGTGCTGAGCTGTGTCTTTCAGGGTGGGCTCGTCCTGGGCCGTCCTCAGGCGGGACATGTCCTCTGTGTCCCACTCAAAGATGCAGCTGGAGAGATCCTGCGTGAAGTTGCGGTACAATGTGTGTCTCTGTGACGTCACGCCCACCGCCATCCTGCGCATGAAGCGCCAGACATCCAGCCTGACACAGAGCTGCGGGGAACAGAGCGGCGGCCTCGGGTGCTCTGTCCTGGCTGCAGCAGCCTCGCTCCACGTACTACACGTCCAGGACTTTACACACGGCCCGGTAGAGTCCGGCGCCTGTCAGCTTCCACGCACAGGTTGGACATTTGAGCAGGTGCTTCCACATCCTGTACGGAGCCCAGAAGAAGAAGCGCCGCTGGAAGAAGGCGTCCGGGGCAGAGGGACACTGGCTGTACGTGAGCCGAGGCTCAGGCGGGTGGTACCACAACTGGAGCTCCTGAGACAGGACCGGCTTCCCGCTCTGGTCCAGCTTAAACAGGGCGGCGCTGACCCACTGCTGCTGCTCTGGAGGCAGCGTGATCCTCCACCCTTTAGGGAGGAGACGCTGCAACACAACGACACACCTTCACCGAGCTGCAACTTTAACCTTCATGACCTCCTTCATGACCTCCTCGAGCATTTTTCTACATTTTTCTCAACTTTTTTTTTTTTTTGATTTGATCATTTTGTGTCATGAACTTTTCTCTTTTGTAAAATGTTTAAATGTCTTTAAACTGTGGTGATGCATTTTGCTCCCTCTGCACACCTTCATGGTAAAAATGTTCACATCCAAACAAACTGCTATAAAATCATCACATCAATATTTATTTCATAAATCTGTGAAACAACTTCAGACCTGCTCCAAACTACCAAACACTGAATAATTGTCCTGATTGTAACTTTAAATGACAGTTTAATGATTTGAATGATTCATTATTTATGACATAAAAAGGTGGATGTGGTGTTGGTGCTGATTAGAGTCTTGGATATGTCAAACATTAACAACTACATTGATTTGATTGCATTAGTATTTTTCATGTAGTGTCAGATTCTCCCTCTGGACACCATCGTGACCAAAAATGTCTCACTGACTTCCATTCAAACACATTTATTAATCTCACTGTCATTACACTATCAAACTGGTACCTGAGAGAGACCAGAATCAGATCACCTGCAGCCACACACACCTGTGTGACCAACAGTGACATCACACGCCGCCTCACTGGCTGATCTCGGCGTCCTCGTACATCTCCCTGTAGGTCAGCGATGCATACGGACCGAAGCCCAGCAGCCGGTCGCCCTCTGGGTCAGAACCGGGTCGGAGGTCCATCCCTTCGAACAAACAGGAAGCTGTCAGCAAAGATAAAGTCACGCCTCCACCCACAGGAAGTGACATCAGGTTAATTAAACCAAGTTTACATGAGCTCATCGTCACGACTGCTGCGGACGCCATGTTGTAACATTAGCCTGCACTGCTAACTGTGCTAACCAATCAGTTCAATCAATCAATCAATCAATCAATCAATCAATCAATCAGTGCCTTTTATTATCACTATACGCATGTACAATGAGATTAAAAGCCAACTCCAATAACAGTGCAACAGTGAAAAAAATATACAATATAAACATAGGCAAAGGAAAGGGAGGCAAGGTGCACAGTCTGAGGAGTATGTACATTTGCCAAAATAGATATGGTGCTATATACAGTGTTACATATATATTGTACATTATGGGATGGAATATTGCACACTGTAAAGTATTGCACAGTAGGTAAGTTTTTTTGACAGTGTTTAGTGGTGATTGAAGAGAGTCCATGTGTCCATGTAGGTCAGTGAGGTCAGTGCATGTGAGAGTTCAGGGTGGTTATTGTTGTCGGGAAGAAGCTGTTTTGTTTGTTTTAGTCCTGATGCACCTGTAGCGCCTCCCTGAGGGCAGCAGGTCAAACAGGTCAAAGCCAGGGTGGGAGCTGTCTTTGGGGATGGTTTTGGCTCTGCTGGGCAGCGGGTGGTGTAAATGTCCATCAGGGAGGGGAGAGGGCAGCCTTTACAGCTCTCTGGAGCCTCTCCCTGTCTGCAACAGTGCAGCTGCCGCACCAAACTGTGATACAATATGTCAGCAGGCGCTCGATGGATGAGCAGTAGAAGGTCAGCAGCAGGTTGGAGTTTAGGTTATACTTCCTGAGGACTCTCAGGAAGTATAACCTATGGAGAAGCCTCCATTAGAGCAGCTGCCCACCCAATCCTTTAGTATAGAGACTGTGTCTGTTCCCCGTCCACCTACATTATTTAAAGATAAAATAAACAGAAGAGGAGTTCATCATAAAAACTTAATAAAAATTAAATTAGCACCCCCAACAGTCCAAAATAAGAGAATTAAATGTGGACTCTTGAATATCAGGTCCTTGTCCTCTAAAGCTGTTTTAGTCAATGAATTAATATCTGATTATGATATTGATTTATTTTGTCTCACTGAAACCTGGCTGCAGGAGGATGACTATGTTAGCTTAAATGAATCCACTCCTCCCAGTCATTGTAATATCCATATTCCTCAAAGTACCGGTCGAGGTGGTGGAGTTGGGGCCATATTTGATTCAAGTCTATTAATAAATCCTAAACCTAAACGAAATTATAATTCATTTGAAAGTCTTGTTCTTAGCCTTACTCACCCAACCTGGAAAACATTACAGCCAATTCTATTTGTTATAGTATATCGTGCTCCTGGTCCTTACCCAGAATTTTTATCTGAATTTGCAGAATTTGAATCAGGCTTGATCCTTAAAACAGATAAAGTAATTATTGTAGGTGATTTTAATATTCATGTGGACAACCACAATGATAGTCTTAGTGCTGCGTTTATATCTTTGTTAGATTCAATTGGCTTCTGTCAGAGTGTAAATAAACCAACTCATTGTCTGAACCACACTCTTGATCTTGTTCTCTCATATGGCACTGAAATTGACCATCTAATAGTCTTTCCACAGAATCCTCTTCTATCTGACCATTTTTTAATAACCTTTGAGTTCAAATTACTGGACTATAAGCCTTTTGGCAGAAACTCCTACAGCAGATGTTTATCTGACAGTGCTGTAGCCAAATTTAAGGAAGTGATTCCTTCAGTATTGAATTCAATACCATGTCTCAATGTAGCAGAGGACTTGTCTGCTTCCTTTAGCCCCTCACAAATAGAACATCTTGTTGATAGTACTACGGACTCATTACGAACAACTCTCGACTCTATTGCACCTCTGAAAAAGAAGATAATTAAACAAAGGAGGTTAGCACCATGGTATAGCCAGCAGACTCGCAGCTTAAAGCAAGAGGCACGAAAATCTGAATGCAAATGGCGTGCCACTAAACTGGAAGACTTTCGTTTAATCTGGCAAGATAATCTTAAAACATACAGGAAGGCTCTCCGTAGTGCCAGAGCAGTCTATTACTCTTCACTAATCGAGGAAAATAAGAATAACCCCAGGTTTCTGTTCAGCACTGTAGCCAGGCTAACAGAGAGCCACAGCTCAACTGAGCCATCTATTCCTTTAGGTCTAAGTAGTAATGACTTCATGAGCTTCTTTAATGATAAAATTATAACTATTAGAGACAAAATTCATCACCTCTTGCCCTCAACAGGCACCGATCTGCATTCTTACACAGCAAGTTTGGAAACAGCTGTAAAACCTGATATATATTTAGACTGTTTTTCTCCCATCGACCTTCATCAAATTACTTCAGTAATTTCTTCATCTAAGCCGTCAACCTGTCTCTTAGACCCCATCCCAACCAGGCTGCTCAAGGACGTTTTACCTCTAGTTAGCCCTTCTTTATTGGATATGATTAATCTGTCTCTATTATCAGGATATGTACCACAGTCTTTTAAAGTAGCTGTAATTAAACCTCTTCTTAAAAAGCCCACTCTAGATCCAGAGGTTTTAGCCAATTACAGACCGATATTAAACCTTCCCTTTCTCTCTAAGATACTTGAGAAAGCTGTAGCCAATCAGCTGTGTGACTTTCTCCATGAGAACAGTTTATTTGAGGATTTTCAGTCAGGATTTAGAGTGCATCATAGCACAGAGACCGCACTAGTCAAAGTTACAAATGACCTCCTAATGGCATCAGACAAAGGACTCATCTCTGTACTTGTCCTGTTAGATCTTAGTGCCGCATTTGACACCACTGACCATCAAATTCTTTTACAGAGACTGGAACATCAAATTGGCATCAAAGGAACCGCCCTAAGCTGGTTTAAATCGTATTTTTTAGATCGATCTCAGTTTGTTCATGTCAATGATAAATCCTCCATGCATACCAAAGTTTGTCATGGAGTTCCACAAGGTTCTGTGCTAGGACCACTTCTATTCAGTTTATATATGCTTCCTCTAGGGAACATTATTAGGAATCACTCCATTAATTTTCATTGTTATGCTGATGACACCCAATTATATTTATCGATCAAGCCTGATGAAACCAATCAGTTAACTAAACTCCAAGCATGCCTTAAGGATTTAAAAAGTTGGATGACCTACAATTTTCTGATGTTAAATTCAGACAAAACTGAAGTTCTTGTAATTGGACCCAAGAACCTCAGGAACTCTCTTTCTAGAGACTTAGTTACTTTAGATAGGATCACCCTGGCCTCCAGCTCCACCGTAAAGAATCTTGGAGTTGTTTTTGATCAGGATTTGTCCTTTAATGTCCACATAAAACAAATTTCGAGGACTGCTTTCTTCCACTTACGTAACATTGCCAAAATCAGACGCATCGTATCTCAAGCGGATGCAGAAAAACTAGTCCATGCATTTGTTACTTCTAGGCTGGACTATTGTAACTCTTTGTTATCAGGCTGCTCCAGTAAGTCTCTTAGGGCTTTGCAGCTAATTCAGAATGCTGCTGCACGTGTTCTGACAGGAACCAAGATCAGAGATCACATCTCTCCCATTTTGGCTTCTTTGCATTGGCTACCTGTTAAATCTAGAATAGAATTTAAAATTCTTCTCCTTACATACAAAGCTCTTCATGGTCAGGCACCATCATATCTAAAAGAGCTCATAGTACCTTACTACCCCTCTAGAACGCTGCGCTCTCAGAATGCTGGGTTCCTTGTGGTTCCTATAGTTTCCAAAAGTAGACTGGGAGCCAGAGCTTTCAGCTACCAAGCTCCTCTTCTGTGGAACAAACTACCATTTTGGGTTCTGGAGGCAGACACGGTCAACACTTTTAAGAGTAGACTTAAGACTTTCCTTTTTGATAGAGCTTATAGTTAGGGCTGGCTCAGGTCATCCCTTAGTTATGCTGCTATAGGACTAGACTGCCGGGGGACTCCCTCTCCCTCCTTTCTCTCTCTCTCTCTCTCTGTCTCTCTCTCTCTCTCTCTCTCTCTCTCTCTCTCCATCTGTAAACATACATGTCTCATTAATGCATGTTAATGCATGTTACTAACTAAACTTCTTCCCCGGAGTTTCTGTGCTCTCTCGTCCAGCAGGTTCTCATGGATCGTGGCTGCTGCTGTTGTCCTGCACGACGTCCACTACTTATATTATTACTGTCATTATTGTTACCATATCTCTGTGTACTCTGTATACTGTAATCATTTTATCATTCATTGTAATTGTACAATATGTCTCTGTTGATTTGTTCTGTACATGTGACATCTATTGCACGTCTGTCCGTCCTGGGAGAGGGATCCCTCCTCTGTGGCTCTTCCTGAGGTTTCTTCCACCTTTTTTCCGTTAAAAGGGTTTTTGTGGGCAAGTTTTTCCTCACTCGAACCGAGGGTCTAAGGACAGAGGGTCTAAGGACAGAGGGTCTAAGGACAGAGGGTGTAAGGACAGAGGGTCTAAGGACAGAGGGTGTAAGGACAGATGGTCTAAGGACAGAGGGTCTGAGGACAGAGGGTGTCACTCCCTGTACATATTGTAAAGCCCTCTGAGGCAAATGTGTTTTGTGAATTTGGGCTATACAAATAAAATTTGATTTGATTTGATTTGACGGTAGTGAATTAGAAAGGAAAGTCAAGATTATGCACAGACAGGAGCAATAATATACAGAAACAATGACAGAAACAAAGGCAGACCAAAACATGGTAATTATCAATAGGAATGGTCGTCGTCAGAACAGACCCAATAACCAAAGCTAGGAACGAATAGCTACGTCTCTTCCTGCTCTTCCAGCCCACCTCCACCAGCTGCTGTCATGCAGCCCACATATTATGACCAAGCATAGGCAAGACATGGAGGGGTGGGACCAGAGCAGCCATTTCATATTCAAGCTGCAACTATTCAACTTTCTAATAATCCCACAGAAGATCCAGTAATGCATGTTCAGGTTAACAAAAGTACCGCTGAAATTTTGGTAGATAGTGGAGCAAATATCACTACTGTAAAAACCACAGAGCATGTATGCACACCTACATCCAACTTTATTACTGCTGGAGGCGTTTCCAGCATTCCCATAGAAGATCCATGATCACAGGAAACTTATTTATTTATAAATAAATAAATAAATAAAAAAATAAAAAACTTTTGAAGGCTCTGATGTGATGCATTCTTTTCTGATACCTGATTAAACCTGATATCTGGTCCTTGTCCCACTAATGGGAACCTTGTCCCTTTCTGTGTTTTTATTTTTATTCTATTGTATTTTTATTGTATTCAAATATACCGGACTGCTATGATGACCTATTTTCCCTTCAGGGATTAATAAAGTAATCTATTTACCCATCTATCTATAAATTAAAAAAAATACAAATAATAAAATAAAAAAAGCTGTTCAGTTTAACCACTGTAGACTGTTCGTACTGTTGGATATGTCCAGGTTTCAATTTACTTTCCAGTGTAACTTTCAAACATTCAGAAAATTAAACTAAAACTAAAACTTCCCCAGCATGTGCAACAATGAGACCTGTCCTACATTTTCATTGAGCAGCATTTAACCCTTCTGAGCAGTATACACATTTGACTGCTGAGTTTTTAGTTATAAAAGAGGGGTTGGAGTGTGAACAATGTTTGTTTGCTGGTTCACCAGAGATGTGCCATACCAGTCCAGCTATCCAACACACAGCAGGGATTGTTTAATGCTAAAGATTCATATCCACACATCACTGTGGCTGTTACTCGTGGCTGTGCGCTGTAACACCTCGGACATGGTGGCTCAGTGCCAGGCCTTGAGAGAAGCTGTACCAGCTTCTCAACACTAAACAGTAACACACTTAAGTGAGGAACTGTACATGTTATCTTTAAAGCAGTCACCTCCATTGGTTCACACTGATGAGCATGATTGCATTGCCACTATCGATGTGCACATCCCTAAGGCCAGATCTACTGCAAACACTGATACCAAATTCCGATAATGTTCTTTATACTGATGGTTCATCTATAGCAGACTATATGACAACATACACCTGGCTGGTTATGCAGTAGTAAATTAAAAAACGTTTTAAATAAATTGGGAAGTTGTAGAAGCAGACTGAATTTTTTCAGAGCTGTAGCCAAGTCATATTCCCCAATTGCAATTTGTGAAACATGTTACAGGTTACGTTACTTGACACCTGCTAAACATAATAATAATAATAATAATAATAATAATAATAATAATAATCATAATAATCATAATAATAATCATAATAATAATAAGATTTCAGCTCCACTCCACTCATAACCATGTTTTCTAATGAATCTATCAAGTTTAAATAACTGACCAACAGTGTTTTACGGGAGGATCCTTTAAACAGCTGTTCTATTGCTAGGTTTTGTCTTTTCAATGTAATTCTCAATCTATGAAATCAAACTGATACTTTTGCCAAGTTTGTTTCAAGTTTTACTCTTTCAATTAGGTTTATTCTGATGATTCTAGCTTTGCTGGTTGTTTATTGTTCTAAAAGATGTGTGACCTTTAATCATTTAGAAATTGCCATTTTATGAATCAGTTTAAAATCTACTCCAAAGATAGTCTTCACAGTAATAGGATACATAATTAAATTGAAATGTTACAATTATGTTATGATGATATGCAACTGATTGATATTGACTGTTCATGGGATTATTCTGCGAAGATGGATTCCACGCCACCATGCATCGTATGTGCTAGTAACCTCTCCATGGTGGTGACCCTCGACTGTACATGATGTGCATGGGTCGAAGATTTTACAATATCTTGATTGCAATGAGGATTGTTGTGATTGATTGTATAAAAAAAGAAAATGTTAATCTAGAATGTTAAATCAATTGTTTTATGGAACCCCTTCTAATTGCTAGGGTTGTATCTGTTAGGTGACAGAGTAAATTTGATCTTTCTCCTCTCCCAGTGGTATATTTGCACGTGATCTGTGACCTCCCCGATGACCTCTGTTAACACCTTGGTGTTGTAGGGGATCTTCACTCGTTTAAATGTCCTTGTTGACCTAAAAGTGGAACTCACACATCATGAGAATGGGATGATGGGGTACATAAGAGGGGTTCTTAAAGTTCTTCACTGATTGTATGAACTAATTTTAACTGACTGTTTTGTTTGACAAATAATTTCTATTGATGTTCTTTTAGAATAATTTTGATTTCTGTGTGATTAAGAATGTTTTGTAATGTTTGTGTCGTTCCCATTCTGACTGTACTCCCTGGTGGTCTCTAAATTTGATAATTATTAGTATTCAGTAGTTAGTATTGATCTTATGATCAATAAGAGGGGATTGTTATGAAATTTTCTATCCTTAGGTTACACGAGGTCACGTGTGGGCCTTGAGGTCCTCAGCAGTATTAATTGTTTGGCTTTGATTGGGAACAGTAGGGGCCAGTCTATCTCAACACTGTGGTGGCCAGGGTCGAAGAGACCTATTGCTGCCTTCATAGACATAATAGATAGCTAGTCTTGTCTGCTCTTTGTTCAGTCTTACTTGGTCTTTGTTCAGTCTTACTTGGTCTTTGTTCAGTCTTACTTGGTCTTTGTTCAGTCTTACTTGGTCTTTGTCTGGTCTTTTTCCAGTCTTATCTGGTCTTTGTTCAGTCTTACTTGGTCTTTGTCTGGTCTTTCCTAGTCTTAA
>CP136880.1:90000-265000 GCA_033000465.1 Sciaenops ocellatus | reverse complement strand
CTCCACCCGTCTGTCTGTCTGTCTGTCTCCATCCGTCTGTCTGTCTGTGTCTCCACCTGTCTGTCTCTCTGTCTCCCCCCGTCTGTCTCCACCTGTCTGTCTCAGGTGCTCCTCCCGGCTCAGTCTGGCTCTCCTGTGGATGAGGTGCGTTTGATTCGTGCGCTGTCTCAGCTCGATGACACTCTGGAGAAGATGGAGTCCATGTTTTTGGGCAGACAGCCCTTCCTGTGCGGCGATGACATCACTGTGGCCGACCTGCTCGCCATCTGTGAGCTCATGCAGGTCAGAGGCTCTGATTGGTTCACGCATTGAGGTTGACTCAGGTTGACGTTTGGTGGCTGGTTCTGAGCATGCTCAGTGTGTCTCTGCAGCCGGTGGGCGGGGACAGAGACGTCCTGCAGACGCGTCCTCAGCTGCAGCGTTGGAGGAGCAGAGTCCAGGCCGCCGTCGGCGACTCGTTCGACCGAGCGCACGCCGTCCTGTACGCCCTGCGAGACCGCCGCAAAGCCAAGCTGTGACATCACCACAGAGGGACCGCCCACAGGAGTGATGTCACACAGAGGGGCGGGGCCAAGAGACACCTGGATAATGATTGGTTGTTTCATTAATCTTCAAATCGATGTGCCTTCCTCCAGACACAGGACACACCCCCTGAGGTCACTTCCTGTTTAACACTAACGACCCTCAGGTGAACAGGATGTTTGCTGATGTCACAATACTAATGTCCAATCAGCTGTCAGCACTGTGATCACATGATGTCACTTTAAATGTAAAAATGATTTTTAACGATGAATAAAGATTTATTTTAATTAACGCACCCGTCTGTTGTCATGACGACGTAATGGTAAATGGACTGTACTTATATTTCTCCTTCCTAGTCGTCTGACCACTCAAAGCGCGTTTACACCACACATTCACGGTTCAGCCTTCAGGACACTTCGACATGCAGACTGGAGGAGCCGGGGATCGAACCACCGACAATCTGATTAGTGGACGACCCGCTCTACCTCTGAGCCACAGCCACCCCTACAGTGCTAACACGTAGCATATCTGACGTAGCACACCTAAGCCAACATGTAGCATAGCACAGGAAAGCAGGAAGTTGACTGTGATTGGAGCAGAGTGAGAAAAGGGGCGGGGCTGAAACACATCTGTCTCTGTCGTCATGATGACGATGAAACAACCTCTCAGTGAAATATATAAAAAACTTTATTAGAAACGTTATAAACTTTATTTACAGTCTCAGTAGTGAACAGAAAGTGAAGTCACATGACTAGAGGAGCGGTCAACTGTGATTGGTCCTCTACAGCAGGGCAGTGGGCGAGGCTTGGCTCCGTTTGGCTGGATGCTCCTCCTCTTCCTCTTCCTCTCGTCCTCGTTTCCTCCTCGAGCTTCCTGTGGCTGACTCCGCCTCCTGCTGAGGGGGGAGGAGTCAGAGATGGAGGGGTGGGCGGGGTCAGTTTGACTGACACAATGAGTGAACGAATGAATGTGAGTGAAGGTGGTTACCATGGTGACAGCAGCAGCAGCATCAGAGGGATACATGAGTCTGTGAGCCGTCTGCAGCATCTCCTCATCCTGAACACAGAGGAACTACGTTACCCAGCATGCACCAGGACACAGTCCTGTGTAGACCTGGTCCTGGACCTGGTCCTGGTTCTGTGACTGACCTGTAACCAGGGGTGCTGCAGAGCCTCGTCGATCTTCATCCTCTGACTCGGATCAACAACCAGAAGCTTCCGGATCACGTCCTTCGCTGTCGCCATGGAAACACAGAGACAGAGAGGACTACAGTATGACACAGTGATACCACAACAGTACTGGATCAGTACCGGGTCAGTTGTGGTCAGTACCTTGGTCAGAGACTTGTCTCCACTTAGACTGGACCATGGTGAACTCTCCTCTGATGATCTGCTCTGTGATGGAGTGATGAGAGAAACTCTCATGGAACGGAGGGTAACCACCCAGACTGAGAGAGAGACAGGTACAGACAGACAGACAGACAGACAGACAGACAGGTACACAAAAAGTGCTGAGTCACTGAAAATCAGAACGTGACTTTTAGTGTGACGGACGTCCTGCAGATCATCATGGAAGTTACACAGACAGGTAGAGACAGACAGACAGACAGGTAGAGACAGACAGACAGGTGTGTGGGCAGAGCCAGCCTACCAGACAAAGAGCAGGACTCCGAGGCTCCACGCGTCCACGGCCAGGCTGTAGCCGGTGGTGGAGGCCTGGGTGAAGACCTCAGGAGCCAGGTAAGACGGAGTCCCACACAGAGTCCTCATCAACAGAGACTCCTCCAGGATACGAGACTGGTTAAAGTCTGTCACCTGAGAGACAGACAGGTACACACACACACAGACACACAGGTGATGATAATGATGAAGGTAAAGGTGATGATGGAGGTGATGGAGACGTACCTTGATGAGACAGACGTTGTCCTGTGAGGACAGCAGGATGTTCTCTGGTTTCAGGTCTCTGTGGATGATCCCCTTACTGTGCAGGTACTACACACACACACACACAGTTACATACAGGTCACCTGTCTGTCTGTCTGTCTGTCTATGGTTACCATGGTGATGGCATGTCTGTCTCACCTGGACGGCTCTCAGCATCTGGTAGAAGTAAAGTTTAGTGACCGACTCATCGAGCTGCTGCTGAGACTTCACCCTCTGGAACAACTCCCCCCCCTCCATCCTGAGAGAGAGAGACAGGCAGAGAGAGAGAGAGAGAGAGAGAGAGAGAGACAGGCAGAGGGACAGAGAGAGAGAGAGACAGGCAGAGGGACAGACAGACAGACAGACAGGCAGAGAGAGAGACAGACACAGAGAGAGAGAGAGAGAGAGAGAGAGAGAGACAGGCAGAGGGACAGAGAGAGAGAGAGACAGGCAGAGGGACAGACAGACAGACAGACAGGCAGAGAGACAGACAGAGGGACAGACAGAGAGAGAGAGGGGGAGAGAGAGAGAGAGACAGAGAGAGAGAGAGAGAGACAGAGACAGGCAGAGGGACAGAGAGAGAGAGAGACAGGCAGAGAGACAGGCAGAGGGACAGAGAGAGAGAGAGACAGGCAGAGGGACAGACAGACAGACAGACAGGCAGAGAGAGAGACAGACACAGAGAGAGAGAGAGAGAGAGACAGGCAGAGGGACAGGCAGAGGGACAGAGAGAGAGACAGACAGAGAGAGAGAGAGAGAGAGAGACAGGCAGAGGGACAGAGAGAGAGAGAGACAGGCAGAGGGACAGACAGACAGACAGACAGGCAGAGAGAGAGAGAGAGACAGGCAGAGGGACAGACAGAGAGAGAGACAGGCAGAGAAACAGACAGAGAGAGAGAGGCAGAGAAACAGGCAGAGAGAGAGACAGAGAGAGAGAGACAGGCAGAGGGAGAGACAGAGAGAGGGACAGAGAGAGAGAGACAGGCAGAGGGACAGACAGAGAGAGAGACAGAGAGAGAGAGAGACAGGCAGAGGGACAGACAGAGAGAGGGACAGAGAGAGAGAGACAGGCAGAGGGACAGACAGACAGAGAGAGAGAGAGACAGGCAGAGGGACAGAGAGAGAGAGACAGGCAGAGGGACAGACAGAGAGAGAGACAGGCAGAGAGAGAGAGAGATAAATAAAGATAGCATAAATTTGGCCACTAAAGATTTGAATCAGATATTTATGAAACTAGCAAAAGAGTCTAAAACGATAAGATCAAATGCCAAATCAAACAAAAAACAAGCAAAAAACAATGGTTTGACAGCGAATGTTCCCTTTTCAGAAAGCATCTCAGAAACCTGTCAAACAAGAAACATAACGACCCCGAAAACCAAGAGCTGCGCCATGAATACCACACAGCACTTAAACAATATAAGAAAATTATCAACCAAAGAAAGGGCAAATATACTGAAGATGGATTAATTAAAACTGAAAAGGCAATAGACCAAAATTATTTTTGGAAGATGTGGGAAAAATTGAATTCAACCAAAAATAAAGATAGCATTAAAATTCAGAATGGCAATGTTTGGAAAAACTATTTCTCAAATCTATATCTAAATCCAGAAAATGATGGTTTAAACACACAGCAGATGTCCGTAATTGACAAAATAAAATCACTAGAAAATGCAATAAAAGACAACTAAAACGCTTCGGACGGCCTAATTACAATTGAGGAGCTACAAGAAAAACTTGCCGATCTTAAAAACGGAAAGGCCTGTGGCATCGATGGAATCAGGACAGAAATGTTGAAACACAGTAGTAATAAACTTAAACTGGCTATACTAAAATTATTTAACCTCGTGTTAAAAAGTGGAATTTACCCTACAATTTGGAACAAAGGATTGATTACTCCTATCTAAGTGGAGACAACTAAATCCTAATAATTATAGGGGCATTTGTGTAAATTCTAATTTAGGGAAACTATTTTGTAGCATACTCAATTCAAGAATCCTGTCCTACCTCACTGAGAGCAATGTATTAAGTAAATCACAAATTGGCTTTATACCCAAACATAGAACAACAGATCACATATTTACTCTCCATACTCTAATCCAAAAACATGCACACCAAAAAAATAAAGGGAAAATATATGCTTGCTTTGTTGATTTCAGGAAAGCTTTTGATTCGATTTGGCACAATGGGCTTTTCTATCAGTTACTCAGAAATGGTATTGGAGGCAAAGTTTATGATCTAATTAAATGGAAATACTCCGAAAATGAGCGCGCTATAAAAATTGGAAAGAAAAGAACTGATTTCTTCAAGCAGTGCCGCGGGGTCCATCAAGGTTGTATTATGTCCCCAACTCTTTTCAATATATACATTCACCAATTAACAAAACTACTTGAAAACTCCCCAGCCCCAGGACTCGACTTGGAGGGGAAGGAAGTCAAGTGTCTGTTATATGCAGATGACCTCCTACTGTTATCACAAACAGAACAAGGAATGCAGGAATGTCTGGACATACTCCATGATTATTGTGTAAACTGGGCAATCAGAGTAAACCTAGATAAGACTAAAATTATAATATTTCAAAAGAAAGCAAGATCACAATCTAAAAAGTATCAATTTACTTTGGGAGAGACAACACTGAGTCACACAATGGAGTACACTTACCTTGGCCTAACTATCACTGCTTCGGGTCGTTTCGTTAAAGCTGTGAGCTCATTAGCAGATAAAGCCCGTAGAGCATATTACAGTATACGGAAAGTTCTATTCAAATTAAACCGCCCAATCAAAATCTGGCTTCAAATTTTCCAAAGCATTATTGAACCAATCCTCCTATATGGAAGTGAAGTTTGGGGCCCATTAATTAAACAAGAGCACTGGGACTCAAACCCTGTTGAAAAAGTGCATCTTGAATTCTGCAAAAACTACTCAGAGTCCACAGAAACTGTCCAAACCACGGCTGCAGAGCAGAGCTGGGCCAGTTCCCCGTCTTAATCAGAATTAAAAAGAGAACTATTAAATGCTGGAACCACCTGATAGAGTCTGATTTAGACTCATACCAGCACAGAGCATACTTGGAGCAGCAGGTCTGTCTAAAGCCAGAAAATAATACCTGGAATGGGACAAATGAGGAAATCAGACTGACAAGTCAAAATGACACTATAAAAATAATTCCATACTCACAAATAAAACAAATCGACAAAGATAATAAACAAAAATATTGCAAACAGTGGAAAACAGAAACTCAAACAATCAATAAATTAGAATGTTATAATTTACTGGACAGAGAATTCCAATTGGCTCAATATTTAACCCAAATAAAAAAATAAAAAAAAAAGACAAACCCTTACAAAATACAGACTCAGTGAGCATAAACTCGCCATTGAAACTGGTCGCCATAAAAACAAATGGCTAGAAAGAACAAAAAGAATCTGTATCCACTGTGACACAGGAGAAGTAGAGACAGAAACCCACTTTCTCACACACTGTCCCAAATACAAAGAAATTAGAGAAGAATTATTTCCCAGATTTAAAGAAGAAATCCCAGACTTCCTCACCCTCCAACCAAACAAAATAATCCCAATCCTTCTGGGAGAAGACAGCTCTACGGTAGAACTGGCAGGAGAATACATCACTGCACGTCACGCATTAAGAAATGTTTCAATGGAAGACTGTTCCTCATTTATTTCTGCTACAAGATTTATTGTTTGATAAAAACAAACTATTACCACTATTCTACTACTTATCACTATTCTCATTATCACTGATTATTTTACTGTTTATTACTTTACACACACACACACACAGACAGTTCTATTCTATTTATGTATATATTAACTTATGAAGTGTATTTTTGTTTTGTTTCATTTACTCTTTATGCTTTAGCAGCAAAGTCTGTGTGACATTCATGCTAATAAAGAATTTGAATTTGAATTTGAATTTGAGAGAGAGAGACAGAGAGAGACAGAGAGAGAGACAGAGAGAGAGACAGAGAGAGACAGAGAGAGACAGAGAGAGACAGAGAGAGAGAGACAGGCAGAGGGACAGACAGAGAGAGAGACAGGCAGAGAGAGAGAGAGAGACAGGCAGAGGGACAGACAGAAAGAGAGACAGGCAGAGAGAGAGAGAGAGAGAGAGAGGCAGAGGGACAGACAGAGAGAGAGACAGGCAGAGAGAGAGAGAGAGAGAGAGAGAGAGAGAGAGAGAGAGACAGGCAGAGGGACAGACAGAGGGACAGACAGAGAGAGAGACAGGCAGACAGAGAGAGAGAGAGGCAGAGACAGAGAGAGAGAGACAGGCAGAGGGACAGACAGAGAGAGAGACAGGCAGACAGAGAGAGAGACAGGCAGAGGGACAGAGAGAGAGAGACAGGCAGAGAGAGAGAGAGAGAGAGAGAGAGAGAGACAGGCAGAGAGACAAAGAAAGAGACAGACAGACAGAGAAAGAGAAAGACAGGCAGAGAGACAGACAGGCAGAGAGAGAGAGAGAGAGAGAGAGAGACAGACAGACAGAGAAAGAGAAAGACAGGCAGAGAGAGAGAGAGAGAGAGAGAGAGAGACAGACAGACAGAGAAAGAGAAAGACAGGCAGACAGACAGACAGGCAGAGAGAGAGAGCTCTATGGACATATTGGCAGAGGAGAAGAGTGAGAAAACTCACAGCTCCAACACGATGTAGTAACTGTCGTCTGTCTGATAGAAGTCCTCCGTCTTTATGAGACAAGGCTGCAGGAGACAAGGAGACAAGAGAGGAGACAAGGAGACAAGGAGACAGTTAGCCTCCATCATAAAGGAGCGGCGTGTCGACTTGTTTCTTCTTCTGTGGTTTCAGACTCACGTGGTCGACTCTCTGCAGGATCTCGATCTCTGTCTGTGCGTTTCGTGTCGCCGTCTGTGATTGGACAAACAAAACAGGTCACATGACTGAGAACGCGTGTGACTGTTCAGATGCCATGTTTGTAGTTCTTTTTGTTTACCTTCTAACTTCTGCTACATCTGTCACAGGAAGGACAGAAGAAGAAAGAAGAAAGGCTCTCGGCCAATCAGAGGGCAGAGCAGAGGCCTCAGCCAATCAGAGGGCAGATGCTGACTCACCCCTTCAGACTGGAAGTTCTTCTTGTTGATGATCTTCACGGCGAACTTTTTACACGTCGACCTCTCGAAGGCCAGTTTGACCTCACCGCACACGCCTCTGAACACACACACACACACACACACACACACACACACACACACACACACACACACACACACACACACACAGGGTCAGGGCGCAGGAAGTGACATCACAGCAGCGTGATGCAGAGGGTCAGACTCACGTGCCGATCCGCCGAGTTAGCAGATATTTGTCCTGAAGCTCTCTGGGTAAACTGGACTGATCGTCTGACATCAGGTCAATGAAGACAAAGACTGCAGACAGACAGGCAGACAGACAGGCAGTGAGAGGTGAGACCTGGTCCTAAAGTGGTCACATGATGTGCACCTGTCTGTCTCACCTTTGTTGCGTTGCTCGGACAGAGCGAGCACGGCGTTGTTGACCAGAGGCAGCTTCTTGTCTTTACCGATCAGGACGCCGTCAACAAACGTCCCGTTATTACTGAAGTCCTCGACGAAGACCTCGGAGCCGTCCTGACAGACAGACAGGTCAACAGAGAGACAGACAGGCAGACAGTCAGTCAGACAGACAGGCAGGCAGAGAGACAGACAGACAGTCAGTCAGACAGACAGGCAGAGAGACAGACAGACAGACAGACAGACAGACAGGTGTCTCACTCTGTAGATCCGGAAGTGTCTCTTGCTGTAGATTCTGAACTTTTTGGACCCTCTGTGATCCGGATCGTCCAGAACGTAGTTACACTTCGAGTCCCGACCAAACAGGTACTGGTCCTCCAGACAGTCTGTGGACAACCAGTAAGACCAGCAAGACCAGTAAGACCACTAAGACTAGTAAGACCAGCACCAGAACCAGTGTTATCCTGTCAGCATGGACCCACCGTGGCTCCTGAAGCCTCGGGCCATGGGCAGCAGGCGTCCCCAGGGCTGAGGCTCCGGCTCCTCGGGGACGGACGGCAGAGTGACGGGGAGTGTGTCCACGCTGCTGAGAGTCCCCGACCCGCTGGAAGACTGGCTGGCTGAGGTCGGCCCGCTGGAAGAACTGGAACCAGGCTGGGACTGGGACTTAGCCTGGGATGGGGACTGGGTGGACTGGGTGGCCTGGGATGGGGACTGGGTGGACTGGGTGGACTGGGTGGACTGGGTCTGGGACGGGGACTGGGTGGCCTGGGTCTGGTCCCCCTCATGGCGGGTCTCCTGAGACATGGTCCAGCTCTGCAGGTCATCAAACAGTTAAAGTAGTTTCACACAGCTGACATGAGCAGACCCCCCCCCCCCCCCCCCCCACCCACCGAGCTGCTTCACGTCACTGTCAGTACGAAGCGGGCCGAGCCGAGCCGGGCCGGGCCGCGCTGAAGCGGGCTCAGCAGTCAGACACTCACCGGAGCAGGCGCACCGTCCTCCGGGTCGATTCGGGAAACAAACCGGGCGGCAGAACTGAACCGGACACGTGGGAGGTTTTTTACCGGGCTCGTGCAGGAAACGTTTCCTGGTACTGTATTGTCCTCTGACGTCATGTGACACTGCCCAGCCAATGAGAAGTTAGATCACATCAGTCACGTGAGTTCACAGCTGTCGGTTGTTTCCGGGTCTGGTTCAGTCCAGCAGAGGGACGCGACGGAACCAGCACGAGGACACGATGATCAGTACTGATCCACACCGGGAGACCTGAACCACCTGTCTGTCTGTCTGTCTGCCTGTCTGTCTGTCTGCCTGTCGTCATGTCCAAACAGAAGAGTTCAGCGAAGACTCTGATCATCACAGACGGTGAGTTTATTTTATTTTGAAAGAAGCGAAAATATTTACTCTGCTTGTTTGTTCCGGTTCTTGTTTTTCAAAATAAAAGCTTGTGACGTCCCCGCAGACCGTCTAAAACTGGACGTAGTCTCCGTGACGTAGTCTGTGGTTCTGTCTCTGGTCTGGTTGTTGTCTCCGTCCGTCTCATGACGTGAGTTTGATCCCTCAGATGAGGAGGTGGAGGCCGAGGAGTTGAACCCGTTCTCCTTCAGAGAGTTTCTACGTTGGAAGAATCAGGAACCAGAGCCGGCCCAAGACCAGGACCAGGACCAGGACCAGGACGAGGACGAGGACGAGGAGCAGACACACATCAAAGTATGAAAACTACACAGTCTGTGACAAGAGAAGAAGAAATGTATGATAACTGTCTGCCTGCCTGTCTGTCTGTCTGCCTGCCTGTCTGTCTGTCTGTCTGCCTGCCTGTCTGTCTGCCTGCCTGTCTGCCTGTCTGTCTGCCTGCCTGTCTGTCTGCCTGCCTGTCTGTCTGTCTGCCTGTCTGTCTGTCTGTAGTCCAGCAGCTCTCACAGGTTGCTGACCTTTGACCCTGAGGTCAGGAGCTGTTTCTTCTCTCAGCCCTCATTGGCTCCACAGGTACAGTGACATCAGCACTGACATCATCATTGTATTAATGATGATGTCACAGTGAGAGTAAGACACGCCCTGTCTGTCTGTCCAATCAGGAGGAGGAAGACTGGGGGCGGAGCTTCCAGTCAGGTGTAGACAGCACGTCGTCCCTGTGCACAGAGGAGGACGAGGAGGAGGAGGAGGAGGAGGAGACCAGGTGAGACTGAACAGAACCTCAGAACCAGAACAGAACCTCAGCCGTGTCCAGTCTAACAGGTGTAGAGTATAACGAGTGGTTAGGCTAAAGCTATCTGTCCTTCAGGTTTGCCTCCAAACCTGAAGGAGGAGGAGGAGGAGGAGGAGGAGGAGAGAACTATGAAGGAGACGATGAGACCTCCATTGCTGAGCCGGTCACCTCCGTCAGGAGGAGGAGCGGGAGGAGCAGTCAGATCCAACAGGTAACACACACTGTTTGTTTACACTGCTGTGTGTGTGTGTGTGTGTAGCACTGACCTCCTCCTGTTGTTAGTTGAAGGAGGAGAACGTGTCGTTGAGGAGGACCATCGTGGAGCTACAGAGGAGATCAGAAGTTAACGAACGCAGGTGAGAACCAGCCAATCACACGACAGCATCATCTTCACCAATCAGGGTGTTTTACCCATCATGCCTCTGTCCCGGCTGTCAGGGTGTTGGAGCTGTCGGAGGAGCTGCTCCAGAGGAGGCGTCAGGAGGAGAAGGAGGCGCAGGACCTGGAGAGCATGGTCCACTCTGTGGAGCAGAACCTCCACCTGATGACGGTGCGATTTCTTGACAGACCCTGAACACAACATCAACACCTGTTCAACTAATGCTAATGCTAATGCTATATCTATGTCTCTATACCTGTCTGTCTGTCTCTACCTGTCTCTCTCTCTGTACCTGTCTCTCTGTACCTGTCTGTCTCTCTGTATCTGTCTCTCTCTACCTGTCTCTCTCTCTGTACCTGTCTCTCTCTACCTGTCTCTCTCTACCTGTCTCTCTCTACCTGTCTCTCTCTACCTGTCTCTCTGTATCTGTCTCTCTCTCTGTACCTGTCTCTCTCTACCTGTCTCTCTCTCTGTACCTGTCTCTCTCTCTACCTGTCTCACAGAAGCGAGCAGTCAAAGCAGAGAGCAGTGTATCTAAACTGAAGGCGGAGCTTCAGCAACTGCAGGTGAGACAGATTGAATAAACTTTATTTAATGAGGACAGTGTGAATACTTACCTGTGTGTGTGTGTGTGTGTGTGTATAAACCTGTGTGTCAGGTGTGTGTATAAACCTGTGTGTCAGGTGTGTGTATAAACCTGTGTGTCAGGTGTGTGTATAAACCTGTGTGTGTGTGTATAAACCTGTGTGTCAGGTGTGTGTATAAACCTGTGTGTCAGGTGTGTGTATAAAGCTGTGTGTCAGGTGTGTGTATAAACCTGTGTGTGTGTGTATAAACCTGTGTGTCAGGTGTGTGTATAAACCTGTGTGTCAGGTGTGTGTATAAACCTGTGTGTGTGTGTGTGTGTGTATAAACCTGTGTGTGTGTGTCAGGTGGAGGCGGAGTCTCTGCGGTTGGAGAACGACAGTCTGAAAGCAGCAGAGTCTGAGGTCGTCATGACGATGAGACACAACGCTCAGGTGGCCTCCGAATATCTGAACAATACGGCAAGCCACGCCCACACCTCCATCCGGTCAGTACCTGTGTCAACAGGTGTGTGTGTGTGTGTGTGTGTGTGTGTGTGTGTGTGTGTGTGTGTGTGTGTGTGTGTGTGGCAACAGCTGTCTGTGCCTCATCTTCGGCCGGTCCTTCGTCCTCATGTCAGAACCTTTTTAGCCTCTAATGTGTAACCTGTCTGTCTCTCTGTCTGTCTGTCTGTCTGTCTGTCTGTCTGTCTGTCTGTCTGTCTGTCTCTCTCTCTCTCTCTCTCTGTCTGTCTGTCTGTCTGTCTCTCTGTCTGTCTGTCTGTCTGTCTGTCTGTCTGTCTCTCTCTCTCTCTCTCTGTCTGTCTGTCTGTCTGTCTGTCTGTCTGTCTCTCTCTCTGTCTCTCTCTATCTCTCTCTCTCTGTCTGTCTGTCTGTCTGTCTCTCTCTCTGTCTGTCTGTCTGTCTGTCTGTCTGTCTGTCTCTCTCTCTCTCTCTCTCTCTCTGTCTGTCTGTCTGTCTGTCTGTCTGTCTCTCTCTCTCTCTCTCTCTCTCTGTCTGTCTGTCTGTCTGTCTGTCTGTCTGTCTGTCTGTCTGCAGTCAGCTGTTGGGGGAAGCAGAGACTCTCCGTTTAGTCTCTCAGCTGCTGAAATCCATCGACAAGATCTCGAACCTGGACCCAGAGTCCTGAACTCGTCCTGAACTCGTCCTGAACTCGTCCGGACCAGCAGAACCCCTGTTGGACCTGTGTTGGACGGGAGGACGTGGTCGTGATAGAAGCGTCCCTGAAAGGACAGGCAGCTCACAGACGTTTTATTTTGAAAGTGTACATATGAACATTTGATGACATCACAGGAGCTGGAGGACTTGTGGCTGCTGATTGGTCAGTTTGTCCGCTAACAGCTGACATCACGGACCAATCAGAGAGTTTGTTTTTAATCATGTGGTTTGATTCTTGTTTTAAAATAAAAAAACAGTTTGAAGTTTTTGTGAAATCTGTCTGGTACATGTTATATTATCTTATGTTATATTATTTTATTATTATATTATGTTATAGTATTTTATTTTATATTATTATATTCTGTTATATATTATATTATTATCATGTTCAATATTCTGCTGTTAATAAACTCTAAATGTTTTATATTAACAGGAAGTGAGTCACTTCATTAACTCTGATAATTAAAATTGATGAAGACAAAAACTCACTTCAGGCTGAGAGTGGGTCTTCTGGATCAGGATTAGGACCAGGACCAGGACCAGGACCAGGAAGGAGACAAAGGAGAAACATGAAAATAATTTTAGACTTAAATGTTTTAAAATATTTATTTAATATTTGTTACTAAACGATTAAATAAAAAAATCATCAACACGTGTTTAACTTCCGTGTGTGTGTCAGCAGCAGGCAGTCAGCGATGTCACATGTCTCCATGGTAACCGTTTTGTTGTTAGTCACAGTGTCGGTCATGGAGGATCACAGAGTGAACGGCACAGCTCCAAACCAGCAACAGAGCTTCAAACACACGGACCGTTTCCATGGTTACAGGTACAGTAGTACTACTTAAGAGTACTAGAGTCGTGGTACTTATTTACTGTTTCTGAGTTACTGTTATCAGTATTTTCTGAGCTAAGCTAACATTTGGCTAGTTCCTCAGCTGGACTGCACTGTTGCCTAGCAACAAATCAACACTTCCTGAACGCTAGCTTGTTAGCTACATGTTAGCACAGGCCAGCTGCTTTGTGTGTGTGTGTGTGTGTGTGTGTGTGTGTGTGTGTGTGTGTGTGTGTGTTTGGTAAAGTCCCATCACACACACACACACACACACACAGAACACTAAAATAACGCTGGACTAACACTAAAGTAACGCTGGAAGAGACACGCTGTGTGTTTTAATGTTGTTTAACAGACTGTCTGTGTTTCAGTCATCCTCTGTATCGAACATCAAACCAGACGTACGGAAACAAGAAACCAAGCGAGCACGAGAGACAGGTGAGAGACAGACTACAGACAGGCAGGCAGGCAGACTACAGACAGACAGACAGGCAGGCAGGCAGACAGACAGGTTGACTCTCTCTCTCTCTGTTTCAGGCTCGGGTTCACGTGACCTCTCGCCAGTTCTCGGAGGCAATGCTTCAGACCGGGATGTACCGTGATCACGGCTTCAACACGTCTGTGGAGACGAGCAGAGTGACGGTTTCCACGGCAACCCACCACAACAGAGTCAACCGACAATACTACTATCGCCATGGAAACCAATCGTGATGACAAATGAACAGAACAATGAATAAACAGAGGAAGACATGAAGTGATGAAAATCTGTGTCTCTGTAAATAACAGACTGTTCCTGAACACCTCATTTCTTCTTCCTTGGTTTGTGTCCAACACACTGTTTGTTCTGAAGCCTGCTGAGCACCATCTGACACACACACACACACAAACACACCAGATGGAGATTGTGTTTCCATGACGACCAAATGAGGAAAATGATGATTAATTTAGAGGCTTGATCTGTTTTTGTCTCACTCTGACTGAAACACCTCCATGACCTATGACAGGAAGCTGCTGAAAACACCAAAACACTGAGTTTCTGACTACACTGAGACAACAATGAGACTACACTGAAACAATTAAACTACACTGAGACTACACTGAGACAACAATGAGACTACACTGAAAGAACAATTAAACTACACTGAGACTACACTGAGGCAACAATGAGACTACACTGAAACAATTAAACTACACTGAGACAACAATGAGACTACACTGAAACAACAATGAGACTACACTGAAACAATTAAACTACACTGAGACAACAATGAGACTAAACTGAAACAACAATGAGACTACACTGAGACAACACTGAGACAACAATGAGACTACACTGAAACAACACTGAGACAACAATGAAACTACACTGAGACTACACTGGAACAACACTGAGACAACAATGAAACTACACTGAGACTACACTGCAACAACACTGAAACAACAATTAAACTACACTGAGACTACAATGAGACTACACTGAGACAACAATGAGACTACACTGAAACAACACTGAGACAACAATGAAACTACACTGAGACTACACTGCAACAACACTGAGACAACAATGAAACTACACTGAAACAATGCTGAGACTACACTGAGACTACACTGAGACTACACTGAGACTACACTGCGACAACACTGAGACTACACTGAGACTACACTGAGACTACACTGCGACAACACTGAGACTACACTGAGACTACACTGAGACTATACTGAGACAACACTGACACGACAGATATATATATACATACATATATATGTATGTTATGTATGTATACATACATACACAGTATATATATATACAGAGGGTTATTGGTGCACATCGCCCACACAGAAACACTGTGTGAGCATTTTGATTCCACTCAACTGATTTTTGGCATCACATCAGAAGAAAGAGAGAGAGGAGGGAGGGAGGAGGAACAGCGGAGAGGAGGGAGAAGGAGTAACAGCGGAGAGGAGGGAGGAGGAGGAACAGCGGAGAGGAGGGAGGAGGAGGAACAGCGGAGAGGAGGGAGAAGGAGTAACAGCGGAGAGGAGGGAGGAGGAGGAAGCAGCATCAGATCGAGGAGCGTTGTATAAATCAGCGTTCAGATAATCATCATCATCGTCGTCGTCGTCTTTAAGATCATCTTAACGAGTCTCTGATGGAGTCTGAAGAAAATGTGATGAACGTCCTGCAGCTGCTGCTGATCGGCTCTCTGTTCACCACGGTAAATATATAAATATATATTCAAATATATATGATGCTATTTATACTCTGCTGTGTGCTGCTACACCACACTCTGCATTGTATTATATGTGTGTATATGTATATATGTGTATATGTATAATGTATTCCGCTGTGTCTGATGATCCTCTGATCATGTCTATCATGTTTTATTTCATTTAATTTCGTTCATTAATATTAATTAATCAAATTAACAAACAGAGGACAGCAAATGAGATTAATAACATGAGACACAACGATTATTATTATTATTATTATTATTATTATTATTATTATTATTATGTCGCTCCACCTCCTGCATACCTGCCAGCTGGCGTCAGGTGGAGGTGTGGACGTCGACATGCTGACTTCTGGCATCGCAGACCGGTCCTGTGGACGTGGAGCGTGACGTCCGGAGCTGGTGTGGGAGGGACATTATTTTTTTCACTCAAGTTTTTTTCATGCATTTTCACACACACACACACACACACACACACACACACACAGCACCTCTCCAGCTAACAGTCCACCTTCTGTACTGACTTGACCTGACCACCCTCCAGTTCCCAAGCCGCCCCTCTACAGTTATTATATTTAATGTCACCTGTATGCACTGTACTGGTTCAGGACCAGAATCCTGGGCAGGTGATACTCACGAGCTCCACGCTGACACGAGAAGAACGAGAAGGTCACCTCCATGTGATGGAGAGTCCTGGACTCTGAGGGTCTACTGGGAGACTTGATGATGAAGAAACCTGGAGGAACAATCTGCCTGATCTCAACCGCAGTGGTGTTTGTTACTGGACTTCTGTTCTAGTCATGGATAACAAACACCATGTTTAAGTATTGTTCATAAGTGGGCCTGGTACCAGAACATCTTAGAGAACAGATCCATGATCGACTTTGTGGTCGTGTCATCAGATCTGTGGTCGTATGTTTGGGTGAAGAGAGAAAACCCCAAAAAAACTCAGACATGTAGTAAAGGTGAACTAACTGTCCAGAAGGTCTTCAGCTCACACCTCTGGAGGAGCTTCTTCTGACTGGACCGTCTTTAAACCTCCATTCTTGAGGCAGCTGGTCAGAAGGTCATTGGTGTCTGTCATGGCAGCAACCTTGGAGGCCTTTCAGGCTTGGACAGGTACCAGGAGGCCACGGAGAAGGACGTCCAATCAGCCTCAAGGAAGTTCTGTCAAACCATTTGATGACTCAGCCACAGTGGAGAACTGCTGACCTGGACTGCCCCGGGATATTGTTGGATGGTGGAAAGAGCACTTTGAGGAGCTCCTGAACCCGACCAACACCTCCTCTGTGGAGGAGGCAGAGCCTGAAGAGTCGGAGAAAGCCTTGCTCATATCTCTGTCAGAGGTCGCCGAGGTAGTCAAGAAGCTCTTTGACAGTCAGACCAGACCGGCTGTGGCAGTGATGTTAGGAGGAAGTCTCAGTGTCTCACAGGGTGGTACTGATGGAGTATGGGGTACCATCCGGTCCAAAGTCAGAGCTGTGTCTGTATCTTCTTGACAAGGTCCAGGTCAAATATGTTCTAGCGTTCAGAGATTTTTTCAGATGTTCGTCTTCAGGTCTCTATTATAATATTTTATTTATATGAATCTGTTTGTCGTCGTCAGGAACGTCTGAACAAACGTTTGTTCTGATCCAAAATGTTTTTATTTTCTGATTTCTGAGCAGATGAAGTGTGAAGACAGTTTAACACATATTTAACACATCCTTTGAGTTTCACACGTCATTTGGTCATTTTAACACATTTAGAACATGTCAGCTAATTATATCTTCATCCTCCTCCTCAGAATTATTCAAACATTATATAACAATAAAGATATAAACCACTTCAGTTACAGAGGACAGTGACTTCCTGTCTGTTTGTCTGAGTGCTGATGTATTTATGTATTTTACCTCTCTGATAGGTGGGTCCTTCAGCCCCTGAGGAGGGCTGGCAGGTGTACAGCTCAGCTCAGGACTCTGAAGGTCGATGTGTTTGTACGGTGGTTGCTCCTCAGCAGAGCGTCTGCTCGAGAGACGCCCGAACCAAACAGCTCCGACAGCTGCTGGAGAAGGTACCAATACTACTACTACTACTATTAGTATTACTGCTACTGCGAGTACTACTGATGATTACTGCGAGTTACTAAGAGGAGTGATATATGTGTCATGTATGTGTCCCATGGTGTGTTTGTGGTCCAGGTTCAGAACATGAGTCAGTCCATCGAGGTTCTGGACCAGCGGACCCAGAGAGATCTGCAGTTTGTGGAGAAGATGGAGGTTCAGCTGACCGGTCTGGAGAACAAGTTCAAACAGGTCGAAGACGGACACGAGAGCAACATCGCCAGACAGTACAAGGTACCTCACAGGTCACATGATGCCTTCAACCACCAATCAGCAGTCAGAACAGCTCTTGTGTATGACATCAGGTGGACTGTTACTGACCTCTGTCTGTCTGTCTGTCTCTCTCTCTCTCTCTGCCTGTCTGTCTCTCTGTGTCAGTCCATCAAGTCAAAGATGGAGGAGCTCCGTCCTCTCATCCCGGTCCTCGAGGCGTATAAGGCGGACACTCTGCTGGTGCGACAGTTTAAGGAGGAGGCAGCCAATGTGACAGAGCTGCTGGGAGCACTGCAGGAACAACTGGGAGGACTGGACTACCAGGACCTCCACAGCCGGGTCATGAGCCTGGAGGATAGACTGAGGGCCTGCATGCAGAGGCTGGGTGAGACAGACAGGCAGAGAGAGAGAGACAGGCAGACAGACAGACAGACAGACCTTCATGTGTTCATGTCACTTCCTGTTTGTTTCAGCCTGTGGGAAGCTGACAGGAATATCTGAGCCAATCACCATCAAGACGTCTGGATCAAGGTTTGGATCATGGATGACCGACCCGATCGCTCCACCCGGAGACAACAGAGTGAGTTTATCAACAACCACAACACACAACATACAACATACAACACACAACACACAACATACAACATACAACACACAACTACATACAACATACAACACATCATGTTTCTGTCACGTGTTCTTTCTTCCCTTACAGGTGTGGTACATGGATGGATACCATAACAACCGGTTTGTCAGGGAGTATCAGTCGATGTATGACTTCATGATGACAGATAACTTCACGTCTCACCGCCTGCCTCACCCGTGGTCCGGTACCGGTCAGGTGGTTTATAACGGGTCCATTTACTTCAACAAGTTTCAGAGTCACACCATCATCAAGTTCGACTTCAGCACGTCGCTCATCAGCCGCTCCCGACAGCTCGACTTCGCCGGCTACAACAACATGTACCATTACTCGTGGGGAGGTCACTCCGACATCGACCTCATGGTGGACGAGGGCGGGCTGTGGGCTGTCTACGCCACCAATCAGAACGCAGGAAACATCGTCCTCAGCCAGTTAAACCCAAACACTCTGCAGATCATCCGAAGCTGGACCACCAACCACCCCAAACGCAGCGCTGGCGAGGCCTTCATGATCTGTGGAACACTGTACGTCACAAACGGATACTCTGGAGGAACCAAAGTGTACTACGCCTACTCCACCAACTCCTCCACCTACGAGTACATCGACATCCCTCTGACCAATAAATACAGCCACCTGTCAATGCTCGACTACAACCCCCGAGACAGAGCGCTGTACGCCTGGAACAACGGCCACCAAGTCCTGTACAACGTCACACTGTACCACATCATACAGTAAGATGACATCACACTGTACCACATCATACAGTAAGATGACATCACACTGTACCACATCATACAGTAAGATGACGTCACACTGTACCACATCATACAGTAAGATGACATCACACTGTACCACATCATACAGTAAGATGACATCACACTGTACCACATCATACAGTAAGATACAAGTCCTTTATGACATCACACTGGACCAGGGAAACTGCTAGCTTAATTCCATCAAAGGATAATCCACCTTGTCACAGCTGTGTACACCTGTTCAATAAACAGCATACTACATGTGAACACGAAACATGGAAATCAGACAGACGTTGTTGGAAGGTGATCTAGGGTGAACTATGCTAACAGTTTCTCTCTGCTTCCAGTCTTTGTGCTAAGCTAGCCCCCCCCCCCCAAGCTCTTTGATTAAACACACTGACACAATCACAAAGACACCAAACTTTGTATTTCACAATAAAAGACACTGGATTGTTTTATTTTGGTGGTGCACACAGAAGAATGCTACACGTTGATATCAAGTTTTTTTTTTCTTCTGAAATCAGACGTACTGTTCTCACTTTGAAGTAATAATAATAATAATAATAATAATAATAATAATAAAGTTTTTTTTACTGTTTAATGTTCTACAGTCAAACTAGACATTTTACTTGTTTGTAAATCAGCTGTCGTAGGTTTAGCAGGGCTACCCGACACCTTTCCTTCCATCTACTCATGTGGTATCACATGAACACACACTCCAAGCATCATGGGAGATGTAGTCCCTCAGCAGCCTGTCATGCCTGATCCTCCTCAGCTGGTTGATGTAAAGTTTCTAAAAAAAAATGAAATCCTGTCCAATCAGATCACTGAGCTGACGTCACAACAAAAACATTTTAACATCATTTAGAGATTTGACTGCGTGTTTCACAAACTGCACGTTAAAGTCACAAGTCAGCGTGTCCACTGCAGGTTGACGTGTCCATGGGCAGGTTGATGTGTTCTTTGGCAGGTTGACGTGTCCATGGGCAGATTGACGTGTCCTCTGGCGGATTGACGTGTCCTCTGGCGGGTTGACATGTCCTCTGGCGGGTTGACATGTTCTTTGGCAGGTTGACGTGTCCATGGGCAGGTTGACGTGTCCTCTGGCGGGTTGACGTGTCCTCTGGCAGGTTGACGTGTCCATGGGCAGGTTGACGTGTCCATGGGCGGGTTGATGTGTCCTTTGGCGGGTTGACGTGTCCTTTGGCGTGTAAATGTGTATAAATTGCTTTGTTTGAAGACGTACAGCTCAGTGATGATTGTTTTTTTTTTTTTACAGATATTTGACTTGTGTGTGTTATTAATCATTTATTCTGTTTGAGTGTCGGACCAGCTGAGGACAGGAAACAATAAAACTGAATTTAGTATTAAGTATTAAGTGATATTTTCTATGGTTGGCCTGTATACTACTTTGTGTTTTGTACTTGAACAGATTGGTACTCTAGTTTTCCGTGGAGTCTTTATAACTGATGATCAGCAGTGATGACATGAAACATGTTTTATTATTGGACAGACTGCATGTGACATGTTTTTAACAGCTTTGTTATTTAAATAAAGAGACTCCACTCGATGAATAAAACACGTCTGCTGTTTCCGTTTGTGTGTTAACGAGCATCAGTCCATATTAATTCAAGTTAACTCGACAAATATCACGTCTGTCCAGTACTGTTAAGTAATATGAATAGTTTGGACATTAACATTGTTAGTGCTGTGAGAATTACAATACTTCAACATATTATTACAAGAAATATTAAACATTAAATGAGCCTGAAGCCCACGGATACTTTAAATACTTTAAATGGAACCTTTGAGAAGAATGAACAGATCAGAACAGATGTGAATCATCATCGAGAGTCTCAGTCCGGTGTTGAACCACCACGAGTCACCACAACCACTTCAGTCCAGAGTTCAGTTCAGAAACACTCTAATCAGCTGACAGGTGAGTCTGAATGAAGACAGCTCACAGACTCTTTGATTCAGAGTGTACTTTATTTTGAAAGATTAACATACAGGAAGTTGAAAAGAGCGTGATCAGCAGTCTCACGTCTCAATAAAAAAATCAATAACTGATCATTTCCCACTATAAAATAAACAAGTTTCACATTTCACACAATCAATAACATGATCATTGATCAACAAGCGAAGGCGGGGCCAGGAATGGGGGCGGGACTAATATGGGCTAGTTAATCTGGGGGCGGGGTTCATGTCAGCAGGTATACAGGGGGCGGGGCTACACCGCTGCAGTTACAGTTTATATTTACACACAATTAACTCTTCAAAGTTTAAACTTTACAGTTTAACTTCACTGTAAAGTTTAAACTTCACTGTAAAGTTTAAAGATTAAACTTCACTGTAAAGTTTAAACTTCACTGTAAAGTTTAAAGATTAAACTTCACTGTAAAGTTTAAACTTCACTGTAAAGTTTAAAGATTAAACTTCACTATAAAGTTTAAACTTCACTTAACCTATGAAAGTTTAAGCTTAAACAAATTAAATATTTTACACTGTGAAGTTTAAACTTTACAGTTTGTACAGAGTGACATCACAGCAGTGTTTTTTTTTTTTTACTTTGGACCATGGTGATGTCACAGTGTATGAACACAGTACATTGTGACATCACAACAGTGAGACAGATGTTGAGTTTCTCTTTAAAGTCTTCGTCTGACAGGAAGGATCGTACTTTTTCTTTTCTGAACATCTTTACAAACATTTTTTACTGTTTACATTTTAGTTTAAATACAGCAGCTTCTCTGCTTTCACATCAGAATAAAAAGTTAAAAGTTAAATAATTTATTTTGTTCGTCTGTATCCGAAGATGATGATTCAATTTGTGATCGAAAATTAACTTCTTCAATTTACATAAATCAAAATAAAAACTAAAACTCTGATCTGATGGAGAGAGATGATTAATGACAAACTGGATCAGAGGGTATGGGACCTGTCTAATATCTGATCTCTGATCTGAAGTCTGATCAGGGTTTGGGACCTGTCTAATATCTGATCTCTGATCAGGGTTTGGGACCTGTCTAATATCTGATCTCTGATCTGAAGTCTGATCAGGGTATGGGACCTGTCTAATATCTGATCTCTGATCTAAAGTCTGATCAGGGTTTGGGACCTGTCTAATATCTGATCTCTGATCTGAAGTCTGATCAGGGTTTGGGACCTGTCTAATATCTGATCTCTGATCTGAAGTCTGATCAGGGTTTGGGACCTGTCTAATATCTGATTTGAGTTAAACCGTCCAATGAAAAGCTGTTACCGGACTTCCTCAGAGCTCTTTCCTTTACATCACTTCCTGTGGCGAGACGTCCTCACTGGTCGATTACTGTGACTAGACTAGCCGACTACTCTGCACAAAGCCTACAAGACAGACAGACAGAGAGAGAGACAGTTAGAGAGATACACAGGTAGAAAGAGAGATAGACAGGTAGACAGAGAGAGAGACAGGTAGGGAGAGAAAGAGACAGGTAGAGAGAGAGAGGTAGATATGTTATAGCAGGTAGAGTGAGACAGGTGGTCAGACTGACAACTACACTCAGCATTAATAAACACTGACATCTAGTGGTTAAAATCGGCACTGCAGAGCACAGCACAAGTTTGACATGTTTTATTTATGAAGCAGCTTCTACATCTGACTTTAGTCTGAGTTGTAAAATAAAGACAGAGAAGTTTCATTTGGTTTGAGAGAAGAAGTTTTACGATCATAAACAATAACTTTATTTCCTCTGCCAACACTATCAGGCCTGATTATTAGTTGAGGTACTCTCTGTCCCAGTTCTCCAAGCTGAACTTCGTCTTTGGTCAACCTTCCTGCCAACTGGAACGAGATCATCTTCTTCTCCTACCAGCACCTGTCTTACCTACGTGACATCCACCTGTGCACTGACTTTTGGGGGGTTTCTTTAGTGACCCCAGAGCTCGACATGTAAGTCACAGATATCCTGTGAGGCTACTAGTCCTCATGTTTTCAGACAAGTCCTTTCGACGCCCCATCCATCACGTCGTTCATGCACAGCCTAACATGACTCTCTGTTACAGATACAGCTCATGTTCCTGATGATTCAACGCCATCGCCGTGTCTCTTTCCTGTTTCTCGAGGCTCGGCCTCTCTGGCAGATAACCACCAGTACTAGTTTGTCCATGTTCAGCAACGTTCAACCAATAAATCCTGACAGCCTCATCAACAGCCGCTGCTTTCATAATTAACCACGGCTATGAAATCACACACCAGAGACCAGCTGAGCCTGGACAAGGTGCTGCTCGGTCCACCAACACACTCCTTCTTCTTGTCTATTCTGATCACTCCTTCAGAATCGGACCTGTCTCCTGGTCCTGTAAAACAAATCATGGATGGTTGATCTACCCTCTGTTCAGATCTGCTCCATCTTATCTCAGGTCCAGGTTCAGATCGGAGATCCAGAACTTTTATCTTGTTTGAATCTCTGCAGCTTCATTAAAACAAAACTTAATTATTATTAACACACAGTGGATTAATACTGTGTATTAGCCTTGAGGCCATGTTAGCTTTATGACTGATGTTTGATGAATTTGTTCTGTTGGACCTGTTTATTGGGCTCTTAATGCTGATGGTGGTTCTGGTTCTGGGCACTGAGCTGGACTTCACTGTGTCGACTGTCCGACCTCCTGATCCACCCTCTGCTGCTCTGATGGACGTTTTGTTCTTGTTAACGACGCCGAGTTTTACTGTTAACTGAATTTTATGTTGTCAAAGTTTTTCTTGACGTGACATCACTGTGACATCACTGTGACATCATAGTTTGTGATGGTGCAGGTGGTGTAAGTTGGTTTTCGACATAGCTGAACCTGGATCAGTGTTTCCAGATGTTTGACCTGATGATCTGATCAGAGATCTGACTGAAAATCAGTGATGCTGATATTTGACAGCTGGTTTCCTGTTTGAATCCTGCAAACTGATCTCAGTGAGGCAGACAGGCAGACAGACAGACAGACAGGCAGACAGGCAGACAGGCAGACGCAGCAGATCCAGATCTATACAACATAAACAGGAGTTTCAGTTCAGGCTCCGCCTCCTCCTCAGGCCACATGACTAGGTAAAGAGTCCGCTGAGTTTAAGTTACTCTGAACTCGCTGCTGGTGGATGTGAAATGCATGCTGGGATACGTGTCTGAAGTTAGCTGCTAAAGTATCCTGATAAAACAAGCGGAGTGAAACCTCTTAAGGTTATCTGGTCATGTGACCAGGGTGAGGAAGAGGTGGGGCCCTACAGGTGAGTCACACAGGTATGAAAACAGGAAGTAGACAACAGGTAGCATTCAGCACACAGACAGGCAGAGCATATAGACACAGACAAGCTGCTACTGTTACCATAGCAACCGCCTTGACATTCAGAGGTCAAAGGTCACAGAGGTCATCAGGGTTACATAAGGTCATATGTAGGTCATGGCACCTTTGGCGCTGCTGTCCAGGAAGACTTTAATGTAAGAGGTGGGGACGTATCCCTCCTCCTCCAGGTTCCTCCGCACTCTTGTCCATCCGTCACCTTTGTCCTCCTCCACCACAGAAAGAAGTTCTCCCTCCACCATTGACAAGGTTCCTTCGTTCTGACCTGCAAGACAACAACAAGAACAAGTTCACACCTCAAGCAGAGTGAAATATCAACCCCAACATCAACAACCCACCAACAACCCCAACATCAACAACCCACCAACAACCCACCAACAACCCCAACATCAACAACCCACCAACAACCCCAACAACAACCCCGACATCAACAACCCACCAACAACCCCAACACCAACAACCCCAACATCAACAACCCACCAACAACCCCGACATCAACAACCCACCAACAACCCCGACATCAACAACCCACCAACAACCCCAACACCAACAACCCACCAACAACCCCAACATCAACAACCCACCCACAACCCCAACATCAACAACCCACCAACAACCCCAACACCAACAACCCACCAACATCCCCAGCAACAACAACCCCGACAACAACAACCCACCAACAACTCCAACATCAACAACCCACCAACAACAACCCCAACAACATCACCACCAACAACATAACCACCAACAACAACTCCAACAACAACAACCCACCAACAACAACTCCAACATCAACAACCCACCAACAACAACCCCAACATCAACAACCCACCAACAACAACCCCAACAACATCAACCACCCACCAACAGCCCCAACACCAACAACAACCCCAACAACATCAACAACCCACTAACATCACCAACAACATCACCACCAACAACATAACCACCAACAACAACCCCAACATCAACAACCCACCAACAACAACCCCAACAACATCAACCACCCACCAACAGCCCCAACACCAACAACAACCCCAACAACATCAACAACCCACTAACATCACCAACAACCCACCACCAACAACAACATCACCACCACCAACATCAACCTCACCAACAACAACACAACATCAACGGCATCACCACTGTGTGTACCTGTGTGTCAGGTGACGTACCTTGGAACGGGTAAAGGGACTTGCAGGTGCCGATACTTGGTAACGGTTCTTCATCATCAAAGTCGTCATCAAACTCTGAACTACGAGATTTAAAGTGAAGCTCTGCGCTGTGGTCTTCAGTGTAGCTGCCGTCAGGACTGAGGAGACAGACAGGTAGACAGACAGGTAGACAAAATATCAGAAGAACAAGATGAACACTCGTAATCAGTAATCAATCATCAATCATCAGTCAGTACCTCTCTCTGCTGGCTGGACTGCGGTTGTCCATCTGTTTCAGGCTACTGCTGCCCGGCGTTGTCGCCTGAGAATTTAACCCACAACCTCCACTCTGTCTCCTGTTGCTGTGATCAGACCTGCTGTCGGCCTCCGCCAGCCATGCCTACACAACACACACACAACACACAACACACACACACACACACACACACACACACACACACACACACACACAGTCTTCAATTGGACTTTCGTCTTTGATTTGACCATCACCTTTCGTCAAAAGCTGTTATGTACTGTATGTACTTCTGTGTATCTGTAGCACAGTGTTTGTGTACTGTGTGTACTGTGTGTAGTACTGACCTGGTTCCTCCTCAGCTCTTCTTCCAGTTTCTGCAGACTCTGTTTCACTTCGTCCAGTCGAGGCTCCAAACTGCTGGCGTCGCCCATCTGAGGACTTCGTTCATAAACTTCCCTCATCTTCAACAGAGCGTCTCTGAAACACACACACGCACCCACGCACGCACACGCGCACACACACACACACACACACACACACACACACACACACACACACACACACGCACCCACGCACGCACGCACGCACGCACGCACGCACACGCGCGCACACACACACACACACACACACACACACACACACACACACACACACACACCGTTTAATATACAACACACACACAATACACAACATTTAATACACAACACATTTCTGATGTGAAAGATGAAGACGTGTTTGAACAGAATCTTCAAACTTCTGTGGCTTATTTACATGTTTTTGAGCATATTGGAGCCGACTTTAGGGTCAGTATCTGTGTATGTCTTGGTGTCCGGGCATGGAGCCCTTCAGTGTTTAGTCTGCACCTTACTGTACAAACTGAAACTTCAGTGCCTGCTGCCACCATGACTTGCTGTAGGTCTTTTGCAGTCACTGGAGTGTTTATATACACATTATATATATATATATATATATATATATATATATATATATATATATATATATATATATATATATATATATATATACACACACACACACACACATATATATAATATGTAGTACCTCTGCTCGCGCTCTCTCTGGATCTCCTGGTTGATGTTGTTGATCCTCGTTTGAAGTTTTTTTCGTCTCTGTTCAGGAGGAAGATGGCTGCAGTCTGCGGGACTCGAACCCTGCAACAACACAACACACTGACCAACAGGATGTGATGTCATACAGTATGTATGATGTCACAGACAGACAGGTGTGATACTGACCAGTTTGAGTGACAGCTGTCCAATCAGAGGGGAGCGTGAAGAAAACATGAAAACACAGTTTGTGATTAACGAGCAGTACACGTCTGTACAAACACACATGCGTGTATATATACATACGTGTGTGTGTGTCTGTGCGTGTGTGTGTGTACCCCTCTCTTGAGGCTGCGCAGACACTGCTTCCTGGTTCTGGACCCAGAGGTCATGAGGTCATTTAGCCGCTGTGTGATTGGTTCTCTAGAGGCCGGTGGCGGGGACTGGGGACTGTTGGCCACGCCTGGTGACGGCGAGGTGGGGGGTGGAGGCGGAGGCTGGCGGGGGGAGGAGAGGAGGGTCAACAGCTGGAGAGAGAGAGGCGTGGTCAGTACAGCCAGGTGTGTGTGTGTGTGTGTGTGTGTGTGTGTGTGTTTTAATGTGTGTGTGTACCTTGTTTTTCCGAATGAACGGCCACAGCTTCCTGCTGTGTCTCCGCCCCTCGGTCCGGTTGTCAAGGTAACTGGACTCAGAGATGCTCCGCCTCATGGTGGCGCTGTAGTCCTCAAACTCAACGTCACCCGGAGGTTCGAATCCCGACTTGTACACCTCCACCACCTGCCGGGTGTCCTGCACACAGGAGGGACACACGGCTCTGACCTTTGACCTTCACGCCTCGCAGTGACACGTATAGGAAGTGACATCATCTAGTGGTCGTCACTCACCATCCGGGGCTGGATGCCCTCAGCGGCGTCCATCATGGCGTCCAGACAGCGGCTCACAACAGGTAGAACTTTCCTTTCAGCCTCCGCCGACGAACGCATCGCCTCGCAGATCCGCTCGATCCGCCGCTCCTCCATGTCCTGGATCCGCTGTGAAGACAACACATGAACATTGAGCCCGATTTACCCGGAACAGAACCAGTACCAGTGTGTGGTACCGCTGGTTTACCTGGAACAGAACCAGTACCAGTGTGTGGTAGTGCTGGTTTACCTGGTATATAACTAGTACCAGTGTGTGGTAGTGCTGGTTTACCTGGTATATAACTGGTACCAGTGTGTGGTAGTGCTGGTTTACCTGGTATATAACTGGTACCAGTGTGTGGTAGTGCTGGTTTACCTGGTATATAACTGGTACCAGTGTGTGGTAGTGCTGGTGCTGGTCCTGGTTGAACTGGTTTAAACTGGTCACATAGTCTTTCCTGGACTCTTCAGCAGCTTGTTTTTTCTGTTGAGCCGTCTGACGAGCCTGAAACCATGTGATCAAATACACTGTAAAATATGTGATGAAATACACTGTAAAACATGTGATCAGATACACTGTAAAACATGTGATGAAGTACACTGTAAAACATGTTAAATATATTGACTTTACAAAAACGTACCTTTAGTGAGCAGCGCTAAGACAGACAGACAGACAGGTAACAGACAGAGAGACAGTTTAGATTAGTTCTCATCACTGATGTTATACCAATTGATCATTATTTATATTGATCAGCATGTAACCACCTTCTCTCCGTCCGTCTTGTTGTCAAGGTCGATTCTGTCGGACACGTGTTGCGCTCGCTCCGCCTCCTTACAGTCACGTTCAAACCGACGTTTACTCTGAACGACAACAAAACCACCAATCAACTAATAAATACAACAACCAACATCTGAATGATGTTTGATTATAAGTCAGGTCAGGTGTGTTGGTGGGCGGGGTCAGTGGTCACTCACAGACTCCAGTTGTTTCCAGGAGCTCTCAATGTGCTGCTGTGCACGGCGGCCATCTTGGAAATGCTGCACAAAAACAGATACTGGTGAATACACTTGTCTGTGTGTGCGTGTGTGCGTGTGTGTGTGCGTGTGTGCGTGTGGACTCACAATCTTCCTCTCCGTCTTCAGCTCCTGGGTGTACCTGGTCAGCTCACAGACGATCTGTGTGTTGAGGTTTTCAGCCAGTTCTTCTCTCTGAACAGAAAGTTCATTCAGCTGACGGAGAGTCGCCGCAAACGCCAAACACCAGGTGTACCTGTAACAACCAATCAGACAGCAGGTGTACCTGTAACAACCAATCAGACAGCAGGTGTACCTGTAACTACTAATCAGACAGCAGGTGTACCTGTAACAACCAATCAGACAGCAGGTGTACCTGTAACTACTAATCAGACAGCAGGTGTACCTGTAACAACCAATCAGACAGCAGGTGTACCTGTAACAACCAATCAGACCGTAGGTGTACCTGTAACAACCAATCAGACAGCAGGTGTACCTGTAACAACCAATCAGACAGCAGGTGTACCTGTAACTACTAATCAGACAGCAGGTGTACCTGTAACAACCAATCAGACAGCAGGTGTACCTGTAACTACTAATCAGACAGCAGGTGTACCTGTAACAACCAATCAGACAGCAGGTGTACCTGTAACAACCAATCAGACAGCAGGTGTACCTGTAACTACTAATCAGACAGCAGGTGTACCTGTAACAACCAATCAGACAGCAGGTGTACCTGTAACAACCAATCAGACCGTAGGTGTACCTGTAACAACCAATCAGCATCTACCTGTGGGCTTGTGGTATGTACACCTGGTATGTACACCTGGGGTTGGGTGTTATCATGACTTCCTGCTGCTGAGGTCAGCGTTTCCTCAGACAGGTGAGAACAGAAACATGTCGACTCACCTGCTCTCGTCCTCTCTGCTTCTCTTTGGGTGATACTTCTTAGACAGGCTCCTGCAGACAGACAGGTAGAGACAGACAGGAGAGACAGACAGGTAGAGACACATCTCATTAATCTGAATCAGTTTAATTAAACTTTACAGACTCTTCTTCCTAAATTAATTTTAGGGTCTCCAAAGACAAACGGGTTCCAGGGGGTTCAGAGACCCTGATAAGTCGGCAGCACCTCGTCCAGAAATCAGGTCCACCTTCTGGAGCTGGACCTGCTCGAGCGTATAGTGGCCCGGCCTGGGAGGTGGAGTGGTACCAACTAAATAAAGCTGCAAGTCACTGTAGGGAAGACTGAGAGTCGTGATCAGAGTATCAGGACTCCTCTGAGTCTCTGGGTGGAGTCCTGGGAGGACTCATCCGTGGACTCTGTAGATCTACTGGGAGACTCATCCTGGTTGGGGAACAGTGGACCAGCTCTTCACCTTTGCAGAGGTGCTGGGGGGTCATGGGAATTTGACCATCTACATGTGTCACCCTGTGGGGGGTACTGAGTGAGTATAGGGTACTGAAACAGTTGTTGTGAGAGATCCGATGTTGGAGAACGCCAAGGATGTCCTTTGTCTCTGATTCATGGACAGAATCCAAGGCACAACTGGGCTGAAGAGTGTCTGGTTTGGGAACCTCAGAGTTGCGTCTGGTTCTGTTGGCTTCATCGGGCCAGTTTGCAGCTGAGTATCCCAAAGAGTCTTGGTTCTCTGCCGAAGAATGTTGGAATATTCCCTCCAGGTTGGGAGTCAGTTGCTATGAGGACGTTGCATTGGACCTTTGTGGTTCAGAGTCAGCTGAGCCGGAAGGCAACGTTCCAACCCTCTCCTACGGTCATTACATTTAGACATTTACATTTAGTCATTTAGCAGACGCTTTTATCCAAAGTGACTTACAGAAAAAGAGAACAATAAAGGTATAGTGCGATAAGAAGCGTTAGTGCAGTAATAAGTGCTAGTGACAAGTGGTCATGAGTTTTGGATGGTGACCAAAAGAATGAGATCCAAGCAGCTGACATGAGTTTCCTCTGTAGGTGTCTAGACTCAGCCTTGGAGATAAGGCGAAGAGCTCAAGGTAGAGCCGCTGACCCTTCAGGTCCTAAGGACCAGCTTAGGTGGTTCAACATCTCTGGATCCCGTCAGGAGGAGCTCGACGTCCTGCTAAACCTGCTGACACCACAACCCGACCCCGGGAAAGAGGAAGGAATCCATGGATGGTTGAATTAATGGATGTTTGGTTGGATGGCTGGATGGATGGATGTTTGGTTGGATGTATGTTTGGTTGGATGGATGGTTTGATGGATGGATAGATGGACAGATGTTTGGTTGGATGGATGAATGGTTGGATGGATGGATGGATGGACAGATGTTTGGTTGGATGGTTGGATTTATGTTTGGTTGGATGTATGTTTGGTTGGATGTATGGTTGGATGGATGGATGGTTGGATGGATGGATGGTTGGATGGAGAGATGTTTGGTTGGATGGTTGGATGTATGTTTGGTTGGATGGATGGTTGGATGTATGTTTGGTTGGATGGATGGTTGGATGTATGTTTGGTTGGATGGATGGTTGGATGTATGTGGTACCTGATCTGTTTGGCGTAGCTCAGCTCGATGTCGGCTCTCTCCTTCAGGAACTTGGTGTATCTCTCCAGGAAGTCGATTCCCCAGCTGGTGTGTTTCTCCAAGTTATCGAACTGATCCTGGACCAGAACACAAGACACCGTCTGTAGAACTACAACACCAACCGGACCAGAACACAAGACACTCTCTGTAGAACTACAACACCAACCGGACCAGAACACAAGACACTGTCTGTAGTCTGTAGTTAGAACTCGACTCTGATGATAATTTCAGACGCAGATTTACAAAAAATAAAATCATACCAACTGATCGGAGAAGAAACTAAGAAATAAAATAAAATAAAATAAAAATTGAATTGATTCTCTGACGTCATTAGACCTGATATACGATGACTATGACGTCAATGATTAGGAGATCAGTCATGATTGTTGAATGATGTCACGTGTTCTGTAAATGTTCTGGTCAGCTTCACTGATAACAGATCAGTAAAGTTCGGTTCGGGGGGGGGGGGGGGTCTGTCTGCAGGTCGCGCGCTGCAGCAGCATCATGGAGGATGCAGAGCGCGAGCCGCTGTCGTCACTTACCGTGTTGCTATGGCAGAGCAGACAGAAGCACGCGGGCCTCTCTCTCTCTCACACACACACACACACCGACACACGCAGACACACACACACATAAACACACGTTACCGGCGGGTCACAGCTGACGGTAACCAGGTGACCGGTGTGGTCCGGTGCTGACCGGGCTCATGCAGCAGGTGTGAACAGGTGTACGTACCCACAGCTCGGTGCCCCAGTTACAGCTCATCGTGTCCGCTCTGCTGCTCTCCGCTGCGGCTGCTCGCTGCTCCGCCTCCCGGTACCGAGCCGACGATCACCGCGAGCTGCTGCTGATGCTGCCCGCCGCGCGCATCATCCGCGACACACCGGCTCTGTCTGTCTGTCGCACCTCTATCTGCCTGTCTGTCTCTCTGTCTGTCTGTGTCTGTCTGCAGCAAAGAGCAGAGGACGCGGTCACGCGCGGCGCGTCTCCCCGGAGGACCCTTTGTCATCAGTGAGGAGATGCTGAGATTGTGTGTGTACTGAGCATGCGCAGTTACAGCCCCGCCCTGCTGTCTGACACAATAAAAACGCTTCCGGTTTGTAAAATAAAATAAAATAAACATGAGAAATATTTAAATCATCAGACAGAACAGCTGATCCAAACATCCAACTGTGTGACTGACTGCAATTCATCAAACGTCCACATGAGACTGGTTCCACAAGTGAGTCAGTCTCCATTAGCCCCCATGTTAAAATGTCCAGTCTGTGGGACGTCACGGAGACTACGTCCAGGTTTTAGACAGTCTGCGGGGACGTCACAGAGACTACGTCCAGGTTTTAGACAGTCTGCGGGGACGTCACGGAGACTACGTCCAGGTTTTAGACAGTCTGCGGGGACGTCACAGAGACTACGTCCAGGTTTTAGACAGTCTGCGGGGACGTCACGGAGACTACGTCCAGGTTTTAGACAGTCTGCGGGGACATCACGGAGACTACGTCCAGGTTTTAGAAGTCTGTGGGGACGTCACAGAGACTACGTCCAGGTTTTAGACAGTCTGCGGGGACGTCACAGAGACTATGTCCAGGTTTTAGACGGTCTGCGGGGACGTCACGGAGACTACGTCCAGGTTTTAGACGGTCTGCGGGGACGTCACGGAGACTACGTCCAGGTTTTAGACAGTCTGCGGGGACGTCACAGAGACTACGTCCAGATTTTTACTGAAACAGCTTATTTTTGTCAGAACAGGAAATACAAAGAAAACAACAAAATAAAAGAATCACATTGATTTAAACTTTTATTTTGCTAACTTTACAAACAGAAATCAGTTCCTTCAAAATAAAAGACTCAAACTCCAAACTAAACTTTGACACAGTCAGAACCCATTCCTGCTGTCGGTACCATCAATGTTACAGAACCAGTATCATGACTGGACCCTGGACTGGTCTGGTTACCATGGTGACCAGCACGATGATGTCACAAAGTTACAAACAAACAGGAACCTGCAGAAAGAAAGACAGGAAGTAATTTAAAGCTGACAGACAGCTGTCTGTCTGTACAGACAGCTGTCTGTCTGTACAGACCTGTCTGTCTGCTCGTCCCCGGCTCGTTGTCCTCTGGATATCTCGGGTCCTGAAGGAAACACTTTGATTCAAACCTGATGTAAAAACACGCCTGACGTCTCTTCAGGTGAGCTCACCTGGTCAGCTGCTTCTTCTTCTTCTTTTTCATCTTGTGTCCGACTTCCCTGCTCTCCTGACTCTGCAGTAGCCAATCAGCAACAGTCTCAGCAGGAGGACACAGCTGATCATCATCATCATCATCACATGTAACAGAGTGAACGTTTAAAGACTCAGACACACATAAAGCAATGAATGTGGATTCATCCACCAGAACCAGCAACAGAACTCTGAGGAGGTAATATGACCTGGTGTCGTACCTGTATGTTGGGCTGGGACTACTTCCTGGTGTCATACCTGTAGTTCTGGGTCTTCGGCCCAGACTATTTCCTGGACCGTCTCTAGGAAAGCTACCGTCGTCTCCAGCACGGTTACCATGTCAACGTGGATGCCGTGGATTGTGGGTACGAGCTGTCGCAGTGTGCTGCAGCTCTGAGTGATGCATTTCCTGTTAGAGATGACATCATCGCCTGAGGATATGCAGCCTCGTGATCACATGACCACAGTGATGACCTCATCCAGGAGAGGGAGGGGCTTCTCCTCAGATCAAATGCTGAACACAGGAAGTTCACCTTCACAATAAAAGTCCAGTAGATAATGTCGTACCTGCGTCGTCGCTCCAGAAGAACACAGCTGCTCATCTTCATCACACCTTCATCACCGCCCTCCTCCTGCTCCTGCTCCTCCTCCTCCTCAGGTGAGGCAGCAGTCAGCAGAGCGTCAGAGTCGATGGTGGACAGGATCTGGTCTCCAACAGGACCAGAACTTGGACCAGGTCCAGTTCTGATCTCTGTAAAGTGATGCTCCATCTTGTCTGCTTCCTCACTTCCTGTTTCCTCTGAAGGGTCCACATGGGCTCCTGTGACACAGTGATGAGTAAGGGAGGGAGGAAGGAAGGAAGGAAGGAAGGAAAGAAAGAAAACAAACAAACAAAAGAAACAAAGAAACAAAAGAAACAAGGAAATAAAACAAAGAAAAAGAAACAAAAGAAACAAAAGAAAGAAACAAAACATAGAAACAAAGAAACAAAACATAGAAACAAAGAAACAAAAGAAACAAAGAAACAAAAGAAAGAAACAAAGAAACAAAAGAAAGAAACAAAGAAACAAAACATAGAAACAAAGAAACAAAAGAAACAAAAGAAAGAAACAAAGAAACAAAAGAAACAAAGAAACAAAAGAAAGAAACAAAGAAACAAAAAAAAACGAAAGAAAGAAAACAAAGAAACAAAAAAAGGAGGAAACATTCACAGACAGACAGACAGACAGTGAGACAGATGTCTCACCTGTCCTCCAGGTGGAAACACTTCCTGATCACATGAAGTGTTTCCACCTGTGTTCGTGTGTTTGAGTCCAGAAAGAAAAATGTTTCTCTGAGACAGGCAAGTTTTTAATGAGACCTAGACTTCACCAGGTCCAGGTTCTGGTTCAGATCCAGGTTCTGGTCCAGCGGCGCTGTGATGTCTGACAGTAAATATGAGACAGCAAATGTGTCGTAATGAACTCTCCTTCAGATGAAATGTCAGCAAGGCGTTCAGGGTCGCTCTGTTCATTATTTCAAATCAAACTCTCAACCTTCCAATCACGTGCAAGCAGGTCGTCTCTGTTAAAGGTCAAAGGTCATCAGGCTGCATTCATCATCATAATAATAAAGTTTCATTTGTATGATAATTTCACTAAACGTGACGAGCTTCATTAAAAACTCATGACATGTTTCTGCTTCCTGTTTGAACCGGCCCTTTAAATCTTTGATTATTGATACCTGATCACACTACGACTCCCATGGTGCAATTCAACAAACAAACAGAGAGTCATTCATTCTTTACAGCACCTGAGACTCAAGGGTAGTGTAGTATTTAGTCAAATGAATGAGTTTGAATTATTTATTTCTACCTGCAGAGAAACACCTGAGTGACATTAACGAGGTTAACAAGGTTAACGAGGTTCAGGTCACTGCAGACCAATCAGATCGTCACATTTATTCACAAACTTCACGAATGAAACAAACTAAAAAAAAAATGACATCAAACTTTATTCAAACGTTTTTACACAAAATACAAACAGAAATAAACAGGAAATCAACAGAAATAAACAGGAAGTAAACAGGAAATGTTCACATGCGACAGGTGTCGTGAAACGCCTCCAGGGTCCTAAAGTCCCTCCATGTTGGAGGAAGTCCGTCCTGCAGGAAACGACCACATCGCTGACACGAAGACTGGAAGAGTTTAATGTAGCTCCGCAACCAGGTCTGCAGAGAGACAGACAGGTAGAGGGACAGACAGGTGAGTCAAACAGGAAGAGTTTAATGTAGCTCTGCAACCAGGTCTGCAGAGACACAGACAGGTATACAGACAGACAGAGAGAGAGACAGACAGGTGGAGACACAGACAGGTAGACAGACAGACAGACTCACCATGAAGGACCGGACCACCACGTCAGGCATCTGGGGCAGCTGGTAGTGCAGCAGGGCGGTGGTGGCATGGTCTGTTACCTAGCAACAACACAACCAATCAGAGCCCTGCATACTCAGCTCAGGTATGTTCAGGTGAGGACAGGCGAGTCTTACCTTCTGGAACACCTGGTACTGAGACTTGGTCCAGATGTCCAGCTGAGGAGGAGAGACAGACAGACAGGTTAGCATGGAGAGAGACAGACAGACAGACAGACAGACAGGTATGAGGTGTTACCTGTCGGTGACGTCTCACCTTTCCGTCCTCGTTGTAAACATTTTCGTTGAATCCTCGAACAACAGTTCTGTCAATGAACAATGAACGCATCACGACAATCGCCTTCAACACTTTCCCCAGAGTCACCTGAGCGAGAAAGACAGGTGAGATACCTGACACACACACCAGTACCCGTCTGTCTGAACACCTGTACAATGTGTATTTACCAGCAGTACCGCAGACGTCCCGTTGGGTCTGAACAGCTCAATGGTCATATCAGGAAACATCCTGCCGATCCGAGAGATGACATCATCCACGTACCTGTACAAAAAGTACACAGAGTATTACAGTACAGTACACCTGGAGTTCAGTTCACCTGGCCCAAATGAAAAATACAGTACATTGTATATTACTGCAGTACAGTATGTATTACTGCAGTACATTGTATATTACTGCAGTACTCACTGAGGAGGAAGTACCAGGGTACTGGGTTGGACTTTGGGTCGTCTCTTGGCTGAAGCTCCCATCTGATTGGCCGATCGTTTGAGTGACTGTTGATTCAACAAACTGGAGGCCAATCCTGCGTGGTACTGCAACTACACACAAAGTACACAAAATTACACACAAAGTACACACAAAGATGTACTGTGACTTCAGATCAACACAGACATAAACGTTAACATGTTAGCGTGCTGTTAGCATGTAGAGTTGCAATCACAATTATTCACCCTCCATTGTAAATAAGGTTTATTGGTAAAATGATTTTTTCTCATCTTTGTGCAATAAATAAATGAACATTTTAAATAGTTAATGTAAACTAATATTACTATTATTATTATTATTATTAGAGTTTGATCCAAGTTAAACACAAAATGATACTTTTCATGACGACTGCAGTCTCACAATGATTCAACCCCCTGAGCTGAATCCCTCATAAGAGCACACTTTTGAAAATCAGCTGTTGTTTCAAGCACATCTGATGTAAATAATCAAAGACGTTATTAGTTACATCAGTTGTGCTTGAGATACAACACATCAAATACCTGGACTGGGTTTATTCACGGTGATTGCATGTTAGAAATATGGCTCAGTCCAGAGAATTGTCCAAAGAGTTAGAGAGAAGAGATCATTGCCTTGCACAAACAAGGAAGATGATACAAAAAGACAGAAAATGTATTGAATGTTTCCAGAGATCCGGTTTGAAGTTCAGAGTTAAAGGAACAGTGGTTACACTACCTGGACGTGGCAGAAAGAGGACGCTATCAACGGCTGCCACCAGATTCTTGAGGAGGCAGGTGGTCAGAAACAGTGACTACAAAAGACCTACAGCAAGTCATGGTGGCAGCAGGCACCGAAGTTTCAGTTTGTACAGTAAGGCGCAGACTAAACACTGAAGGGCTCCATGCCCGGACACCAAGACATACACAGATACTGACCCTAAAGTCGGCTCCAATATGCTCAGAAACATGTAAATAAGCTACAGAAGTTTTAAGATTCTGTTCTGAGCGCAGCGATTAGCTCAGTTGGTAGAGCGTCCGCTCCATGTACGAAAGCTCCGTAGCGGCCCGGGTTCAAATCCGACCCGTGGCCCTTTGCTACATGTCATTCCCCGTCTCTCTCTCCCCACATTCCTCTCTCTCTTCAGCTGTCTCTAGCCAATAAAAAAGGCCAAAATAAAAATATTTAAAAAACAAACAAACAAACAAACAAACAAAAAAAAAGATTCTGAAGATTCTGTTCTGTAGAGCAATGAAACAAAACTGGAACTTCTCGGGCCCATGGCTCAGTGTCATGTCTGGAGGAGGACAAATGAAGAACGTCCTGAATACAACACCTGCCTACAGTGAGGCATGGCGGTGGCTCTGTGATGCTCCGGGGCTGCTTTGCTTCATCTATGACTGGAAACCTGCACCGTGTGGAGGGCAAGATGGATTCAGTCAAGAATCATGAAATACGAGGAGGAAATGTCATGCCATCCGTGAGGAAGCTGAAGCTTGGGTGTCATTGGACCTTCCAACAGGACCATAATCCTAAGCGTACCTCAAAGTCTACCAAGGCTTCGTTTCAGAAGAAGTCCTGGAAGATTCTAGAGTGGCCTCTCAGTCACCTGACTTGAACCCCATCAAAAATCTGTGGTGGGATTTGAAAAGGGCGGTCGCAGCGGTCGAAGAATGGGCTGAGATTCCTCAGGAACGCTGTCAGAAGCTGGTGTCTGGCTCTGCTTCATGTTTGCAGCAAGTCATATCAGCAAACGGTGCTCTGCTAAGTACTAAAGACGCTTGTGAAGGCTGAATTCATTCAAAGTGGCATTTTGTGTTGAATCTGGACAAACCATTTATATTATTATAATATTTAAATTGTTCTTGTTTGATTTGTTTATTTCAAATAACTGAAAGCTTGAAAGTAAATATATAAATAAACAACACTTGTAGGCCTGCAGCATGTTGTTAGCATGTTGTTAGCATGTTGTTAGCATGTTACCTTGTTGGACCACTTGTAGGCCTGAAGCAGCTGGGAGTAGAGCGGTGTTTTGTCCTGGACTGGATCCAGACTGAGCAGACCGCTGTTATGAAGAGGATGAGACTCTGAGGGACGACCAACCAGACCACTGAGACGCTCCAACTCACTGACAGACAGGAGAGAGACAGACAGACAGGTGAGAGACAGACAGGTGAGAGACAGACAGACAGGAGAGAGACAGACAGACAGGTGAGAGACAGACAGGAGAGAGACAGACAGACAGGTGAGAGACAGACAGACAGGAGAGAGACAAGACAGGTGAGAGACAGACAGGTGAGAGACAGACAGACAGGAGAGAGACAAGACAGGTGAGAGACAGACAGGTGAGAGACAGACAGACAGGAGAGAGACAAGACAGGTGGGAGACAGGCAGACAGGAGAGAGTGAGACAGTTGAGAGAGAGACAGACAGGAGAGAGAGAGACAGTTGAGAGAGAGACAGACAGGAGACAGGCAGACAGGAGAGAGAGAGACAGTTGAGAGAGAGACAGACAGGAGAGAGAGACAGGTGAGAGACAGACAGACAGACAGGTGGGAGACAGACAGACAGGAGACAGACAGACAGGAGAGAGACAGAAAGGAGAGAGACAGACAGGTGAGAGACAGACAGACAGGTGAGAGACAGACAGACAGGTGAGAGACAGACAGACAGGAGAGAGACAGACAGGAGAGAGACAGACAGGAGACAGACAGACAGACAGGTTGAGTGTCAGTTCCAATGTGTGTCTCTTGTTAGTACACCTGACAGGTAAACATGTTCAGTAAACTGTTTGTATGCTCAGCAGCTCTTCACACTGATCGACAGTCTGTGAAACACAACTGACTGATCTGAACTCTGCGGGACTTTAACCCGGCTCTTTAACCCGTGCCGTGCCAAGCCGTGCTTCAGCATGTCTCACTTCAGGTCTCTGTTGACCGCCTGCAGGTTGTCCTGGAACTCGGCTATGAACTGCTTCTCTCGGCCCTCCAGGGTCTCCCGGTTCTTCATGCCGTCCTTCAGGGACTCGAACACGCGGCTGACGCTGGAGCGCAGCGCCTGGATGCCGCTGATCGCGTGAGAGAACGCGTCCAGGTTCACCCCGACGGCCACCACGTCCGCCATCTTGTCTTCCTGTTTCTGTCTGCCGGCGCACGCATGTGACGTCACACGGTCCGGAGCCGCAGGCTCAGAAGAGAAAGTGCGCATGCGCGGCTAAAGTCTCAAAGATAAACAGGAAGTAGTCGAACTGTATTTCCTGTTAGATTTGTAGGCTTTTTGTAGTTTTTAGAGAATGTTGTTCTTTTAAAACTTCAGGAATGAAATTCATCCTGAACATTCAACATAAACATGATCTGACTCTGAACACACCTGTCTGTCTGAACACACCTGTCTGTCTGAACACACCTGTCTGTCTGAACACACCTGACTGTGTTAACACAAGATAGATAGATAGATAGATACTTTATTGATCCCGAAGAAAATTCAAGCATCCAGTAGCACCATACAAACATACATTAAACATACATTAGAATTAACCTATAACACAGGAGCCATACGTTAGAATTAGCCTGAGATAAATCTGAATTTAAATATGTACAGAGAAATTAAACATTTGTAGCAAAATCAAACATTTGCAGAGAAATTAAACATTTGCATAGGATTTAAATATATAACTGTGTTAAGAAGTTAAACCGTGCTAAACATCTATACGTAAACTATATAAAAAGTAGAAAGTGACTAGGTCAGTGTGGTCATCTTCTAGTTCTGTCCTGGATCTGTCCACACAGAGAAGACCGACCCAACAATTCACACCATGAGCAAGACAAACGTCCTTTAAGTGGCAGTCTAGTCCTATAACAGCATAACTAAGGGATGATTCAAGACTCACCTTAACCAGGACTCACCTGAGCCAGCACTAACTATAAGCTCTATCAAAAAGGAAAGTCTTAAGTCTACTCTTAAAAGTGTTGACCGTGTCTGCCTCCAGACAAGAACTTCAGTTTTGTCTGAATTTAACATCAGAAAATTGTAGGTCATCCAACTTTTTATATCCTTAAGGCATGCTTGGAGTTTAGTTAACTGATTGGTTTCATCAGGCTTGATCGATAAATATATTTGGGTGTCATCAGCATAACAATGAAAATTAATGGAGTGATTCCTAATAATGTTCCCTAGAGGAAGCATATATAAACTGAATAGAAGTGGTCCTAGCACAGAACCTTGTGGAACTCCATGACAAACTTTGGTATGCATGGAGGATTCATCATTGAGATGAACAAACTGAGATCAATCTAAAAAATACGATTTAAACCAGCTTAGGGCGGTTCCTTTGATGCCAATTTGATGTTCCAGTCTCTGTAAAAGAATTTGATGGTCAATGGTGTCAAATGCAAGATCAAGTACATACTGTATATACTTGATCTTGCATTTGACACCATTGACCATATATATATATATATGTGTGTGTGTGTGTGTGTGTGTGTGTGTGTACATGTGTGAGAGAGAGAGGTGGAGTTAACATGGAGAGAGAGACAGAGAGAGAGAGAGAGACAGAGAGAGAGAGAGAGAGAGAGGTGGAGTTAACATTGACAGAGGGTGTTGGGCTCTGAGAGGTTTATCTACAGGAGAGTAAAGAAGAAGAAGAAGAAGAAGAAGAAGAAGAGGGGGAGGAAGAAGGGACAGAGCAGGATATCAGAGGAGATTATCAGCGACAAAGAAGAAGAAACAGAAGAAAACACAGAAGAAGAAGAAGAAGAAGACGGACAGAGGAGGAGGACGAGTTCAACGTTTTGTCGCCTCTTTAAGCAGATTATCAAGAGTCAACCTCGAGACAGACAGACAGGTGGAGAGGGAGACAGGAAACATTACCAACAGGTAAGTAACACAATGGGACAGGCAGACAGACAGGCAGATATTTAAAATATAGGATTTGTAATAGATTACTCTGAGTGTAATAGATTACTGGAGTGGCCTCATTTTAAATAAAGTTCAGTTTTAACACAGAGCAATAATCAATAATCAGCTGATGCTTCAGAGGTTCCTAATATACTGGACCTCAGTATATATATATATATATATATATATATATATATATATATATATATATATATATATATATATATATATATATATATATATATATATATAAATAAACATATAAATACCTAAATATCAAACGGTCTGAGACGACCAGAGAGTTCAAATCCACGAAGAAGAAACATTTTAATAAAGAAGAAGAAATGTGGAGGTCTCTGAGTCTCAGTTTAATCAGCTATGAGGTCAGACACAAACAAACAGACAGACAGGCAGAAAGAGAGACAGGCAATAAGAGAGAGTCTGACAGAGACAGACAGGCAGAGTGAGAGACAGGCAGACAGAGACAGGCAGACAGAGACAGGCAGACAGATGGGGTAGAGTTCAAATCCACGAAGAAGAAACATTTTAATAAAGAAGAAGAAACGTGGAGGTCTCTGAGTCTCAGTTTAATCAGCTGTGAGGTCAGACACAAACAAATAGACAGACAGGCAGAAAGAGAGAGAGGGAGAAGGTCTGAATCCAACTGAATCCGACTGATTACGACTGAATCCGACTGATTACGACTGTATCCGACTGATTGTGACTGAATACGACTGATTGCGACTGATTGCAACGGAATCAGACTGAATATGACTGAATGTGACTGAATACGACTGAATGCGACTGATTGTGACTGTTTGTGACTGATTGCGACTGACTGCATCTGATGGCGACTGAATGCAACTGATTGTGATGGAATCGGACTAAATACGACTGATTGTGACTGAATCCGACTGATTGCGCCTGATTACGACTGAATCCAATCAGGTTTTTATCGGACAGTTGGTCACGGTCACAACTTTGTTGTTTTCTTTGCAGACTGTTGGTGGGCGGAGCATCTTCAGGTTGCCTCATCGCCTTGTTACCATGACAACCACAAGATAACCAGCAGGTTACCATGACAACCACCTATCTGAGGAAGGTTGAGTTGAACTGAACTTGTGGATTCAAAATGTGGGAGGTGACTTTGAGACGTGACCTCCTGATGAACTTCCTGTCTGTCTGACTGTCAGTCCACCATGTCTCACCTCATCGCCCGGCTCCTCCGCTGGTTCCTCCTCTGGCTCCTCCCCCTCCTGGTCCTCCTGCCGGCGCCCTGCAGGTGTCAGACCGGCAGCCAGTTTGACGTGTGTCGATCTCTGCGCAGCTCGGAGGGCGGGCCAGGGTGGGAGTTCTACGCCTGTCAGCCTCCACCTGCCAACATGAAGGAAGTGATGCAGATCAGAGTCGACCCGCCCGGCATCACCTGTGGAAACCCACCTGAAAGGTTCTGCACACTGGTCAGTTACACACACCTGAACACACACCTGGTTTAGTGTAAGATAACGTCATCGGGGTCACATCATGTCAACATTTGGTTAGAGTCGACCCATAATGCAACACTCTGATGATGTAATTGTTTAGATAATCAGTGTTACTCACCTGTCAATCATCTCATGACCCCTCACATTCACCATGTGACCTCCTGAGGGGCACACACACACACACACACACACACACACAAACACACACACACACACACACACACACACACTTCCTGCTGTCTGTCTAATTGTTCCTTTGGGAAACTGAAGTCTGTGTGAATTATTGATAAATGTAACAAATTAAATGATGATGATGATGATGATGATGATGAAGGTGTGTTTTAACCCTTCTGTGACTCACCTGTAGTCACACTCTGTTTAATTAGCTCCAGCTCGTTAGCGTGGGCCTGTTTAATCTTCAGGTGTAGATCTGTTAATCTGTTCATGACAGTTGGCAGCAGCAGCTGAAGTCAGAGGATGAACCTCCAACACGCTCTGAGCAGATTAACACACGTGTTAATTCATCACTGCACACACATGTTAATGGGACACACACACACACACAGACTGAAACACACACATTTTCATTAATTCATGTTGCGTTCAGGTGTCTGTAAAACAGAGAATTTACCACATATACACCCTCAACCAACACTGTTCATATGTAAGGTCCCACGATGATAATAAACCATAAACAACATAAATATGATGATAATGGATGGGTGGACTGAATTGGACTTTCCAGGCCTGAATGTGTTCTGAACCACTTAACGTTCAGAGCCAGCTCCCTGCTGGTAGAATGAAGAATGACATGAGTCCTCGTCACCTCAACATGATGGTTCTGTTTGTTTGTTTGTGGTTCTGCAGGAGAACCCGTATCTGTGCAGCGATGAGTGCGACGCCTCCAGCCCCGACCTGTCTCACCCTCCTCAGCTGATGGGAGACCGAGAGAGGGGAGGGCTCATCACCTACTGGCAGACAGTCACATGGTCCAGGTATCCTGAGCCCCTATTGGCCAACATCACTCTGTCCTGGAACAAGAGTCTGGAGGTGGTCGATGACATCATCATCACCTTTGAGTACGGCCGACCAACCAGCATGGTGCTGGAGAAATCTCTGGATAAAGGTGATTGGTCAGTGAGGGGCTGAAACTGATTAGAGTGTCATTAACTGTCATTAATCAGTACTTGTACTTCAGGTGTCACGTGGCAGCCGTATCAGTACTACGCTGACGACTGTCTGGAGGCGTTTGGGATGTCTCCAAAACGGGTCTCTGATTTAGCGCCGAGTAACTTGACCCGGGTCATCTGTACTGAGCAGTACTCTCGCTGGGTCGGGGCAAAGGTGGGTAACTTCAACTGAACCTGGTCATAGTGTGAAAGATACAGGTTTGAATTCATTAGTCTGACGACCAGTCATCAAAGAGCAGTGCACTGCACATGACCAATGAATGAGAAACATGCCAACTGACGATCAGTGTTTGACCAATAGGAAGAGAAGATCGTGGTGTTCGAGGTACGTGCTCGCTTTGGGGTGTTTGCAGGTCCAAAGTTGATCAACATGGACGCCCTGTACACCCGGATGGAGACCATGAAGGGTCTGAGAGACTTCTTCACCTTCACCAACCTCCGCCTGCGACTGCTTCGCCCGGCACTGGGAGGGACCTACGTCCAGAGAGACAACCTGCTGAAGTACTTCTACGCTATTTCCAACATCGACATACCTGCCAGGTAACAATATCTACACCTGCTGACAACCAGCTACACCTGCTAACAACCAGCTACACCCGCTAACAACCAGCTACACCTGCTAACAACCAGCTACACCCGCTAACAACCAGCTACACCTGCTGACAACCAGCTACACCTGCTAACAACCAGCTACACCCGCTAACAACCAGCTACACTTGCTAACAACCAGCTACACCCGCTAACAACCAGCTACACCTGCTAACAACCAGCTACACCTGCTGACAACCAGCTACACCTGCTACTGTGTGTTTCCTGCAGGTGTAAGTGTCACCTGCATGCGTCTCAGTGTGTGTTACGTGATGCGACGCTGCAGTGTGAATGCGATCACAACACGAGTGGACAGGACTGTCAGCGCTGCAGCCAAGGGTTCAAATCCAGCAGCTGGAGACCAGGATCCTACCTGCCACTGCCCAGAGGCACCGCCAACATGTGTACGCACCTGAACACACACACACACACACACACGCACACGTCACCATGGATACTAACATTAAAGTTGACTCACAGAAAGTTTCTTTTTCAGGTGCAGGGACAGAAACAACAACTAGTAAGTAGATCACCTGTTTACCTGTCTGTCTGATCACCTGTTTACCTGTCTGTCTGATCACCTGTTTACCTGTCTGTCTGATCACGTTTACCTGTCTGTCTGATCACATGTCTACACACCTGCTCACCTCTGTCCGGTCAGTGTTGAATCATGGGATATTTTGAGTTTCAAAATAAAATCCAAACTGTTTCAATTGTATGACATCATCACGTGCTCTGCTCTGACTGGCCACAGAGTTCATCACATGGGCATACACAAAACACACACAGAACATACACAGAACACACACAGAACATATAAACATCATTTACATATTGACATCCCTATAAAGTCACATGATGAACAGGTGTGTTCTCACCTGTTCTCACCTGTCCTCATGATGAGGAACCAGTTAGACCAATAAGATTCACTCTTTACTGTTGTCATGGTGACCAGACATTTAATCAGACAACACGTTCAACTGTCAGGACAGGTTCTTCTTCTGATCCTACAAGATGCAAAAGTGATCCAAACAGCAACAGAACCAGTAGAACAGTAGAAGAACGATAGAGAACAGTAAAGAACAGCAGAAGAACAGTAGAACAGTAGAAGAACGATAGAGAACAGTAAAGAACAGCAGAAGAACAGTAGAACAGTAGAATGTTGTGGTATGTGTCAGTGGCTGAATCCACATGATCTTCTCAAACTCAAACTCTAAATGTTCTTATTCAGCTCTCAGACTCATCAAAGTTCACCTGAAACCGGATCTGGACCAGATGTGAACACTTGAAATGAGTGAACATGTGGATTCAATCACAGAGACATGAGAGTCCAGTAAAGGTCTCTGCAGAACCGAACCGGGTGTCTCCACATCAATACTACCTTCTGATTGCTTGGTTTATGTCTCTGGTCTGGTAGACTCCAGAATAACTGATGGGTCGAGTATTGAGGTGAACATGAGTAGATCTCCAACAAAAACCAGAGTTTCATCGGGCTGGATCAGATCTGGGCAGACAGAGTTGTCACCTGCCGGACAGAGGGGGTATATCAGGGTCTGGTGTACAGGTACACACCAGGAAGGGGATCAGGGCAGCAGGGTTCACTTTAAATTCACAACTAGCAGGCCTAAAAAACCTCCTCCAGAATGAACCCTATCCTGTTGGACTCCCCAGAAACCCTCTAGAGGTTGTAGATTCTTTAGACTCTGGAGGTCCAGGTACTCATTCAGCTGCTGTCTCCATTGTAAATAATGGCCGTCTGTTCTCAGGTGAAGGATTAGTTTCAGGAGGTTCAGTCCCAGATCAGGTTTTTGGAGGAGGATCAGGATGTTCTGGAGGTTCAGGACTCTGTGGTGTAGAGGAAAACTGTCTGTTTCAGATATGTCATTAATTTTGGAGTCTCCAGTCTGTCTGGGTGTGTTGGTGGTATTTCTGTGGTTAAAGTGCTTTAAAGGTCCCGGTGTTGAAGGTTCTGCAGTGGTCAGTCTGGATCTGTAGAGATCAGAAACTGAGCTTCACTAAAGAGACCTAACTCTTCTTCTCTGACAGCCTCCGGTGACTCTAAACCAGCAGCATCTGACAGACCCACCTCATCAGATGGAGTGACTGACATTACTACTATAACTACTACTACAACTACTACTGTCAGTACTACTACTACCACTACTCCAGCTACTACTGAGGCTATCATAAGGACTGACACAACAGTAACTACTAGTGCTGCCCCTACTGACATTACTCCTAATACAGACAGTACTACGACTACGTTTATGTACACGGTTACTTCTGATGCAGCTCCTACCAGTACAGTGAGTCCAACAAGTACTTCAACTACCGCTGACACCTGGAGTATTAGTACTGCAGAGAGTAGTGATACTATCACTGACTATAATCTTATGATCAGTACTACCATGACTGACACCAGCTCTACAACAAACTTTATTAGTACTGGTGATACTGGTGACTTCGCTAAGGCTGGTTTAGACTCTACTACTGCAATAGTCGACCCTGGTACTACAGTTTTCACTACTGACAGTAGTACTGTTAGTAATGTTGATGTGTTTCCAGACTCTAGCAGAACAGTAGGACCTACAGTGGACATGGCTCCATCCCGCAGCCCAGCTCTAGTGACTGGGGACACTCTGTACAAACCAGTCTCCACAGTACCAGACACCACCAGTCCCAGTCCCAGCACCACTATTAGCCTCACTGACTCTGAGGTGTCTATTTATGACCCAGTGACTCCACCCTTTGACTCACCTGACAGCACAGACTCCACCTTCTCTGGGACTGGTACTACCAACGTGATCACCGGTACTACCCTACCTGCTGATGGTACTGCGACATCAACTGGAGAACCAACAACTGCAACCATTCCAGAAATAACCCCGGACAGTGATGGGGCTCCTTCTGGATCCACTGGGTCAACCCCAACCCCTCAGGCTGGAGATTCTTCATTTACAGCAGGAACTGACACAACTTCTCCTGATGTTCCTCCAGAGACGCTGATGAATGTACCGCCTCCTGACGTACCACCCCCTGATGTACTTCTCCTTGAAGTTTCCCCTCCTGATGAAGGTCCTCCTGATGAAGTTCCTCCTGATGTACCATTTCCTGATGAACCTTTTCCAGATGTACCTCCTCCAGATGTTCCTCCAGAAGAGCCCTGGAGCCCTCCTCCAGACACTCTGATAGATGTATTTTCTCCTGATGTAGCACCTCCTGAAGAATCTCCTCGTGGTGCTTCTGTAGAGTCTGTGTTGTCTTCTTCTGAAGAAGGAGGAGTTGATGCTGGACTCAACCCAAGCTTCACCACCTTAGATCGGTCTGACCCTGCTGATGATTTGGCTCCTGTGGACTTCACCTTCCCTTTTCCGGTTGATCCAAATTCAGTTAAACCTGAAGCAGATTCTGGACCAGAGTCTGTTGGTGATCTTGGGAACATTCCAGATGAAGACCTTGAATCTGATGACTTGGACTGGTCCTTCTTGGCAGAGCTAGATATAGAGGAGACAGGACTGGAATTAAGTGGACCAGATTCACCTGAACCAGACAGCCCAAGCAGAATTCAAAACCCTCCACTTGAAGTTGATGATCCAGATCCTTCAGCAGCTCGAATGGAGGGAAAGTCATCTAGAGAGGATTCAGCAAGAGGGTCAGAGTCTGATGAAAAGTCTCAACAAGAGAAGACAGGAGATCAAAACGAGGAGAAAGGTAGACTGAGGCCCTGATTGGTCAATTTATAATGTAGTGTACAATATATAATCATCTGCATATTCTGACATCATTCAGTCAAATTCTGTCAAAAAAATTACTCTCAGTGCTTTAACCTTACTGACATGGAGCAGGTATCAATGTTTCATAAAGACACTAAATGTCCAGGTGTGTCTCACAAAGAGACAACAACAACAACAACTCTGTCATTCATGTTTTAATGCAAACTAAAATATTTTCTGTCTGTTGAACCAAACAGTCACTGAGCCCAAATGGGAAACTAAAGAGGAAAGGAAGGAGGACAGGAAGGAGGAAAGGAAAGAGGAAAGGAAAGAAGAAAGGAAAGAGGAAACTAAAGAGGAAAGGAAAGAGGAAACAAGAGAGGAAACTAAAGAGGAAGGAGGGAAGGAGAAAGAAGAGAAATTCTACGAGAAAAAAGGTACACGGATGAACACCTGTAGATCTGCCCCCTACTGGCTCGTGTTAGTAACAGCAGTACATGTAGTAGCAGTAGCAGTCCTCATAGTATTTGTACTCAAAAGAGACACCTCCCTCTGCTGCTTCCTGCCTGTTGCCATGGTTACACACCTTGTTTTGTGTCCAAAGCGACCCAGAAGATTCTCATCCCAGGAGGACCAAAGTTCAGTCAGCTGTCCAAAATCGCATACGTCACCTTCCAGGGTAAGACCACTTTTGACCACCAGCTGCTGCACCTGCACAGCCAGCTCACCTTTACATGACTCCTCCCCCTGGTAAATCAGACCCCTCCTCCTCATACAGACTCCTCCTCCTTGTAAATCAGACCCCCCCTCCTCATACAGACACCTCCTCCTTGTAAATCAGACCCCCCCTCCTCATACAGACTCCTCCTCCTCGTACATCAGACCCCTCCTCCTCATACAGACTCCTCCTCCTCATACATCAGACCCCTCCTCCTCATACAGACTCCTCCTCCTCGTACATCAGACCCCTCCTCCTCATACAGACTCCTCCTCCTCATACATTAGACCCCTCCTCCTCATACAGACTCCTCCCCTCGTACATCAGACTCCTCCTTCTTGTACAGACTCCTCCCCTTGTACATCAGACCCCTCCCCTTGGTGAGGTGTACCTGTCAGGGTTAGAAGTTAATAAAAACAAACTCATGATGTCAAATTTGTCTTCTCGTCTGCTGCCATCTTCATGTTTGTCTCACCTGTCTGCCTGTTTGGGTTCATGCTGTGATGTGGGTGGAGTTATGTACAGTGGGTGGAGCTTCTTTATCAACCATGCCTCTTCAGTTTTCTGACTGTCTGTCTCTGTTTGTGTCAGACTGCGAGTGTAATGGACACTCCGGCCGCTGCAGCTACATCGACTTCATCAACGTGGTCACGTGTGTGAGCTGCAAACACAACACGCGAGGACAGAACTGTCAGTACTGTCGCCTCGGTTACTATAGAAACACCTCGCTGGCACTGGACGACGAGAATGTGTGTGTGGGTCAGTAACACACACACACACACACGCATATTCATGGTGATGGTGATGGTGATGATGATGATGACAATGGTGACGAAGATGCTGTCTCTGTCCTCAGAGTGTGACTGTGATCTGGAGCGTAGTGTCTCTCCTCACTGTTTGGACTCCGGTCTCTGTCAGTGTAAACCTGGAGGTTCAGGGCGTCGCTGTGACGCCTGTCTACCTGGATACACCTGGAGAGGAGGCGGAGCCAGCTGCACAGGTACACAGAGCTTCAGTACAGTACATGCCTCATGTTTTAGGAATGTTAACGATGATTAATAATCGATGATCGATCTCTCTCCTCTGTCAGAGAATGTCTGTGACGACGAGCGTTTGATTTGTCAGAACGGAGGAACCTGCGTCGACTTCCAGCGCTGTGATTGTCCAGAAGACTTCACAGGTGAGCGCACACCTCGTGATGTCACCGCTCATGATGTCACAGCTGAGGTGTCTAATGATGTCATGTGTGCAGGTACGCTGTGTGAGAAGAGCGTGTGTCTGAAGAAGAACGGTTGCCTGGATGCTGATGGCTCCGCCCCCTCTCTGACCTCACACCTTTACCTGCTGACGCTCGGCTTGATCAGCTCCACCTTCTCCTGACCACGCCCACTGACCCAAGGAAGTGTTTCCTGTTGGGACAGGACGTGACATCACACTCAGTACACGTGTGGGGAAGTCCACAGGCTCTCACCGGACAGGAAGTGACCTCATGTTGGACGTGACCGGAAGACTTCTCATTCTCACTTCCTGTTTGTTTTTTAAAATCAATGAAAAACTTTTATTTTGTAAACAGGAAGTATCCGTGCTTCATGCCTTATTATTTTATTTATTGATTGATCGTTGTTATTGATCAGTTTAATTAGATTAGTTCGACGAGTTATTGATATCACCATGTGGGCAGGGTCTAAACTTTTCATGTTATCAAGGGTTAAAATGTATTATGACGTTATTATAATGTTATTATAATAAATAAAATGTGAAACAATAAAAATATTAAATCATAAATTAAAAAACTTATTTACAGACGACGTTCGACTGTTTTGGTTCTGTGTGACGATCAAACAGATCTTTCTCTGTAGAACAGACAACTTACTGAAAAACTACAGTTAGCCTACAAATCTAACAGGAAGTAGAGTGTCGTCACTTCCTGTTTACGCCACGTTTGCTGACATATGGAGCCGTGATGTCATCAGAGCGCATCACTTCTCCCCAGCTGGTCGGCAGCATGAGGCGGCTGTGTCGCACCGGAGCGACCTTGTTGGTCGGAGCGGGAATCGGCGCCTCAGTGATCCGCCTGCTGAGCGCCACAGGCGGCCATGAGGAGGAGGAGAGAGCCGGTCTGCTGAGCAGAGTCCCGGTGGTCCCGGTACCGACGGTCCAGGCCGCCGAACTCACGGTAAGACCTGGAATGTGTGTTAATGTTGACCTCCTGTTGTTTGGTTCTGGTCCATAAAGCGGTCCTGCTGGTGTCAGTATGACTCACCTCCTGGTTTACTTTGTCCAGGTGAGTCCAGGTGGGTCAGGTGCTGTGATGAAGTACGGCTTCCCCTCACTGGCCAACATCAAGACCAGAGAGTCTTACGTCACCTCGTACGACCCCCGGACACGCACCGCATCCTGGGTGATCGAGAGGCTAAACCCCGCCTCCCTGAGCGGCCCGTCAGACAGGAAGTACTGCGAGTTCAGAGAGGACCACAGGTGAGACAGACAGGTAACATGTTGTCAGACAGACAGGTAAAAACATGCCACACAGACAGGTAACCTGTCTTTCTCCCATGTCAGCGTTCACGTGTTTCACAGAGCGACAAACGCCGACTACAAGGGGAGTGGCTTTGACAGAGGTCACCTGGCTGCTGCAGCCAATCACAAGTGGAGCCAGAAAGCCATGGATGACACCTTCTACCTGAGCAATGTCGCACCGCAGGTAAACACACACCTGTCGACAGGTGAACAAATAAACACGCACCTGTTGACAGGTACACAAATAAATGCACAGTTGACAAATAGGTTCATGTTCTGTGTGGTCTGTTCCAGAACCCTCACCTGAACCAGAACACCTGGAACAATCTGGAGAAAATGTGTCGCTCGCTGACCAAACGTTATCTGAACGTCTATGTCTGCACGGGGCCGCTCTACCTTCCCAGGTAATACTTCTTCTTCTGTGGTGTGCGAGTGCTGTGTGGGAGGGGCTTCAGGATGACATCATCAGGTGTGTGTGTGTGTGTGTGTGTGTGTGTGTGTGTGTGTGTGTGTGTGTGTGTGTGTGTGTGTGTGTGTGTGTGTGTGTGTGTGTGTTTCAGGCAGGAGGCTGATGGGAAATTCTACGTTCGATATCAGGTGTTAGGACGAAACCACGTCGCCGTGCCGACACACTTCTTCAAGGTGAGTTCACCTGTCTCGTTCCCACGTTAAGTCGTGTATATTTGACCTTTGACCTTACCTGTCTCCTCAGGTGCTGATCCTGGAGCAGCCGGACAGCAGGGGGGTGGAGCTTCGGTCGTATGTTCTGCCAAACGAACCAATCGACGAGAACGTTCCTCTGGAGCGCTTCCTGGTTCCCATAGAAACCATCGAGCGAGCATCAGGACTGCTGTTTGTCCCGAACGTCATGAAGAGGACGAGCAGCCTGACGGCCATCGCTGACAGATGAACTACACTACCCACAATGCACTGCTGCTATCTGTACAGCAACAGACTGCATTACCCAGAATCCTCCACTGCTGAATGAACTCAGTCTGACTTCAGCATGATCATGTGACATTATCAAGAAACTGATCATGTGACGTCTAATTAAAATGATTTTACATTTTCAAACTTTCATTTCAGTGTTTCTATTGCTGATCTGTGTCAGGTGACCTATAAACTGACAGCTTTCGTCACCACCCACCCCGACAGCCCGTCCCCTCATAGAAAACCAGCGTCCCCTGAGGATAGCACCGTTAGCTCTGTGGCTAACTCCGTTAGCGGTGAACAGGAAGTTGTTCTAACCAATCAGAGTAGGTCACAGGTCAGGTGAACAGGAAGTTGTTTAATAAAATCACAGATGAAAAAATAAGTTCACCAGAAAAATAAAAAAACTTCAAACATGAAACTCATTTTCACAACACATTGTCAGGACCTTAAAAATAAAACACTTCCTGTCCAGCAGCTGTCATTCATCTGTTTCAGTCCAGGTGACAGCCAATCACGTTGAAGGAAGGCCTGCTGTTTCTTTTCATTCTCTGTGCTTTAAGCTGATTGGCCAGAGGTCAGCTGACTCTCCTCCTCCTCCTCCTCGTCCTCGTCCTCGGTGAAGATGTCTGACAGCAGGTACCTGTTCTCCTCCTCCTCCTCCTCCTCCTGCTGCTGCTGCGCCTCCTTTCTCCTCGCCTTCTGCAGCTTCTTCTCCAGACGAGGACAAACGTTCACCTGCAGGAAGTCGATTATCTCTGAAACAGGAAGAGGAAGTGAGACGCCAAAGAACTACGTGTACACAAACGTGTATATAATACATATATTTATACACACAGTGGCAGTACTGACCTCCGTATGATAATCTGGTCCAGTTTGGAACTTTAGAAACTTTCAGTCGGTGAAAACTCTTCTGAACACACACGGGAGTAACTTTACTGCAACACAACACAGTACTACTGTTAGAGGAATGTAATAAGACAGTAATACTACTGTGAGAGTAATACTACTGTCAGAGTAATGTAATACTACTGTTAGAGGAATGTAATAAGACAGTAATACTACTGTGAGAGTAATACTACTGTCAGAGTAATGTAATACTACTGTTAGTTAGAGTAATACTGCAGTTAGAGGTACTGCAGTAATAGTACTGTTATTGTAGTAAGGTTAGTAAACACAGACGTCAGCTGACTGTGATCAGCTGACTGAACCCTCTAACAGGAAGTGACAGCGACAGACAGGAAGTTTGACCTTTGACCTCACCCAACAGCCTCGGCGACTTCGTCCCAGTCGATGTCGGCGACGTCGTCCACGCACATGTGATGCAACCTGAAACACGTGATGTTATCATTATGAAGGTACGTGTTTGTGTTGGTCTTGGTCTCGGTCATGGTCCAGGTGTGAGTGTTCTGGTCCAGGTGTGAGTGTTCTGGTCCAGGTGTGTCAGGTGGTCTTACGTGTTGATGAGGTGGATTTTAGCCTGAAGTCCTTCGGGTCCTCTGTTGAAGGTGCCAACACCTGAAGACAGTTTGGACTTCAGGAGGGTGAACCTGAAACACAGAGTGTTCTGAGTACCTGACCAGACGTGATCCTGAGTACCAGTACAGAACCAGAACCAGACCCAGCAGGTGTACTGACCATTTGAGTCGACACTGGCTCCAGGATCTGGTCTGGACCTTCTCGCTGATTTCCTTCCAGGGCAGGTTGTTACACAGCTGGTCTCTGCTTAGGCCGGATTCTGCAGAACTCTGCTGGACCAGATCCTCCAGGCAAGCCTTCAAAGCTGCCTTCAACCTGGACTCCTCGTCTGGACTCCACGGTCCCCGACCTGCAGCTGGACCCACATGAACAACACAGGTCACACTCTGCTGTGATTGTCTTTTTCTTCTTTTTTTTTTTTTTAAAGATTATTTTTTTGGCCTTTTCAAGCTTTATTGTGATAGAGACAGCTGAAGAGTGACAGGAAATGTGGAGAGAGAGATGGGAATGACATGCGGGAAAGAGCCACAGGCCGGACTCGAACCCAGGACTGAGCCTTCGCACATGGGGCGGCTGCTCTACCAACTGAGCTAAACACCGCCCCACACTCTGCTGTGGTTGTCTTTTTCTTTTTTTTTTTTTAAGATAATTTTTTTTGGCCTTTTCAAGCTTTATTCTGACAGAGACAGCTGAAGAGTGACAGGATATGTGGGGAGAGAGAGATGGGGAATGACATGCCCCTCACTCTGCTGTGGTTGTCTAACAGAACCTTGGAGAACCTCGGGTCAGGTCAGGTCAGGTCGGGTCGGATCTTACCGATGCTGGTGAAGCGTTTCTGTAAGGCGTAGATGCTGCGACCCGTCTTCTCTGAGATCATCCTCCAATCGTTACCATGGAGATTCTGTAACTTCACCAAAGACCGGACCTCGTCCTCTGAGAACCTGACAGACGACACACCGGGTTCAGACACAGCACAGGGTTCTGGCCTGACAACAGAACCAGACTGAAGTGAACGTGGACCTCTGACCTGCCCATGTGGTTCCTCTCGTCAAAGATCTTCTTCGCCCTCGTCAGAACCTGCTGACATGACCGAGGGATGCCCTCAGCTGAGAGACAGACAGGCAGAGAGAGTGAGAGACAGGCAGAGATACAGACAGACAGAGAGACAGGCAGAGAGACAGACAGGGAGAGAGACAGGCAAGCAGAGAGAGAGAGAGAGAGAGAGAGACAGACAGAGGCAGAGAGACAGACAGGCAGAGAGAGTGAGAGACAGACAGAGAGTGAGAGAGACAGGCAGAGAGACAGGCAGAGAGAGTGACAGAGAGAGAGAGACAGGCAAGCAGAGAGAGAGAGAGAGAGACAGAGAGTGAGAGAGAGAGAGAGAGAGAGAGAGAGGCAGAGAGACAGGCAGAGAGAGTGACAGAGAGAGAGAGACAGTTGTAACCACTGCAAAAGACCTTTAAATGACAATGATGATGTCATCGATGATGATGATGACAATGTTGATGATGTCATTGATGATGCGTTCACTTACCGATCCTCTCCATGAAGTTGTGTTGCGCTCGCAGCTTCCTGATCTCCGCCTCCTGCTCTTTGAACCTCTGAGGAAACAGCAGCTGATCGGCTGAGCTGATTCCTGTCAGAACCAGGAAGTCCTCCACGTTCTGCCTGATGACCCGGTTCTCCTCCTGAGAGCACCGCCCCCGACGCAGACACACACCTAGACGACGACAGATGAGTTTACCATACAAGGACATGTTTCCTGTCTCAGTATTAGTACCTTGTTGTTTGCAGTATTAGTACCTTGTTTTTACAGTATTAGTACCTTGTTTTTTGAAGTACTTGAAGCGCTGCAGGTCATATCTCAGCAGTTTTTTGATCTGGTCAGCTGACTTCTTTTCCAGGTCAGGTACAAACTCCAGAAGCTCCGCCTCCTGCTGACTAAAACGCCTGACAACAAGGAAGTACTGTTAATACTGCGCTCTGATTGGACCAGAGGAACACTGTGCTCTGACTGGACCAGAGGAGTACTGCACTCTGATTGGTACTTACTCTTCTTCTTCTCTTCCTGTCTCCTCCTCGGCCTCTCCTTCCTGTGACATCACACCATCTCCCGTATCTGTCCTGTTGTCGGTTTCCATGGAAACCACCGACTGTGTTTCTCTGGTGTTGTCATCTGTTGCCGTGGCGATGCCCTGCTTGTCACTCGACCTGTTCTTGTGTTTCTTCTTCTTCTTTGTTTCTGTGTTGCCGGTCTCCATGGCGACCTCTGTTTGCTCCTCCTTCATCGTACCGCTGTTGTTGGTTTCCATGGAAACCACAGACTGTGTTTCTCTGTCGCTGTGATCTGTTGTTGCCGTGGCGACGCCCTGCTCGTCACTTGGCCTGTTCTTTTTCTTCTTCTTCTTCTTTTTTTCTGTTTCGCTGGTTTCTAGGGCGACTTCCTCTCCATCAGAAGGAGGAGGAGGAGGAGTGAGCTCCTCTTCCTCCCTCTTCTTTTTTTTCTTCTTCTTCTTTGTTGTTTCTGTCTCACTGGTTTCTATGGTGACCTCTGTGTCCTCCTCCATCTCCATCTCCTCCTTCTTCTTCTTCTTCTTCTGACTGCTTGTATCTCCACCATCCTCAGAAGGAGGAGGAGTGTGCTCCTCTTCCTCCCTCTTCTTTTTCTTCTTCTTCACTCTCTCAGGTGTGTTGACGTCAACAGGTGGAGGACTGACTGACCTCCTCCTCCTCTGAGGGGACGGAGAGTCTGCAGGAGGCTTCATGACAGGAGGAGGTGATGAAAAGGAGGTGATGAAGGTCCAGACTTGATGCTGCTGAACCTATAAGAAAAAAAAACAAGATTAGAACTCTTCAGACCGGTCCAAGTCCAGACCGGTCCAGAGTCTCAGTACTTGTTGATGGTCACAGGAAGAAGAACATGGTCCCACCAGAGACAATAAAACTTTGGACTTAATGTATGCTAATGTTAAGGAAGCATACAACTCCACTGCCCCCCCCCCCGGCAGATCCGACCACAGTCTGGTACTTCTCACCTCCAGATACACACCCATTGTTCAGAAACCTGTGATCACCTGCACAGTTAGGAGGTGGTCACAGGAAGCTGATGATTGGGATGTACTATGTGTGCCCCATGGAGAAAACATCAATGCCAGACAGACTGCATTACGGAGTACATCAACTTCTGTGTCGACAGCATCGTACCCACCAAACAACAAGCCCGGATCACCAGTGACCTGAAGGAGCTGCTGAACAGGAAGAAGAGAGCCTTCGGGGACGGGGACCAGGAGCTACTGAGGAGCGTCCAGAGGAAGGCAAGGACGTATATCGGGAGAAGCTGGAGCGAAAGCTCCAGGAAAACAGGGTGAGGGATGCGTGGTCAGGAATGAGGACCATCACTGGATTCAATGCGAGGGGGAGTCAGCCTGAGGGAAGCCCGGACAGAGCCAACAAACTGAAGGTGTTTTTTTAACAGATTCAGTGGACCTACAAGAGCTTCGGTTCACCCCTCGCTTAGCCACACAGACCCCACACCCTCTTCTCTCCCCCACCCGCCTGACTGTTTCCAGCAGCCAGGTGAAAAGACAACTGGAGAAACTACACCGGAACAAAGCTGCAGGCCCGGATGGTATCAGCCCCAGAGTCCTGAAGGCCTGCGCGGACCAGCTATGCGGGGTTCTACAGCACCTATTCAACCTTAGTCTGATGCAGGAGAAGGGTTCGGTGCTGTGGAAGACATCCTGCCTTGTTCCGGTACCCAAGAAGTTGCATCCAGCTGTGCTCAATGACTACAGACCAGTTGCCTTGACGTCCATGTTATGAAAGTCTTGGAGAAACTGGTTTTGGCCCATCTGGATCATGTTCTTTGATTCCCCCAGTGCCTTCAACACGATCCAGCCTACACTGCTGAGGGAGAAGCTCCAGGTGATGCAGGTGGATACCTCCACAATCTCCTGGGTAACTGACTACCTGATGGACAGACCACAGCGTGTGAGGCTGAAGGGCCGCAGGGGACTGTACTCTCACCTTTCCTCTTCACACTGCATACACCTCAGACTTTCAGCTCCACTCTGAGTCCTGTCATCTGCAGAAATTCTCCGAGGACTCTGCAGTTGTGGATGTATCAGTGATGGGGGAGGACTGAGTACAGGGATCTGGTTGATCTCTTTGTGGCGTGGAGTAGGAGCAACCACCTCGTCCTGAATGTGGCCAAGACGAAGGAGATGGTTGTGGACTTCAGGAGGACTAGGTCTGACCTGAGCACAGTTTCCATCCTGGGTGAGGAGGTGGAGGTGGTGCAGGACTACAGGTACATGGGCATGCACCTAGATAACAGACTGGACTGGAGAACACTGAGACTGTCTACAGGAAGAGACAGAGCAGACTGTGTCTTTAATGTGTGCAGTGAGATGTTGCAGATGTTTTATCATCAGTCTTCTCTGCAGCATCAGAGCCATAAACAAACTGATGAAGAAGGCTAGCTCTGTGCTGCTCTGTGCTGCTCTGTGCTGATCTGTGCTGATCTGTGCTGCTCTGTGCTGATCGGTGCTGCTCTGTGCTGCTCTGTGCTGCTCTGTGCAGATCCACAAATTTCTCAGTATCATGGATAATAACTCTCAGTACGTTTACATACGCTATGTGGCGCTGTAGCCCTCTCAACAAAGAGCCACGTCCGGTTGACCTCTACTTATCAGCAACAACAAACTATCTGACGGCATTCAAACAAAGATGGCGTACGAGGAGATGGTCGATGCTACAGTAGCGTACATTTCGTGTATTATTTTCCTCCTAATGATGCATATAAAAGCAACAACACCGCTATTTAATACGACGTCTCCTTTCACTTCCGGGTGAAAGCCCCGGTGGAAATTCTCGAGCATGCGCAGAATGCAAAATCCGATTTAGATCCGACTGCTGAGTATACATGGAGTTAAAAAGCCGACTATGAACGAATTATCTAGGTGTTCTTATCCGATTCTGAGATGTCCGTTATGGTCCGAAGTAGGTCGGATTAAGGTGTTTACATGCATTTTAAAAGTCCAAACTGTCTGATACCGTCAGAAATTCGAATTTTTTGCTGCATGTAAACGTACTGACTGATCCTCTGCATGATCTCCTGATCAGACAACAGAGCAGCTTCAGCTCCACTGTAAAAAAAAAAGGCTGTTACAGGAAGTCTGTCTCTCTCTCTGTGTCTGTCTCTCTCTGTCTGTCTCTCTCTCAAATTCAAATTCAAATTCAAATGGCTTTATTGGCATGACATACATTGTACATATTGCCAAAGCAAGCGTTTGGAATTAAAAGAGAAAAATAATAATCATCAACATCTGCAGTGTAGTTGTGATTACTGTAGAAATAAATGTATAAATACAAAGAACAAAACAACAAACAACAAATGTGTGTCAGCTGACGAGTGTCACTCCCTGTCCCTCAGTCTATGGCAGGCAGAAACATAGACTGCTGCTAATTTATTAGGATTTGGTTCTTCCCCTAGTAGGATGGGCAGTTTTTCCTCATCTGATAGTTTTAAAAAACCTTTTATTATTGATTCAAATTTTGGGAAATATGTTTCTCTAATATTTCTATATTTTTCACATTTGGTGAGGAAGTGTAATTCTGTTTCTGGCTGACTAAGGCTGCAGTGACAGCACAGCCTCTGCTCTGCAGGGAGCCAGGTTTTCTTGTGCCTCCCTGTTTCAATAGCAAGGTTGTGTTCACTCAGTCTGTACTTTGTCAGGGTTCGTTTCAGTTGCTGATCAGTCACCATGCTCAAATAATCTGCTGTGGTGTACTGTCGATTTAGGGCCAAATAGCACTGCATTCTGCTCTGTTTTTGTGTTTGTGTTTGCCAATAGGTGTTGTAGTCTTGTTTTAGCTGTTCAGTAGTTTGGTTGGGTCTGATTGGTGAGGTGTTGTGTTCCTGGGCTGTGCCAGTAGGGCAGGTTTGTGATCTCAGCCTCAGGACCAGTTGGGTAAGGGGGTTCCTACTGCTCATGTCTTGGCATTGCAGGGCCTGGAAATGATACGAGAGGGGGTCGCTCAGTTTTAGATGTGTCCAAAAGTGAATTGCTCTTTTTTGAATTTTTATTATTAGTGGGTATTTGCCTAATTCCGCCCTGCATGCTTTGTTTGTCGCCTTCCTCTGGACATGTAGAAGAATTTTACACAGCTCTGCATGCAGGGTCTCAATGGGGTGTTTATCCCACTGAGTAAAGTTATGTTTTGTAAGTGGGCCCCGCACCTCACTGCCATAGAGTTCAATCGGTTCAATAACACATTCAATTAATTTTAGCCAGATTCGTGTTGGTATTTCGGTTTGTATATTTTTCTTTATGGCATAGAAAGCCCGGCGTGCTTTCTCTCTCAGCTCATGAACTGCCTCATTAACATTTCCAGTTGAACTTATTTTTATTCCTAAATAGGTGTAGTGTGTGCAGTATTCTACCTGTTGTATGCCAATTGAGAATTTAGGTAGAATATCCTGAGATCTGGATCTTTTTTGGAATATTATTGCTTTGGTCTTTTTGACGTGTACTGTCAGGGCCCAGGTCTGACAGTAATGCTCTAGCAGATCCAGGCTCTGTTGTAGACCTTGTGCTGTCGGGGACAGCAGAACCAGGTCATCTGCAAAGAGTAGACATTTCACCTCCTGATTGTGGAGACTTACACCAGGTACAGAGGACTTTTCTAGGGTGGTTGCCAATTCATTTATATAGATATTGAAGAGTGCAGGGCTGAGGTTGCAGCCCTGACGGACGCCTCGACCTTGGGTAAAGTATTCTGTCCTCATTTTACCAATTTTTACACTGCACATATTGCCAGAATACATTGATTTAATAATATCATATGTTTTACCTCCTATACCACTCTCAAGTATTTTATAGAACAATCCAACATGCCAAATAGAATCAAAAGCTTTTGGAAGTCGATAAAACAGGCATACATTTTGGTTTTATTTTGGTTTACATGTTTATCAATTAGGGTATGTAGGGTGTAAATATGATCGGTTGTGCGTTGTTTTGGTATAAATCCAATTTGACTTTTGCTCAAGACATTGTGCTTGGTAAGGAAGTTCATAAGTCTGGTGTTCATAATATTACAGAAAACCTTCCCCAGATTACTGTTCACACAGATGCCTCGGTAATTATTAGGGTCAAATCTGTCTCCGTTTTTATAGATCGGGGTTATAAGTCCGAGATTCCAGATCTCAGGAAAAAAACCCAGACTCAGAACCAAATTGAACAGTTTTAATATGGCCAGCTGGAATTTTTTGTCCATGTGTTTTAGCATCTCATTCAGGATGCCATCAGGCCCACAAGCTTTTTTAGATTTGAGGGTCTGCAGTTTCTTTAGGAGTTCCTGCTCAGTAATTGGTGAGTCTAATGGATTCTGATAATTTTTTATAGCTAGTTCTAATTTAGTCAGCTTCTCGTGTATTTGAGACTGTTCTGTGTTTGCATTAATTTGAACAGTGTGGTACAGTGTTTTAAAATGAATGGTCCATATATCATTGTTTTGTATGGCCAATTCTTGATGTTGAGGTTTGTTTAGGTTTTTCCAGTGTTGCCAAAAGTTGTTTGTGTTGATTGCCTCTTCAGTTATTGTCAGTTGCTGTTTGTTATATTGCTGTTTTTTGAGTCTGAGTGTACGTTTGTAGAGTTTTAGGGTTTCACAGTATAGAGTGCGTAAGTCAGCATCGTGGGGGTCTCTGTGTTTTTGGTTTGATAGCGTTCTAAGGTTTTTTCTAATCATTTTACAATCTGTATCAAACCAGTTCTTATTTGTTATCATTTTTGGTTTGTTCTTGGTCAATTTTAGTTGTGCTTCTTTTGCTGTTTGTCTGAATATATTGTTAATATTGTTCACTGCTAGGTTGAGGTTTTCTTTATTGCAAGCGTAAGTACATTCCAAAAAATGATTTAAAAGTGTTTGGATTTTTGGGGTGTCAATTGCCCTTTGGTATTGTTCTGTACTGTTTTGGTCCCATCTGTATGAGTTTCTGATGTTGTACAGCTTATTGGGTTCTGTGTGTATCCTTTCAATGTCTGATCTTTTAATAAACAGGGTAATTTGGCTGTGATCAGACAGAGGGGTTAGTGGTTTAACAGTGAATGAGCTGAGAGAGGAAGGTTCAAGGTCTGTGATCATGTAGTCTACAGTACTGTGGCCAAGAGGTGAGCAGTAGGTGAATCTACCCAGGCTGTCCCCCCGTACCCTACCGTTGACAAAGTCTCTCTCTCTGTGTCTCTCTCTGTGTCTGTCTGTCTGTGTCTCTCTGTCTGTCTCTCTGTCTCTGTGTGTCTGTCTCTCTGTCTCTGTGTGTCTGTCTCTCTGTCTGTCTCTCTGTGGACCGTCCGGTCCGTACAGAACTTTCCGGTGTCGTGCCAAAAAGTGTTTGTCTGCCAGAATCTGATCTCTGGCCGCGGGAGCGCGCACGGCAGCCCGTTGAGCGGTAGCGTAAAAACGTTTCTCTGGATTAAACAGCATAACATGCAGATACACACAACTGTATGATAATGTAATGATAGCAAAGGCACGTGTCTTCGAAAGTTTAACGTTTGTTTTTACGTAATTATTACAACTGTGGCCAAAAGAAGTGTAGTCTGTAGCGAAGTCAGACATGGCGATTACGTGACAGACACGTCTATGTGCTTGGTGTGTCTGATGACTTTGTTCAGCCCTGCAATTGAGGAGGAGCTGCAATTTTTGGCAGGTGAAAATGCATATTTTGTGTTGTAATGGCCCTTTAAAAGGACTTCAAGCTGTCCTGTGAGCTCTAGTGTTTATATTATGAAGCTTATGAATGAGATCAAGTCATATTTAGGCAGAAATAACCTCTCAGTAACTACACTATGCCTTCAATCAGTTTTTGAAGGTGAAAACTGATTGAAAACTGCAAAACACATCCAAACATGGGAAGCAAATGCTATGTAGGGCCCAGATCAGATAAAACAATGCAGAGTCACGAGGATCATTGCAAAGGTTATCATATCTTTATTGAAAACCCACCTATAAATCATATTCATTATTGTCTAATTTACAAAAACAGGGCTGAACAAAGTCATCAGACACACCAAGCACATAGACGTGTCTGTCACGTAATCGCCATGTCTGATTTCGCTACAGACTACACTTCTTTTGGCCACAGTTGTAATAATTACGTAAAAACAAACGTTAAACTTTCGAAGACACGTGCCTTTGCTATCATTACATTATCATACAGTTGTGTGTATCTGCATGTTATGCCGTTTAATCCAGAGAAACGTTTTTACGCTACCGCTCAACGGGCTGCCGTGCGCGCTCCCGCGGCCAGAGATCAGATTCTGGCAGACAAACACTTTTTGGCACGACACCGGTACCGGTACCGTGTTCACTGCCCCTCTCAGAGCACGAGCCTGATTAAGACCCAGGTGTGACCAGGTGACCCAAACACGTCACTGATCATCTGTCCCCGGGCTACAGTCTCACCTGGACTCGGTCCTGCTCTCGGTCCTGGTCTCTGTTCTGGTCTCGGTTCTGGTCCTGGTTCTGGTCTCTTCGGTACTCACCGTGGACTCTGCTGCTGCACGCGGGACAGACGGCACGACGACGTTGTTTACTTCCTGTTTTCTATCTGCGCATGCGCGTGGCGCCTCAAAGATCGTGCTGTGAGAGAGAGGTCTCACTCTGACGGAGGAAAAGGAACACTGAGTCACTGTGTGTGTAACACTGATAGCTAGTGGTTAAAGATGGTACTGCAGCCTGAAGACTGGAGAGACAACGTGAGTCTGACTTCAGTCTTTAGTCAGTCTCAGTCTTTAGTCAGTCTCAGTCTTTAGTCAGTCTCAGTCTGATCTCTACGAGCCGCGTACGCGTAACATTTACAATTTGTCTGTCACTTCCCATGATGCACTGTGGGTCGATGATGGCGGAAATGTCACGATGTATATTTATATAACATAATATAACGTTCATATAACGTTATGTATATTTCAGGTTATATAAATATGGACATGGATTATTTAAAAAGTTTCCAAAGACCCAACCTACAGCTGAAGTTATGAAGTCATCGAGTCACATGATCATCAGAGAAGACAGACCTCCACAGACAGACCTCAAAAGATGGACCTCCATGCTCAGAAGAACTCTGGAGAATATTTATGAACTGTTTTCGGTTCTTTGAAGTAACTTTTTATTTATTAATAATCTTTGTTTTACTGATCACCGGTTCTTGAACTGAACAAACTGAACCCATTTGGACCTTTATTTTGAAGGGTGTAGAAGCTGCTCGAGGGGAGAGGACTCTCCACTGTGAATATCGACTACAGTCTTACACAAAGTTACACATTGTTCCTTTAATTTGAATATTTCTGTGTTTAATTCAAATGAAAACAGGAAACTGATTCTGTTTGTTAGAAAATCATTTTAACATCAGTAACACAACAGGACAGAAAGAACACAGACAGCCCACAACCTGGTTCAGGATCTGGTTCAGGACCTGGTCCAGGACTTCATATTTAACTGAACACAAAGAAACTGATGAAATGTTAAACACAAATGTGATTGAACATTTTGAATGTGATGAACAAAGTCTGTAAACGAGCAGCTGAAAGCAAACAGCTGGTTACCTGTCCACAGGTGAGTCACATGACAGAGAGGCTGAGTGTTTGTGAAGTAAAGATGTGGAGGGGTTCACCACTCTGTGAGCAACAATTTAAGAATAATGTTTGTCAACGTAAAATGACAAAGAATCTGTGGATTTCATCGTCTACACTTCATCATATCATTCAAAGATTCAGCCAATCAGAAGAAAGCTCTGTAACAAGGGACAGGGCTGAAAACCAATCATGTGTGTCGGTGATGTTCAGGCCCTGCAGACAGCAGAGCATCAAACACAGACAGGATTCTGTCGTGGACATCACTGCATGGGCTGAGGAACACTTCAACAACCATCAACACACTTCATCTCTGACTCCATGATGACAGCTCAGACTGCACCATGACTCCACCACAACTCCACCACGACTCCACCACGACTCCACCATGACTCCAACACGACTCCACCACAACTCCACCAGGACTCCACCACAACACCACCAGGACTCCACCACAACACCACCATGACTCCATCATGACTCCACCACCATGACTCCACCATGACTCCACCACGACTCCACCATGACTCCACCACGACTCCACCACAACACCACCATGACTCCATCATGACTCCATCACAACTCCACCATGACTCCATCACAACACCACCATGACTCCATCATGACTCCACCACAACTCCACCATGACTCCATCACAACACCACCATGACTCCATCATGACTCCACCACAACTCCACCATGACTCCATCACAACACCACCATGACTCCATCATGACTCCACCACAACTCCACCATGACTCCACCACAACACCACCAGGACTCCACCACAACACCACCATGACTCCATCATGACTCCACCACCATGACTCCACCACGACTCCACCACCATGACTCCACCACGACTCCACCATGACTCCACCACGACTCCACCACCATGACTCCACCACGACTCCACCACAACACCACCATGACTCCATCATGACTCCACCACCCTGACTCCACCACGACTCCACCATGACTCCACCACGACTCCACCATGACTCCACCACCCTGACTCCACCACGACTCCCCCACCAAGACTCCACCACGACTCCACTATGACTCCACCACAACTCCACCATGACTCCACCAAGACTCCATCACGACTCCACCACCATGACTCCACCACAACTCCACCACCATGACTCCACCACGACTCCACCACGACTCCACCATGACTCCACCACGATTTCACCAAGATTCCTCCAAGACTCCACCATGACTCCACCACGACTCCACCATGACTCCACCAAGACTCCATCACGACTCCACCACCATGACTCCACCACAACTCCACCACCATGACTCCACCACGACTCCACCATGACTCCACCACCATGACTCCTCCAAGACTCCACCATGACTCCACCACGACTCCACCATGACTCCACCATGACTCCACCACCATGACTCCACCACGACTCCACCATGACTCCTCCAAGACTCCACCATGACTCCACCACAACTCCACCACCATGACTCCACCACGACTCCACCATGACTCCACCACCATGACTCCTCCAAGACTCCACCAAGACTCCACCATGACTCCACCATGACTACACCGCTCCACCAAGACTCCACCATGACTCCACCACGACTCCACCACAACTCCACCATATCCAACCGGATAGAAACCAGATCCAAAAACACTGCCACTGCCTTATGTGGGCTCAAACTCATTTAAGATGGACTGAGCTCATTTAAGGTGGACTAAGCTCATTTAAGGTAGACTGAGGTGAAGTGGAAAGCTGTCCTGTGGTCTGATGAGATGCCGTGTCCGCAGAGTTAAAGAGAGACCATCCGGCTTGTTAGGGTTATGACTCTTTGTGCTGTTTCAATTTTTTCATATCATTTCACACATTGACTTTTAAAAACACGTTTGTACTTTCTCTTGCACAGTTCTCACCTGAACTTGAACCTGATCCTGGACCTGGAGGAACTAAACCAGAACCAGACACAAGTCATGTGACCTCATCATCACGCGTTCATGAGGTGGTGAACATCTGCGAGATCATCAACATAATCTATGGCATCATCAACATAATCTATGACATCATTAACATAATCTATAACCTCAGAAGGTCCCGTTAGACTCCACCTGTTCTCCCGTGTCCCAGATCATTATGTGAAAAACAGGAAGTGACACATTGACTAACATGACAGAAGTTAATTTAGTTATTAGATTTAATTAGTGGACCATCAGTCAGCAGGATTTTCACCTGGACCAACACCTGCAGATGAACTTCTTCTTCTTCACTGGCTTTAATAAAGTCACACAGGATGTCGACATAGTAATCATGGTCCTGAAGGCCAGCAGTGGTTCTGGTCTCAGGTCAGACCAGCAGGGTGTGTCTGGATTCTGGTCTCAGTAAGTAGTAGTGCTCAGTAAAGCCCGTCCCTGTGGGGCTCTGACAGACCTGTCCAGACCCTCGTTTTCATCAGTGATGATGATGATGGTGGTGGTGGGAGGAGTCAGCTGAGTGTTTGTGAAGCGAGGCTCTCTGCTCGTCCATCCTCCTGGACTGAACCCTCTGAATCAAACTGAAGAAGTCCTCCTGACCTTCAGGAACCGAACTCACCACATCATCCAGGTCAGGAAGGGAGCACCTCTGGTCCTCCATCCTGTCAGACTGCAGACAGACAGACAGAAGTGAGACAGGAGGTACATGGTGAGTAAAACAGGCCAGTCAAATCCCCTGATCCTGATCCTGAACATCTCTGTACCATGTTCCTCATTTGTTCACTGAACCACACCTGCCCCTCTGTAAGCCTCCAGCTAAACCAGTAAATGTATCCTGTCTCCTGTTCCTGTCTGGATCCTGTTCCTGTCTGGACCTTGTTCCTGTCTGGAAAGACTGACTTCAGTATGAAGTGGTCTGGACACATTTGAACACAGTTTAGTTCCCTTTCAGTAATTCGTGTGTCTTCTGTGCTGATACCTGGTAGTGTATGAGCATGTAGTAGAAGTCCAGACTAGGTGTGGTGGGCTGGTCAGGGCTGCAGGCCCCACACAGAGTAGCTGGTCCTGGGTCAGGCAGCAGACTAAGGCTGGCTCTCTGGTCATCCAGTCTCTGACCCTGGCACTCCAGGATCAGGTCCAACAAAGCCTCTGGCTCCTCCTGCTGGCTGCTCCGACGCTACAGCAACAACACAGAGAAAGTCTATGTCAGAACCAGAACCTGAACCTGAACTCTCTGGTTCTTTGAAAAAACAAGTTACAAGAAACCTGATAGAGAGACGTCAGCTACAACTCCCAAGATGCATTTCACTTACAAACAACCAATCATAGAGCTCCACATTCTGTTGTCACCACAGTCGTAGTTACCTTGCTCCTTGAAGTTATTGTCCTAGTTCTGGAGCTAACAAGAGAGCCGAGGCTCTGACCCCTGGGCCTGGTGGAGCTGCCTTCAGCACCAGCTACAGGAGTCACAAGACCTCCCAGGTTCCTGAGGGTCCTGAGGGGTGAGGTGGAGACTGTTCTGGGAGCTGGGTGAGGCTGAGGAGCAGCACCAGTGCCACTGGGACTGGATCCCAGCCCGGCCTCCAGACTGCCATTGCGGTGAGGGGGTGGAGAAGGTTTGGGTGTGGTCCCTCTGATCATCCCGTTCTGGTGCGAAGGTGAAGACAGGGCGAGAGGAGGTAAACCTGAGAGCTTTTTGTCAGCCATGTTAGAGGTGTGGACGGGGCTAGATCACTGTTCTGTGGGAGGAGTTACACCTGGACAGAACAGAAACAGGAAGTGAGACACGTGGAGGCGGAGTTACAGTTCAGGTAACGTCTGCTTTATAAAGCTTACCTGACCAACCGGACGTAATTAACCTAACCAAGCTAACCTAATCAACCTAACCTAACCAAGCTAACCTAACCAAGCTAACAGAACACAACTAACCTCCATGTTGTTTATTTAAATAAAGTTTTCTGTCCATTACTTCACCTTTATTTAAATGTTTACTTAAACGTTAGTTGTTAGTTGTTTAAATAAACATTTGAATAAAGTTTTCTGTCCGTTACTTCACCTCCTGTTCGTAAAGTTTTCTTCTGTCTCTCCGTGTTTTCATGTCTCTCTCTCTTCTTCCTCTGTTTGTTCGTCGTCTCGTTTTTGCACCGACTGAAATGTGTCGATCGGCTGGTCAGCACACACACAAACACACACACACACACTAACGCACACACACACTGACACAATGAAAGAGGACAAACTCCCCCTCTGGGCTTACATCACGGTCACTATGACAACCAAAGAGAGGCTTCCAAATCCTGCCTCCCAAACACACACACACACACACACACACACACACACACACATTCCTGCATTGTTGAGATCCATTCAGTTGAACCGGAGAGCTGCCGAGGGCCTCAAACACACACTAACACAAATAGACACGCTAACATACACACACACACAGTGTGTATGTGCATTTAGCGTTCTTGTCAATAAAGTTTGAACTTTGGTCCACCACGCACTGTAAAGCCGACTCTCCATCTGACTGTTGGTCTGCAAATGAAAGCCTGAGAAGAGGCAAACTGTAACAGAAGGTTGTCCACACCTGGGACACCTGAGTATCAAACATGGTCAACCATAGTGAGGGTGGTGGTAAACCAGTAACACGGTTCAGAGTGATGTGGACCTGAGGACAACTAGAAATGAGTGGTCATGGAGTCCACGGGAAGTGTTCGACTGGATCTTTGGAGATAAGATGTTCGTTTCTCAGATTGAAACACAAACCAAATGTTCCAGAGGTGTAAAAGGCTGTCCTTCACCAACTAGAGAACTTGGTGGCACCGTGGAGGTTTCACACATTTATAAGTGGAGCGTACTTGTTCTTTATGTGATGCTGTTCAGGTCGTGGACGTCAATGCAGGGTCCTGTCCTTCTTGAAGACGGAGAATCTCTTTCTTGCACCTGCGACTAGAGGACCGAGGAGATCCAGGAAGAAGATTCACGGCACAATCAGACAATCTGTGACGTGCTATCGGATATGCAGGATATGCAGGCGACTGTGTGAGGAATGCCACCAGAATTCAACCAAAGTCCAGAGTCTTTGTGGGCCATGTAGGACCAGGATGGGAACTCCCAACAACAGAGATGATGTCATACTCTGTCGTCCAATCAGGTCATTTGAATCTTGGTCGCTTGAATAGATTCAGATGTTACCACAGCAACATCTGCAGCCACCTGATGCTGCTGTCAATCATCTTGACATCATCACTGTGCTGCTGCAACGAGAGAGAAGAAGAAGAAGCAACAGAAGAAGGAGAAACAGAAGAAGAAGGAGTCGATGATGACTGAAGTGAAGGAGTACCTGTCTCACCAGCGCATCCCTCAGCTGTTGGAGGTAAGACACAATTAATCAGTTGATTTCTATTTGTGATCGGGAGAAAACGAAACAGATTATTTCCTTGATGACACTCTGTTCTTCTTCTTCTTCTTCTTCTTCTTCTTCATCATTATCAACAGCTAATCAATTATTGCGTTTATACATTTTATTATTAATTATTGATTGTCATGTTATAACAACAGACCAGCGCCTGACAGTCAGTCAGGTTTATTTTTAGACCCGCACTGATGGAGACTGATGTAGACCACCATCAGAGCTTATGACCCTCGAGGCAGCCGCAGACATTCATTAAACTAATTACTGTCATTCAGAGTCTGTTAACAGGTTTGCTGTATCATCACCCCGAGGACCCCGTCAGCTTCCTGCAGAGCTGCCTGATCAAAACCAGACAGCTGGGGGGTCCTGAGGCCGTCACCTGGGATGCTTTCATCCCCCTGGAGAGAAACCAGCTGAGCCCTGGACCCCCTAAAACAACATCTCTACCCCCGATGCCATCACTACCTCCAAGAAAACCCCAGACAACACAAACACCACCTCCAAGACCCCAAATACCCCCCACGACACCATCAATGACCCCCAAAACAACAACTATAACCCCTATAGCACCATCAGTATCTCTAAAAAAAACCCAGACATCCCAGCCAACATCCCCAATACCTCCTATAACTGGACCAATACCCCCCAAAACAACACTGATACCCCCTATTAAACCACAAATAGCCCCACCAAGATATTCTGAACCCCAAAAGCCCAAAACATCTGTTGAACCCAAAGTCCTCATCCAAGCTCCAGCTGGATCTGCATTGACCACCCAACCTGTCCACACGGAAATGAAGGAACAACGAGACCCAAAGACCTGGACAGAGGGTAAGATACCTGACTGACAAATGTTTGACTCTCTGGGAATTCAAGAGGTCTACATTACCAAGTTCACATAGAGTTCAGATCTTGAGGATTTTGGCTCGTTGGAAGGTCTAGTTCTTCAGTTCAGGTCCTGAGTAGGTCTAGTTCTTCAATTCAGGTCCTCAGGAGGTCTAGTTCTTCTAGAGTTCAGTTCTTCAGGTCTTGAGGGATCCAGTCTGAACATATGTTAGAGTGTGTCTCTGTCACTGTCTCTCCTAGCTCCTCATCCTGGACCTCCTTCCTCTCCAGTCCGGTCTCAGCTCTCCATAGACTCAGACTCTGACTTAACAGAAAGTTCTGGACTGCGGCAGGAAGTCAGCATCATCGGTCCTCAGAGGCCCCTCATCATCTTTATCATCGGTAAGAGGTCTCCAGGTCTCAGGCTGGTTGATGGTTTTGTTCAGCGGTGTGAGAACTGTTTTTTGAAACTTCAGGTGGTCCAGGGAGTGGGAAAGGGAGTCAGGCAGCGAGGCTGGCTCGATGCTTCAGCTTCAGAGTCATCTCATTGGACGAGCTGCTCAGGAGACAGCTGTTAAGCCACGCCTCCCCCAGCAGGAAGTGGAAGGTCATTTCAGAAATGATGGGTCACGGAGAGCTTGGACCACAGGTTAGTGTTAAGTATTGTTGAATGATGACGCCTTTACTCCTATGTCTTTGAGCAGGGCTTTTATTGTGAAGGCTCTCTTGTTGTATTTTGTCACTTCCCTGGAAATGGGTTGTTGTTCTGTTGTTGATTTGACAGTGAGGGCAGGCTGGTGGGTGTTCACTCCACCTGAATGTTAGGACTTGTGAAAGATAAATAAATATGCCTGAAGGCTGAAGATAACTCTTGTTCATTCCTACACGCAAGATGAAGATTGCGCACTCGCTCAACAGTTAGTCAACAAACCTGAACCCTGAATCATCAATCAGCACCTGAACCTTAACCCAGACCCTCAACACCTTCCTGTGTCATCAAACTTAGGAGGAGACAATCTCAGAGCTGAGGCGACAGCTGATTGGTCGACAGGAAGTCCGAGGGTTCATTGTGGAGGGATTCCCTCGAGATGTCCACCAGGCTCTCGGCTTCCATGAACAGGTACACGGGGTCCAGCAAAGAGACCAGGGCCTGTGTGAAGTCTGACCAATAAAAACAGATAATCTCTCTGTTGTCTCGCCCTCTCTGCGTTCAGATTGGCTCTCCTGATGTGGTGATGCTGCTGCTCTGCTCCAATGAGACGCTGCGCTGTCGTCTGCAGCGACGAGCCGCTCAGCTCGGTCTCCTAGGAGACAACAGCCGCGCCCTCCAGAGACGCCTGGAGGTGTTTCAGAGAGATGTTGTGTCCGTCAGGAGATACTACAGACAGCTACACCTGCTGACCCAGGTACACCTGCTCACACACCTGCTCACACACCTGCTCACACACTTGCTGGCCCAGGTACACCTACTGACACACCTGCTCACACACCTGCTCACACACCTACTGACACACCTGCTCACACACCTGCTCACACACTTGCTGACCCAGGTACACCTACTGACACACCTGCTCACACACCTGCTCACACACTTACTGACACACCTGCTGACACACCTGCTCACACACTTGCTGACCCAGGTACACCTACTGACACACCTGCTCACACACCTACTGACAATAACATAGCTAACATATGCTAACTGTGTGCAGGTGGATGGAGATGCAGACGAGGACGTGATCTTTGCTGATCTGAGTTCAGTCATCAGAGAGAAACTGAAGGATTCAGGTACTGATTGATCGATCAATTATTGATCTGTCCTGCATCGTTGATCATCATTGATCATCACTGATCATCAGTCATTGATCATCACTGATCATCAAGGATCATCATTTATCATCAGTTATTGATCATCACTGATCATCAGTCATTGATTTGTTTGTGTGTCTTCAGGTCCTGCTGATATCCCAGAATGCAGCAGTGCGATCAGATCTGTCAATCAATAACACAATTTGTGTTCATCATGAACCAATCAGAGATCAGTGTTTTACCTGTTTGTTACCTGTGTGATGTCATTCTGCTCTGTGACTTAACTTCAGTCTAAAACAGGAAGTGATGTTCTATGAATAAATATAAATGTTGTGTCTGATCTGATGTGTGATCAATAAATCAGAGGATGTCAGTGATTGTACGACAGGTGATGTCAGGTATGTTTTTATGTTCAGTATCTTTTCAGAGTCTTTGAAGGTCACAGACAACACAGAAACATGTTAAAAACATGTAAGAAACATGTAACCAAACATGTTAAACATATCAAAAACATGCTAAACATGTCAAAGACATGTTAAGCATACCTAAAACATGTTAAACTTCTCTCAAATGGAAACAAAGTTAAACTTATGAAACAAACATAAAACTTACACTTGTGAAACATGTAAGAAACATACTATATAACAAACATGTCTTTAACATGTTCAAACTTTGAAATGTTTGCAGGTAAAGAGTGAAACTTTGAGAATGATGTCATGATAATTAAACGGTCATGTGACATGTGATTATCATGTTAAAATCTTCAGACCTGAAACCTTTAACATGTTTATTAAACTTCTGGCTCGTCGTCTCTCTGATGAATAAACATGTTAAAGGGCTGGTTCATTTTAATCTTTAGTGCTGCTCTATTTAAAGACACACACAGCATCATGGGTAATCACTGTCCTTATCACAGCAGGAATGTTCATGACGACATGTCAGGAGATAAAGAGACCCAAATAGACTGAAGGGGGACAGAGAGAGACAAGGACAGGGGGAAGGACAACCAACACCACCGGCCATAACGGCCCACAGGTCATGTGACCGTCAGCCCCCTCACGTCAAACTCTGGACCATCTTTGTGGACCCTCTTCACTTGAAGACAATTAGTCCCTCATGCCCCCGAGCTGAGCGTGGCGTGATTGGTAGGTTGTTATCATGGTAACAGGTCTGGCTCAGGTCCTGGTCTGGCTCAGACAAGTCCTCTTATCGTCTCTTCGAGTGTTTCTATTCCAGTTTACCTCCATCTTTGGTCTGCCGCTCTCTCGCCTGCCTCGCTTGTCCCTCCTCGCCCCACCCTATAAAACACCGTCACCGTCGCCTTTGTCCGTCTCCGTCCATCCTCTTGGCATCATGGCTCCCAAGAAAGTGGAACCCAAAAAGACGGAGGTGAAGAAGGTGGAGGCGAAAAAGGAGGAGCCCGCTCCACCTCCCAAACCCGCAGAACCAGTTCCAAAACCTCCTGAGGTGGACCTGAAGAGCATCGTGGTGGAGTTTACCCCAGATCAGATCGAAGAGTTCAGAGACGCCTTCACGCTGTTTGACGAGACGCCGGCAGGTGAGATGAAGATCACCTATGCTCAGTGCGGAGACGTGATGCGAGCGCTCGGACACAACCCCACCAATGACGACGTCCTGAAGGTGCTGGGGAGGCCGAAGGCGGAGGAGCTGCATGTCAAGCTGCTGGACTTTGACACCTTCCTGCCCATGCTGCAGCACGTGGCACGCTCCAAAGAACAGGGCACCTTCGAGGACTTCGTGGAGGGTCTGAGGGTGTTTGACAAGGAGGGCAATGGCACAGTGATGGGCGCCGAGCTCCGCCACGTCCTGTCCACGCTCGGAGAGAAGATGACAGAGAACGAGGTGGACCGGCTGATGGTGGGACAGGAAGACTCCAATGGACACATCAACTACACCGAGTTCGTCAAACACATCCTGGCCGGGTAGACGCCGCTGAAAGGATCTGGTTCTGATGGACTGAGGTTCTGTCAGTCTCTGATGTCTCTGAATGTTTAATGTTGAATAAACGTCTTCAGTCCTTCTTATGTCTTCATGAAGTGACGGTTTGTTTGTCTGCAGAGGTTTGTGGGTAATCAGGCAGTGTTGAACTAAAAACAGATCTGCGACATCACCTCAGAGCTTCTCTGATTGGTTCAAATAAATCATCAAAACCACAGAGGTTCTGTTCATTCATGAATTGTCAGTTAAACAAACTGTATATCAATATACAACCATGAATGAAACCAACAACAGCAGTTAATGTCAGACAATTCTTAACACACTTAATGTTTATTTTGGAACGTTCTGTCAACGTTATCAGTGTGAAGTGAACTAAAGCTGCGCTGTCCCTTTAAGAAATGACATCTGAACAATTCATTACGTGTCCGTAAAAACACAAAAACTAAAGAAGAAGAAGCAGGGCGTCCATCATCATCATCATTTATTGTTTCCAGCAGACAAACCTCGTTAAATCTTTTTTAATCGTTACAATAACAACGTTAATAGAACACTTAACTACCGCCAGGGATGAGCTGCACTAAAACGGACACTGTGTCACTGTGATCCACACGTTCTCCAGACGTTCTGTTGGTTCTGACTCTTCACAGAGTCTGAAGACACACTAACAGTGAAATGCTAACATGCTAATCTCTTTAGCAGGTATAATGTCCACCATCTTAGTTTAGTGTGTTAGCATGCTAACATTAGCTAATTAACGGGAACCATCGGAGCTGTTAGCATGATTCAAACATGTCAGCAGAGACACGTAACATGTGATCATTTAACATGTATGTGATCATATAACACGTATGTGATCATGTAACGTTCACATCACAGGAAGTTAAAATAAAACAAAAAACTTAAAGTCGATTATTAATTAAAGGAAATTAAAATGATTCAATGTGTCGATAAAAATAAGAAAATCTGAGCAGCAAACACTGGAGACCACATTTCCCACAATGCACCTGTTGATCAGCTCCTCTCTGAATGGATGAGTGGAGCTGGAGCCAATCAGAGGCTCTGATCTCGGGGTCTCCTCCTCACTCATGATTGGCTCACAAGCCCAGCTCGGCTCTAATTGGCTGACTCTGTGGCTGTCTCTGTGCCCTGATTGGTCAGCTGGGTGTAGAGGCGGGACTTGAGGAAGCGTGGGTAGCTGTCGGCCTCCATCAGGCCGTAGATCTGATCCTGGGCCAGCTGGAAGGAAGTGGGACAAACGCCAAGATGCAAGCTCTGATTGGTGGATTCTCTGACAGACGAGTCCACGTTGACCTGGAGACAGAGAGCAGTGATGTCACATAACCAATCAGACCAATCAGAGGACAGACAGGTGGGCAGACAGGTACCTGTCTTGCTGCATTGGTAGAAATAAACTCGTCGTAGATTTTCGCAGCTCTGGTGGCCATCTTGCTGAGGGGGTGTGTCCTCTTGAATCTTTCCACAGCCAACCAGAAGTCCAGGTTCTCCTCGCTGAACTCTGACCTCAGGAAGTGACGGAACACTGCCAGACCATCTGACCAATAGGAAGAGAGGAAGGAGACTGTTCAGCCAATAGAGACAGAGTGTCATCATGTAGACTCCTCCCTTCATTGATTATTGGTTGAACAGTGTTGCATCTTACACTGATTGGTCAGCAGAGCCTCCAGGCTCTCCGCCCACCTCAGGACCTCACCAAGAGACGGTCTGAAAAACAAAACAAATGCACCTCAGATACACTGGAACCAGACGGAACCAGCAGGACCCAACAGGAACCAGTAAGAACCAACAGCAACCAGTAAGAACTAAACCCTGAACCTCTGAAATCAGTAGGACCCAGTTTGAACCAGTTCTGGTTCAGCGGGTTGGTGTCAGTATAAATGTTCTCACCTGTTGTTCCTCAGAGCTTTCTCCAAACTGTTGCCATGGACACAGGCACTGTTTTTTCGTCGTCGTAGAAACGGCAGGCGGCTCCGAACATCAGCGGCTCTGAGGAGATGATGATGACGAGTCAGAGCGGTCGGCCATGTTTGTGAGGTCAGCCATGTTTGTTAGGTCGGCCATGTTTGGAACAAAATGGCCGCCTCTAAATTCAAAAGATGTCTGCTGATGTTTCATTATAAATATTTATTCTAATTATTGATTATTGTTGTTTATTTTAATTATTTATTATTGTTATTTTTAACAGCTGTGAGACTCGCTGCACATACTCAGTGGCGTCTGTTTGTGTACTTACAGGTTCTTGGTCTTCTTCTTCAGGTGAAGGTTTCTGAACTCAGCATCCTGAACCAACAAAACAACAACTGTCAGACTCTGCCTGCTTCTATTGGACTCTACTATTTTGGCACATTTTGGTCCCTAGTGGTGAGACCACTATTCTCAGTCCCTAGTGGTGAGACCACTAGGGACTAACTAGTCTGTCCTGGTCTGTACTGCTCTCTGCTGGTCTGGACTTTGCTGGTCTCTCCTGGTCTGTACTGGTCTGTACTGCTCTCTGCTGATCTAGACTTTGCTGGTCTCTCCTTTCCTCTCCTGGTCTGTACCTTGGTGCCATTGAGGAGCAGCAGCATGTGGTGCAGAGACCCCCCCTCCTTGGTCAGCTGTTTCCTCAGGGTGTGGATGGAGGGGCATCGGGGGGCGGGGTCGAGGTCAAAGGTCGCGGGGTGGGTGAGTTGATGGATGGTGCTGTCGGACAGGAAGCGTGGCGATCGAGGTTCCTGCAGCAGAGAACCCTCCGAGAGCGAGCGCCGCAGAACTGAAGGACAACAGATGACATACAGGTCTCAGTCTCTGAGACCAATCTCTGGTCTCAGTCTCTAGTGTCTAGTCTCAGTCTCAGTCTCATTCTCAGTCTTAGCCTCAGTCTCAAGTCTCTAGTCTCAGTCTCAGTCTTAGTCTCAGGTCTCAGACTCTGGTCTTAGTCTCTAGTATCAGTGTCTAGTCTCAGTCTTAGTCTTAATTCTCAGTCTCTGGTCTCAGTCTCAGTCTCAGTCTTAGTCTCAGGTCTCAGACTCTGGTCTTAGTCTCAGTCTCAGTCTCTAGTCTCAGTCTTAGTCTTAATTCTCAGTCTCTGGTCTCAGTCTCAGGTCTCAGTCTCAGTCTCTGGTCAGTCTTGGTCTCTGGTCTCAGTCTCAGTCTCAGGTCTCAGACTCTGGTCTTAGTCTCTAGTATCAGTGTCTAGTCTCAGTCTTAGTCTTAATTCTCAGTCTCTGGTCTCAGTCTCAGTCTCAGTCTTAGTCTTAATTCTCAGTCTCAGGTCTCAGTCTCAGGTCTCAGTCTCAGTCTCTGGTCTCAGTCTCTGGTCAGTCCTGGTCTCAGGGTTTCAGACTGACCTTCAGGTCTGTAGATGAACTCCTCCTCAGCACCTCCTCCGTCCTCCTCCTCCTCACTCTCCTCTTCCTCATTGAAGTGGGTGGAGCTGAGCAGGAGCCCCCGCCCCCCGACTCGCCCCACATGTTCTGATGTCTCCGAGGCGCTCTCCCCCTCCCCCTGCTGCCGCTCCTCCACCTCCTCCTCCTCACCCCTTCTCCTCCTCAGGTCCTCCTCTGATCCTCTCCTCTCCTTCCAGACTGGACTCCTCTGGGTGGAGCAGGATGGAGGAGGCGGGGGTAGGAACTGTGATAAGGTGGTGAAGGTCCTGGAAGGAGGTGAGGAAGAGGAGGAGGAGGAGGAGAAGTGAGAGCTGGGGAAGTAAGTAGAGGGGGAGGGAGGTCTGACAGGGTCACAGAGGGAGGAGTAAGGAGGTGAGGAGTGAAGGAGGGGAGGATCAGAGGAGGAGTAAGGAGGTGAGGAGTGAAGGAGGGGAGGATCAGAGGAGGAGTAAGGGGAGGATGGACGATAGAGGAGGTCAGACTGACGGAGAGAGAGGAGGCCAAAGTCTGAGGGGAGGTCTGAGAGCTGAGAGGAGAGGAGAGGAGAGGAGAGAAGGAGAGGAGGAGAGGAGGAGAGAGGAGAGGAGAGGAGAGAAGGAGAGGAGAGGAGAGGAGAGGAGAGAAGGAGAGGAGGAGAGGAGAGGAGAGGAGAGAAGGAGAGGAGAGAAGAGGAGGAGGTGTCATCAGTGTTTTGTCACCTCCTGCTGGCTGAGTTTGACAACACAGGAAGATTTACAGCAGAGAATTATGGGAATTGTAGTTGATCACAGTATGTCACTTCCTGTTGATCACAGTATGTCACTTCCTGTTGATCACAGGTGTCTGTGTTGTACCTGGTGGGTGTGTCCAGTCTCCGTGGCGACCAGCTGTAGTTGGATGTTGTCATGGAGACAGAGACTGACTCTGACCTTCTGCTCGACGCTGAACGCCTCGAGACTGAAGAGACAACGCCAGGAACTCTGGGAGCTTCGCAGGAAGTAGATGTGGAGCGGCTCCGAGGACACTGAGTACACACAGTACACACATTATACACAACAAGTACACACAGTACACACATTATACACAACAAGTACACACAGTACACACATTATACAGTACACACATTATACACAACAAGTACACACATTATACACAACAAGTACACACAGTACACACATTATACACAACAAGTACACACAGTACACACATTATACAGTACACACATTATACACAACAAGTACACACATTATACACAACAAGTACACACAGTACACACATTATACACAACAAGTACACACAGTACACACATTATACACAACAAGTACACACAGTACACACATTATACACAACAAGTACACACAGTACACACATTATACACAACAAATACACACAGTACACACATTATACAGTACACATATTATACACAACAAGTACACACAGTATCTGTGGTGGGTGTTGTTGGTGGAAGGTCACATGACCTAAATGTTGAGGGGTGAACCAATCAGGACCCACGCTTGTATTACCATTGCAGGAACAGGAAGTTAACAATCCAAACAGGAAGAGAGTGTGTGTGTGTGTGTGTGTACCTTCTCTGAGCTGCAGTGTGTTCAGGTACAGTGGACTCTGTAGGACGTTACAGTGTCCGGCTTCGTCCTCTCTGGTGAAGAGCAGTAAGTCGCTGTAGATCAACACAGTCACCTGACACACACACACACACAGTGATGATGTCACTCTGACCTCTGACCTGTAACTTCCTGTTAGCGTCTCGTTTTTCTCCTGATCTTCACTTTTTACTGAAAACATGAAACTCAAACACAGCAGGTTCCCAGAAACAGCTGAGTGTGTGTGTGTGTGTGTGTGTGTGAGAGATGCATTAGTGTGAAACTGATCCTGGTTCAGGTCTCAGAGGTCGTTGTGTCCTTCAGGATCAGGTTCAAACAATCAATAATCAGACTGCAGAACATCAGCCGTGTTTACTGCATGTTTACAGTATTTTATGTGTTTACAGTACTTCTGTGTGTCTACAGTACTTCTGTGTGTCTACAGTACTTCTGTGTGTCTACAGTACTTCTGTGTGTTTACAGTACTTCTGTGTGTCTACAGTACTTCTGTGGTACTGAGTGTTTGTTGGTCTCTAATTTGCAGCTAGCCGTTAGCTAACATGTTAGCAGTTAGCTTGTGGTACCTTTGTGGGCAGCAGGTCGGCCTGATGGAGAACCATTTCCTCGGCCATCAGCAGGGTTCTGTCTGAACTGCACAGGTCCAAAGGCTGAAAACAGAACAACAGAACATGAACGACTGTGTGTGATCCATCTGAGGGTTCTGGTCTGGTTCTGGGTTCTGGACTAGTTCTGTGTTTTGGGTTCTGACCTGGACGAAGATGGGGAAGATCAGGGTCTTGGGCGCCAGGGTGACATAGGTCCCGTAAGAAGAGCAGGGCAGATGTGATTGGACGATGGTGCAGTTCTGGTAGTTGCCGTAGTTACTGGGTGGGGCCGATGAAGAGGAGGCGGAGGTGGAGGGGGGTGGGGGCAGGGTGGAGGTCTGGCTGGTGAATGGTCTCTGTGATGACCCAGGTCGAGGGTCGTGGAGGTTCTGTCCTCTGCTGGGGTGAGTCTGGTACAGACGACCTGTGATCGACAGCATCATGTTATAATCTGTCATCAGCAATCTGTCATCAGTAATCTGTCATCAGTAATCAGTAATCTGTAATCTGTCATCAGTAATCTGTCATCACTAATCAGTAATCTGTAATCTGTCATCAGTAATCTGTCATCAGTAATCTGTCATCAGTAATCAGTAATCTGTAATCTGTCATCAGTAATCTGTGATCAGTAATCTGTCATCAGTAATCTGTAATCTGTCATCAGTAATCTGTCATCAGTAATCTGTAAACTGTCATCAATAATCTGTGATCAGTAATCTGTCATCAGTAATCAGTAATCTGTCATCAGTAATGAGTAATCTGTCATCAGTAATCTGTAATCTGTTATCAGCGTCAGTATCAATACTCGCGTGACCGTCGTACCGATGGTTCCGTTCCTGTCATGATAAACTGGCTGCAGCAGCTGAAACACAAACAGAACCGATGGAGAACGTTATAAACAGTTCTTTACAGAACCGCACACAGATGATCTGAGGTTCTACGTCAACTTCTTTCTTGGTCTTTCTTGGTTCTTGGTTCTTTTCTTGACAAAGATGGGAAACAATGGTTCTGGTTCAGGTGAAAAGTTCTACCAGTCATCATCAAGGTCAGCTCAAAGGTTCTGCCCCATGTTCAACATAAGGTGAAAGGTTCTAAGTTCTGGTTCTGAGTCTCATTAGTTAATATTAATGTTCTGTGTAAGTGTAAAGGTTCTGAGACGGGGTCCAGTTCTTGTGGAAGGTTCTAGGTTTGGTTCGAAGACAGACAGAGTTCTGTTCTGCGGTGTTGGGTTCTAACAGAGGTCATGGTGGATCTGGTTCAGGTGAAAGGACAGGTGGGGTTCTGTTGGATCCAGCCGGTAGGTCCCGCCTCCTCAGACTCACCTGTCCTCCTTGATTGACAGGTGACAGGATGATGTAGTTGTCTCCATGTGACGATGTCACATGGGTTCCCTTCAGTGTCGCGGTACACGGCGAGTACTCCGTCACTTCCTGTTCCTCCTCCTCGTCCCGGTTCTCCTTCCTGTCCCTCCACAGAGAACCCAGAGCCCCCAAACTGGACCGGACCCCAGAACCCTGAGCCCGTCTGCGGCCATGTTTACTGTGGGCGGGGTGGGGCAGCAACTTCCTGCCTGTTGTCTAGGAGACGGAGAGGAGGGAGGAGCCACAGCAACATTAGCTTAGCAGAAACATTGTTATCTTAGGTGGACAGACAGGTGGATAGACAGGTATCAGGTGGACAGACAGGTAGACAGACAGGTATCAGGTAGACAGACAGGTGGACAGACAGGTGGACAGACAGGTACTCACCATGTTGTGTGTCGGTGGGCGGAGCAAAGTTTCACATCCTGACCTGAACTCAGGTAAACCTCTCCAGACCACCAAGACGATGTGAGACGGGCAACTCCTGAACAGACAGACAGGTAGACAGACAGACAGGTAGAGAGTAAACTTGAGCTCACCTGTCTCCAGCACAAACGGACCAATCAGCAGTGTCCAAATGTTAAACAAACGTTGATCAAATGTTACCTGATCGCGTGGGCGAGGTCCGCACACTTCCAGGTCTCCACAGGAAGTCCGTTCAGCTGCAGAACCGAGTCGCCCTGACGGAGACCGGACTGATGAGCTGGACCGCCTACAGACACAGACGACCAATCAAAGGAGAGCGAGGGCATGATGTCACTGCTGACCACACAGGTGACCAATCAGAGAACACTGAGATCACATGACTGCTGACTCGTCCACAAAGAGAGGCGGAGTTAATTAGACTAACTGATCATGTGACCACTTCCTGTCTGAGTTTTCAGGTGTGTCTCACCTGAGTCGACGGCCTGGACTCGGACCGGACAGTCGGAGCAGATCGTGAACCCGAAACCATCTTTACCCCGAACGACGTTCACCTGAGGACAGACAGGAACATGACGTTACAACACCAGTCTGTCTGTAACTGTCTGTCTGTAACTGTCTGTAACTGCCTGTCTGTAACTGTCTGTAACTGTCTGTCTGTCTGTAACTGTCTGTAACTGTCTGTCTGTCTGTAACTGCCTGTCTGTAACTGTCTGTCTGTCTGTAACTGTCTGTAACTGTCTGTCTGTCTGTAACTGCCTGTCTGTCTGTAACTGCCTGTAACTGTCTGTCTGTCTGTAACTGTCTGTAACTGTCTGTAACTGTCTGTCTGTAACTGTCTGTAACTGTCTGTCTGTCTGTAACTGCCTGTCTGTCTGTCGGTCTGTAACTGTCTGTCTTTCTGTCAGCCTGAAGGCGGTCTGTGTTGACTCAGTCTGGATGTTCGTGTCAGGTCGGGTCTGTCTGGGTCCTGGTCTCTGGTCTACGAGCGGTTGCCATGACTACGTGAGGTCCAGGTCGGGTCTGTCTGGGTCCTGGTCTCTGAGCAGTTGCCATGACTCCTGTAAACGGCGCCGAGCGGAGGAAAGGTCGGCTTGTCTCCTCACAAAGGAAGGTAAATGTCCCTGAGTTCAGACTGACAGGCTCATATTAAAACACACCAGGACCGGTTCTGTACTGTTTGTTTCTCTGCAGGCCCGGCCTGGTTCACACGTTCACACAGTCAGCTGACATTTAATTCAAAGTGATGGATGCTGGGACATCATCAGGCATGGCCAGGATCAAGTCCAGGACCTAGACCAAGACCAAGACCAGGACCAGGACCAAGACCAAGACCAGGACCAGGACCAAGACCAGGAGCAAGACCAAGACCAGGACCAAGACCACACAGGAGTGTTCTTTAACACTTCAGCTCGTCACCAGCAGGGAACAAACACCTGAACCAATCAGGAGGAAGCTGAAGAGTTAACCTGCAGGACACACACACACACACACACACACACACACACACACACACACACACACACACACACACACACACACACACACACACACACACACACACACAGGAAACTGGAGGAAATCACAAACAGCCACCAGTGACATCACACTCTGCAGCCAATCACAGGAGAGGATTGTTTCCTGCTGTTTGTTTTCTGAATGAAATTTGGTCTGAACAAAAACAAAGACTGAGACTAGACTGAGATCAGCCCAGGACAAGCTGGACTGACTGAGACCAGTTTGACCTGACGGGGATCAGGAGACAAAATAAAGTTCTGACTTTAATAAAATAAATATTTTGGATCTTGATGAGAGAAACAAAGACCTGGTTCTGAGTCCATCTGGACCCTGACAGACCTTTAATCAGTAAACAGACTCAGACCTGTGGCAGGTTCTGTTCGATGCAGACTCGACACAGACGGTGGATGGTGTGCATGGCGCCGGGTCCTGGTGTTGGTTCAAATCCTGCACGGGTCCATGTGATCCTTCAACAGAGCAGAACCACCTCTGATCCAGGTCCAAATCTGATCAAGGTCCAAATCTGATTCAGGTCCAGGAGGCAGATCTGCTACAAGTCCAGATTTAAAAAGACAGATCCAGGCCCAGTCCAGAAGAACAGGTCTGACCTGAGAACCAGATGTGATCCAGATGTGGGCTTCAGGTCCAATCCACATCTACCTCAGTACCAAGTCCAGGTCTTCAGAAACAGAACTAAATCTAAACCTGATTTAGAGACAGAACCAAGTCTGATCTGATCCAGGTTCAGACTTCACAGAACCAGAATCCAGACTGATTCAAACCCAGACTTCAGAACAACCGATCAGAACCAGGTCTAACTCAGGTCCGGCTGGTCCATGTGAACCAGATGGTGAGAGGCTCAGGACTGTTCTGGATCTGGAGTGTGTGTGTGGGAACCAACGGACAGAAGAATAGCAGGAAACACACACACACACAGAAACACACGAAAACAGGGCATGTATCCCGTCGATAAGACGCACACTTCCTGAACACACACACACACACACACACACACACACACACACACACACACACACACACACACACACACACACACACACACACACACACAGTCTGAACCCCATTCAGGATCCTGGTCTTGGTCTGTCCTGCTGAAAAACAAATGATGGGATGTCGCTGCAGGTTGCCATGTTGGTTGCGTGTGAATGAATCAATATTCCATGAGAGTGTGTGTTAACGTCACACACACTCTCATGTAACTACAATAAACACACATCATCATATTTTCATATTTTGGTCTGGTTTGCTCTCAGAATAAAAATGTTGTTGCTCGTTGTCAGCGCAGTAATGAAACCCAGTTTACTTCTCCAGGAAGAAGTCTGAGCCTGAAAACAACCTGCAACAGACGAGCTGTCGTCCAGACAGACATTAGAGTTTCTATGGATCTGAATAAATACCACACACACACACACACTCAGACTTATACATATCAGATATCTGCTGACAGACTGATCTCCTCAGTCTGTGAGCGAACATTTATTTTTAAGCTGATAGTGCTATATTTGCACAGTTGATGGAGGATGTGATCATTTCTAACAAGACCACAGTTATTAACATCGACGTCATCATTTCTAAAATTAACATGTTTTTATCAGGTACGCACCTGTGTTAACGAGGTACACACCTGTGTTAACAAGATGAACCGCTAATAACCCACCAAAATAAAATCATAGATATCAGCGTAATGATGACAAGTTACATTTTCTACAGCACAAAGATCAGGACTTTATTTAACGTGAACCAGGGCTAGAACCAGGTTCTATGTTCATGTTCATGTTCATGTTCTATGTTCAAGTTCAGCTTCAGGTTCTAGGTTCCAGTTTCAGGTTCTACATTCAGTTTCAGGTTCTAGCTTCCAGTTTCAGGTTCTACGTTCAGGTTCAGGTTCTAGGTTCCAGTTTCAGGTTCTACGTTCAGGTTCAGGTTCTAGGTTCCAGTTTTAGGTTCTACGTTCAGGTTCAGGTTCTACGTTCAGGTTCAGGTTCTAGGTTCCAGTTTCAGGTTTATGTCCAGGTTCTACGTTCAGGTTGAGGTTCTTGGTTCCAGTTTCAGGTTCTACGTTCGGGTTCAGGTTCTACGTTCAGGTTCAGGTTCTAGGTTTCAGGTTCAGGTTTATGTTCAGGTTCAGGTTCTGTGTTAAGATTCAAGTTTATGTTCAGGTTCTACGTTCTGGTTCTGGGCTCATTGTTTGTTTTTCAGGCTGAGGTTGAGTATAGCAAATCAAACATGTATGTTCTGTGTGTCATGTATGAAGCAGCAGCTTCACTCTATAATTCATCACACGTGAATCTTTGATGAGTCTTTACAGAAAAACACACACAGGTCAGCTCTCGTCTGATTGGACGAGATGTTAGTGTTAGCGTTAGCGTGTTGCCACGTTAGCTCGCTAGAAACTGGAGCTATGTTAGCATTAGCATGACCAACATGATTTAGACATGTTGAGGACTTCCTATGGCTCTTTGCAGGTTCTGGACTGTTGGACTTGACTCTCCCTCATCATGAGGTACTGGAAGGTCCAGAGGTCTTTCTTCAAGTCTCTCAAATCAGGTCATATGTCAGAACAAAGACAGAAGTCCCAGTTCAAACAAGTCTCAGAACAAGTCCTACATCAAGACCAGGTAATCCCAAGACAGGACAAGTAAGTCCAGGAGCACTTTGTAGGGTTTCCAGGTACAGTTCCTGGTTTGACATGTCCCGGTAAGTCTTAAGTTGAGTCCAACAAGTCAAGATCAAAGCAGGTAAGTCCAAATTAAGTCTAAAGTCCCAGGTCCAGATCAGGTCCAGACCAGGTCCAGACTTGTCTACTCAACAACACTGATGATGTAAATGTTTGAGTTTGTGTCATGTGACTCACCGTCAGTCGCTGGATGCTGTCCCGTGTCGCCTGGCGTTGGTTGGTGTTGGCGTGCGGTGTGGAGATGTAGCCGCTGTAGTTGGCATTGGCCGGGCTGGAGTTGTAGTTGGCGTTGGCAGGGTCGATGTTCTGAGGTCGACTCGAGGTCAGGCTGTAGTTCGTCAGGTCTTTGAGTCCAGCGGTGTTGTTGGTGTTGGACAGGTTAGTGGTGGTGGTGTTGGACAGGTTGGTGGTGGTGATGCGGGTCGGGTCGGTATCTGGGGCAGAGTCTGGAGTCCTCCTAAGGTCTGCTGCAAGCAGATAACCAGCATCATCATCATCATTACCTGCAGCGTCATCCCACGACCACGCTGTGTTCTTCCAGAACATCCTCAGACCAAATCAGGACTGGGACAGACCGGATCAGACTGGGACAGACCGCATCAGGACCAGGACAGACTGGATCAGTCAGTCAGTCTAACCCTGCATGACAGGTCCAGACTGCCAGACTCTGCCGGACTCTAACAAACCAGTGAAACTGATCAAATCTAACGACCGTAAACCTCCAGGACCAGAACGACTGATCCGACTCATCCAGCTACTGCAAACCAAAGAAGAAGAAGTGTTTGTTCTTCTTCTGTCCTTTCGTCTCTGGTCGGTCGAACGAGAGTCAGATCACAGTGTGATGTCAGAGAGAGAGAGAGAAACAGAGAGAGAGAGAGAGAGAGAGACATAAAGAATGAATGGAGAGAGAGAGGAGATGTTTACACTGAGATAGATGGAGTCAAGAGAGAGAGAGAGGGTGGGGGTGGTAGACCGACATAGGGGCAGAGGTATTGTGAGGGTCACATGGTTACCGGGCAGCTTCTCATTACTATGGTAACCGTGTGGACCCCTGGGGCGAGAGAGAGAGAGAGAGAGAGAGAATCTATATCTACTGCTGCTCACTCGCCCTATCACACTATTAATAAACATATAGATTTACATTAGAGTGTGTGTGTGTGTGTGTGTGTGTGTGTGTGTGTGTGTGTGTGTGTGTCCTCAGGGCATCTGTCAGCGTTAATCAAGCTAACATGTTAGCGTGTGTGTGTGCTTTAGCCTAACCACATGCTAAAGCAGCTAACCGCTAACTGAATCTGCCGTTAGCATGCTAACAGAACCGGACTCAGCAACCAACAGGGAATAACGTTACACTACCGAGGTGATTTACAGACTTCATGATGGAAACATTGATCAGTGTGAACTCAACACAACAACATGAAAACATGAGAACATTAGAACCCACCCTCTATTCTCCTCATTGGTTTGTTCCTCTGTGATGTCACTCTCAGGTGTTTGCTCCGCCCAAACTCCTCCCCCAGCAGGTAGAACCAACCAGTGACAAGCTGCCAACACAGAGGGGGGCGGGGCCAGCTTCTTATTAACATGATTATTGAGCACTCACTCAGAAAACATTTAAAAAACATTTTAGAAACATTCAAACTTCAGACAATAAACAGAACATGTTTATATTTAATGTCTAACAGTGTCAGAGAGGACAACATGGCCGACAGTAAAAAGACTCCTCCATCTTATTAACTATCAAAGTGTTTGTGAGGCTCCGCCACCTGTTACCTGAAACCACCATGTATGTCTGTCACAGTTTAACGTTCTGTAAACATCTTTCAATGTTCTCTCAATGCTCTTTAACATTCCTTTAATATTCTTTAAACATCTTTCAATGTTCCTTTAATATTCCTTTATTGTTCCTCTAGTGTTCCTTTAACGTTTAACGTATAACTTCAGTAATTTCTTCATCTAAGCCGTCAACCTGTCTCTTAGACCCCATCCCAACCAGGCTGCTCAAGGACGTTTTAGCTCTAGTTAGCCCTTCTTTATTGGATATGATTAATCTGTCTCTATTATCAGGATATGTACCACAGTCTTTTAAAGTAGCTGTAATTAAACCTCTTCTTAAAAAGCCCACTCTAGATCCAGAGGTTTTAGCCAATTACAGACCGATATCAAACCTTCCCTTTCTCTCTAAGATACTTGAGAAAGCTGTAGCCAATCAGCTGTGTGACTTTCTCCATGAGAACAGTTTATTTGAGGATTTTCAGTCAGGATTTAGAGTGCATCATAGCACAGAGACCGCACTAGTCAAAGTTACAAATGACCTCCTAATGGCATCAGACAAAGGACTCATCTCTGTACTTGTCCTGTTAGATCTTAGTGCCGCATTTGACACCATTGACCATCAAATTCTTTTACAGAGACTGGAACATCAAATTGGCATCAAAGGAACCGCCCTAAGCTGGTTTAAATCGTATTTCTTAGATTGATCTCAGTTTGTTCATGTCAATGATGAATCCTCTATGCATACCAAAGTTTGTCATGGAGTTCCACAAGGTTCTGTGCTAGGACCACTTCTATTCAGTTTATATATGCTTCCTCTAGGGAACATTATTAAGAATCACTCCATTAATTTTCATTGTTATGCTGATGACACCCAATTATATTTATCGATCAAGCCTGATGAAACCAATCAGTTAACTAAACTCCAAGCATGCCTGAAGGATATAAAAAGTTGGATGACCTACAATTTTCTGATGTTAAATTCAGACAAAACTGAAGTTCTTGTAATTGGACCCAAACACCACCATCACTATCTGTAAACATGCATGTCTCATTAATGCATGTTAACGCATGTTACTAACTAAACTTCTTCCCCGGAGTTTCTGTGCTCTCTCGTCCGGCAGGTTCTCATGGATCGTGGCTGCTGCTGTGGTCCTGCACGACGTCCTCTACTTATATTATTACTGTCATTATTGTTACCATATCTCCATTACACTTTATAGTTAGCTAATGATTTGCTGCTGCGCATCTGTGTGTCTCTCTCTCTCTCTCTCTCTCTCTCTCTCTCTCTCTCTCTCTCTCTCTCTCTCTCTCTCTCTCTCTCTCTCTCTCTCTCTCTCTCTCTCTCTCTCTCTCTCTCTCTCTCTCTCTCTCTCTCTCTCTCTCTCTCTCTCTCTCTCTGGTCTGTTTGAGGTTTCTGCCTGTTAAAGAAGTTTTTCTTGCTCATGGTTGAACTGTTGGTCTCTGTAAATATAATAAAGTTATGATATAAATAAAATTGAATTGAATTAAATTGATGTTCCTTTAACATTCTTTTAATGTCCCTTTAACGTTCCTTTAATGTTCTTTTAACGTTAATCATTGTTTGTTAATTAAATGTGAGGAAACATTTAAACTGATTTCATGAACAGAAACTTTTTTTTTTCAACCATTCGTCAGCGAGAAACTGAAATATACAAACATCTGACCATGTTAGGACCTCCCTCCAGCCAATCAGGATGAAGGATTCCCTGCCTTCTAATTGGTCTAAACTCACCTTAGAGGATGAGACAAGAGAACCAATCCCAAAGCTCATACAGCCGATCAGCTGACTGCACCTGATGAGACAAACAGAACAGGTACATGTGAAGCCCCACCCCCTCCTGTTCCTCAGGTGTTCTCCATCAATTAACTACAACTCCCAGAAGCCAACTGTAAATACAGACAGGACAGAGAGAGCGTGGCTACATCTTTGATGTCATCACTTACCTGCTGAACACAGAAACCATCAACCTGTTCAGGACGAGGTCATCACTGACACACCTGAAACACACAGACAGGTTAACGATGTTAGATCAGTGTTTGTCTCTGATTAGTTGTTGGTCTGTGTGGACTCTGATTGGTTGTTGGTCTCACAGGATGAAGCTGTGGTCATATTCGGGGTTCTTGTTGTTCACGATGGTCCGACTCTTGCTGACGAGGTCAGAGGTCACCGCCAGCTACACACACACACACACACACACACACACACACACACACAGGTGTGTGAATTGACCAATCAACAGCCTGCTGAACTTATGACATCATCACAGTGTCTCTTTACCTTCACATAGGAGTCACATGACCTCTGAGATTTTCCCATCAGCCCTCTGGCCTCGTGGACTGCAGAGAGAAAACAACAATTTGATTCAAGGATCCTTAAAAACACTCAAGGATCCTTAAAAACACTCAAGGATCAGCTGACAGTCTGTTTGTGGACGCTGTCTTTTGATTGGCTGCTTCACTTACTGTGAATGACGAGTTGCCCCACCTCCGGAGTGATTGATAGCCTCAGCCGACCTATCAGGAGAGAGATATGTTAATGATCTCACAGTCACATGACTGATCACATGATCAATGATCAATGACCTCACCTCGCCCTCTGAACACTGATGGATGGATCTTGGTCCTCCTCCTGGTCTCAGGTCTCCCCTCAGACCCAGTCCTGGTCCTGGTCCTTGTCCTTGTCCTTGTCCTGGTCCTGGACCTGGGTGCCTCCTCCTCCTGTCTGCAGGACTCTGGATCCTGGACTCTGTCAGACCTCCTCCTGCCAGTCCTGATCTCTGAGACCAGACCAGCAGGCCTCAGTGGACCTGAGATGGATCTGGATCTGACCTCAGACGTGGACCTGATCTGGGACATGGACCTGACCTCAGACGTGGACCTGACCTCAGACGTGGACCTGACCTCAGACGTAGATGTGGACCTGACCTGGGACCTGGTCTTGGTGGATCCTGGATCAGTCTTGTCTGTGAGGATCAAACCCTGAACCAGCTCTGTCGTCTGTCTGATCAGGGCCACCCTGACCTCAGGTCTGCAGGACTGGACCTCAGCTACACACCTGAACCCTGGTCTGGTCTTGGTTCTGGTTCTGGATCCAGACTGTGAGGACCTGCAGAGACAGGCTGTGAGGTCAGATATTGATCTGTGATGATGCTGATGGATGATCAAACACATCTTACTGTCTTTGTTCTGGTCTCCAGGTCCTCCTGATCCTCTGTGGACCTGCTGGGTCCTGGTTCTCCTCTGAACCTCTGGCCCTTCTCTGTGGACCTGCTGGGTCCCGGTTCTCCTGTGACCCTCTGGTCCTCCTCTGTGGACCTGCTGGGTCCCGGTTCTCCTCTGACCCTCCGGTCCTCCTCTGTGGACCTGCTGGGTCCCGGTTCTCCTCTGACCCTCCGGTCCTCCTCCTCTTTGTCTTCAGCTGGGCCTCCTGGTGCAGCTGGATGGCAGCTCCACCACAGGGCCTATGAGAGGTGTAATGAGTCATGTGACCAGCAGTTAACATAGTATTAACGTTAATCTAACAATGTGTTTTAATTAAACATTTGATCAGATCATCTGTGATGAAGTTCACTTCTTTTCACATCATCACAGACCGACTCCGGGTCAGGTCTGGACTTCAGTTTGAGGAGCTTTGATCTGAAAGTGAAGCTGCAACTCGTCACACTGATTGGAGCTAACAAGGAAGATTAACAGATTAACACACACAGACACACACATACACACGCACATGCACACACACATACACACAGTGTAAATGAATCAGTAAAGATTAAGTGGTTCTGGTTCTGGTTCTGATTCTTTGGAGGAAAAACAAACAAACAGTTTGAATAAAATAAAAACTGAACTCGTTGATTCAGTTTAAATTTCTCAGTTTGATCAGAAACATGAAAATATGTTTAAATATGTTTATATATATATATATATATTAAAGTTCAGACTCACCTCTTTCTGCTGCACACACACGCCTCCATCAGAACTCCATGAATGAATAATGAATCAGCTGATTAACGAGTTATTAATGAGCGTCGCTGTAACGAGCGCCTCGTCTTTCTTCTTGTTTCTCTTCAAACTTTGTTTCTTCAGTTTTTCCTCTGAAGAAAAAAAAATTCAAACCTGAAGCAGATTTTCAAGTTAAAACAACAAACACAACTGCTTCCTGTGTGCACCTTCAAAATAAGAGCTTCTTTACAAAATAAAAGAAATGATGTGGAGGTGTGCTCCCACAGTGTGGCAGGAGGCGTCCGTGGCGGACCCCACCTCTCACCCTCAGTCAGCTGGGATTGGCTCCAGGCCACCGTGACCGTGATGAGGAGAACACGTGACAGACGATGGACGACTGGAGCTGAGCAGGTCACAGGTCAGTGACATCATCGACCAATCAGAACAAAGGCTGTGACATCACGTGATGCGTCTGACAGGAAGCCTGATCAAATTAAAAAAACAAAATCACTTCCTGTTCTCAGATTTAAAAGCTAGGCTTTTACTTTGAAAAAACGTAAACTCTGTTTCCTGTGTCATTTGATGTCACTTTGAAGAGTCACTTCCTATTTGAGGAGGTCTACATGTGTTTGTCATTAGGGGGGGGGGGGGGGGTTACCATAGCAACCAACCCAGACCTGAAGACTCTGTATGTACACAACACACATATGAAGTACATGTAGTACATGAAGTAATGAATGAAGAAAACTGATTAAACAAACTCATCATGTGACCTTTAAAATGATCAGACTGTTTTCAAGTTTGACACGAGCTGAACACACCTGTACACACCTGTACACACCTGAACACACACCTGCACACAACTGACCTGTAAAACAACAAAATAAAGTTATTTGTGTTTGGTTTATGTTTGTCAGACATACAGACAGGCAGATAGGCAGGCAGACAGGCAGACAGACAGACAGATTTGAAAATGATTTAAAGGTTCACGCAGACTTTAGCTGACAGGATGTGACATCATCAGAAGGAGGCGTGGCCTCAGTGTGTGTATCTTGCCCGCCTCACAGCAGATGGTCTCTCTCTCTCTCTCTGAGGATCTGTCTCCACGACAACGACGCTGCAGCGATCTCATCATGACTCTTTAAAGTTTTTATGTTTGATCATCGACGAGACGACGACAGGTAACTTTAATTATTAATTCAATGTAATGTGTTAATTATTAATCACCTGTGATGAGTTTATACAGATTAGACAGACACGTTACTGATCCTGAGGGAAACCCAGGGTTTAACATGGATAGAACACTGATAGAACATAGATAGAACATTGATAGAACATTGATAGAACACTGATAGAACATAGATAGAACAATGATAGAACACTGATAGAACATATCAGACACAACATATATAGAACATACAGAACATTTAGTGTGTTTTATATAAAAAATATAAACTCTGTTTGAAACATGAAGTTTAAATACAGATACAGAACAGGTCCAAACAGGTCCAAACAGGTCCAGAACATCTGCTGGTTCTGGTTCAGTGAATGTGGTTTACGTGGACCTGCAGAGACCTGATCCTCCTGCTGGTCTCAGATCAGTTTGTTCTGATGTTTGGACTCTGAACCCGTGGACCAGGTCAGAGGTCAGAAACTGCGATTAAAGGTTTGTAAATATGAACTTCCCCATGAGAACCAGAGAGAACCGGACTGTGGGTTAGGGTTAGGTTTGGAGGAGGACTCAGGTGGATCCATCAGACTAAAGTGAGTCTGACAGGAACAGATGCTGGAAACCTGCTGCTCAGAATGAGGTCTGTATAAACAGGTCACAGGTTCACAAACAGGTTCTACATCAGTCCATCAACATAGTTCTGTTAAGGAAACACTCAGGAGGAACCTGCAGGTCTGCAGGGATATTCCAGAAGTCATTTAGATCACTGAGGAGGCGTCGAAGACCACCATAAAGTTTTAGGGTTGCTGAGGAGATTCAAAGGGTGACTGAAAGTGTTTTAGGTTGTAGAGGAGTCCAGGTCCAGGGGAGACTGTGTACTGTGGAGGTTCTAGAGGTCCAAGATCTTTGAGGAGGTTCTTTCAGAGGGTTTTTAAGGTTCTGAAGAAAGTTCTAGAGGTCATTAAGAAGGTTCCTGATGTAATTCATCCAGCCTCGAGGGGTCATTAAGGAATTTCTATGGATCTACAAAAAGATTCTAGAGGTGCACCTCACTGAGGAGGTTCTATAAGTCCTCGAGAAAGTTTACAAAGTATACATGTAGGTTCTAGAGATGTACATGATGGTTCAAAAAGTGACTGAAGGGGTTCTAAAGGTCACTGATAAGGTTCATTAAAGTTCTAGTTATTGATATTAAGGTTCTAGATGTCTATAATAAGGTTCTAAGTGTCTATAATACGGTTCTAGGTGTCTATATTAAGGTTCAGGGTGTCTATAATCTAGAGGTTTAGAGGTCACTGATGACATTCTCAAGTTTTATAATGAAGTTTTGAAGGCAATTAGGGGTTTTATTAGATCACAGAAGAGGTTCTATGGTTCTACAGGACTATGGTTCTAGAGGTCCTAGAGGTGCCTTCATGAATGTTCTAAAGGTACTTGAGTAAGCTTCAGAGCACCTTGAGAAGGTTTTAGGGGTCACCTGGTTCAGGTGTGTTTGTGTTTCAGGATGATGATGAACGACAGGTGGACCATCATGAACAACAGCAGCTCAGAGCTTGACAGCAAACGGCCAAACAAACACAAGGTATGCGTTACATTAGCTGTTAGCATGTTAGCATGTTATTATGCCCAATCTGAGCTCAGCAGACTCCATCAACCCCGACAACATCGTCCTCTGAGACCACACACTGTGAACACCACAGACAGTCACAGACAGTCACAGACCCTCTGTCAGTGTGTTTGGTGTTAATCTGGAGTTAATCTCTCAGTTCAAAGTCTCGTTAATCTGCAGCAGCTGTCGCCTCACTGAAGATCTACAGATTAAAGAGACACACTCTCTGATACAGTAGCTAATCGCTAATTAGCTGCTGCTAACTGTCACACTGTGTGTGTGTGTGTGTGTGTGTGCGTGTTCAGAGATGCTGCCACTTCCTGTTTTGGTCTCTCGTCGTATTGGTCGTCATAGCAGCTGTTGTCTCAGCAACAGTCACCATCCTGTACCTGAACCAGTATCCTCTGCCCTTCATCAACAGGTAAACACATCTGTCTGTCTACCTGTTAAACTTACCTGTCTGTCTGTCTGTCTGTCTAACCTGCCTATCACTGTTGTCATACTAACAGGAGTGGAGTCTCCTCCTCCTCCTCACCTGTGATCTCAACCAATCCCAAAGAGTCTGGTGCTCTGGTGTCGGTCTCCCGTGTTGCAGACGGAGAGCCAATCAGCATCTTCCTGGACCCGAACTGTCCGGACTACAGTGACAATTTCCTGCGGTGGGAGGCGCTGCAGAACTCACTGCTGCGGACGCTGTCCAATCACAATGCAGATGACTGGCAGGACACAGGATTGGTCCAGAAGCTGGCAGAAGAAGTGAAGATGTTATCAGACCACGCCCACAACCTGAGGAAGGAAGCTGATTCGCTGAAAAGAGGTCAAGGTGTTCTGGACCAAAGACTGGAGGGACTGCAGATAGACCAGAGCCGTGTCCTACAGGTGAGACAGGTTCAGTATCCTACAGGTGAGACAGTGTCAGTGTCCTACAGGTGAGACAGGTTCAGTGTCCTACATGTGAGGCAGATTCATCATCCTCTCTCTCTGTCTTACCTGTCTGTGTTTCTGTCTTACCTGTCTGTCTCTCTGTCTTACCTATGCAGATGTTGTCTGACAGTGACTCAGGTGTGTTGAAGTTTGCTGAAGGTTTCAGTGATTCGCTGCTGAACCTGCAGAGGGCGACAGAGAGTCTGAAAAAACTCAACAGAGACCTGCACAGACACAATGAGGACACAGGTACACAACGAGGACACAGGTATACAACAAGGACACAGGTACACAACGAGGACATAGGTACATAACGAGGACACAGGTACACAACAGGTACACAGGTACACAACAAGGACACAGGTACACAACAGGTACACAGGTACACAACAAGGACACAGGTACATAACGAGGACACAGGTACACAGGTACACAATGAGGACACAGGTACATAACGAGGACACAGGTACACAACAGGTACACAGGTACACAACGAGGACTTTGTTGCTGTTAACACCGCATCACCTGACGGTCTCTGTCTCTTGCCCTCAGCTGACAGACCCAGAGATTGTAGTGATGTCATGGCGTCTGGCCGTACTCAGGATGGCGTTTACTCCGTGTTTCCGACTCACGACCCCGTGGGCTTCATGGTTTACTGTGACATGATGACTGATGGAGGAGGCTGGACGGTGTGTAACACACACACACCTTTGTTAGCTGTCTGTGTGCAGGTTGTTTTGAACCTTAATAATTTAATGAAACATATATCTAAATAGTGCACCGTCTCTAATACCTGTCCATGCAGGTGATCCAGAGGAGGGAGGACGGCTCGGTGAACTTTTTCAGAGGCTGGGCAGCATACAGAGACGGTTTTGGAAAAACTAAAGGAGAACACTGGCTAGGTATGATTTATAGATCCTTACAGTTCGAACAGGTGAGATCACCAGTTTGACCTGAAGGTGGTGCTAAAGGAAACCTCATGGAGATGTAAAGGAGACCTGGAGGACCTTGAGGAGGTTTCAGGGGTTCTTGAAGTCTTGGGGTCCTTCCCTAAAGGAACACAAGCTCAGTTCTTGTCCAGTTTGAGCTTCAGGTAGTGTCACCTGGGAGGAATGACAAGAATATTCAGGTGTCATCATCGCAGAGGTACCCAGGACCACAGGTTGGAACCAAGTGTGAACCCACCATTATGTCCACTGTTGGTTTGTAGAACATTTTGAAGCCCCCAGTGTGGCACTCTGGCTTCTGCCATCTTGTTTTGTTGGAGGCAGAAGTTCTGGGTGTGCCTTGGGGTCTCCTGCCAGTTGGATGTGCCTGGAAGACCTCCAGAGGAAGGCGTTCAGGAGGATCCTGATCAGATCCTGAACCACATTAGCTGGCTCCTTTGGACCTGAAGGATCAGCAGCTCTACTCTGAGTTCTCTCCAGAGAGGTTCATGTAGCGGTGCTTCATGGGTAACACCGAGACCCGTGGTGACTGGGACCTGTACCCACGGGGCTCGGTCAGGCTCAGTCCAAATAGACAATATGGAGCCACCTCCCTGTCAAACCTTCTGTCTGTCTGTCTGCCTGTCTGTCTCTCAGGTCTCCAGAGGATCTACTCCCTCACCAGGTCAGGTGGTTATGAGTTACGGATTGACATGGCTGACTTTGAAAATGCCACAGCGTTTGCCCATTACGCTGATTTCTCTGTTGGTCGAGACTCGGTGAACCCAGAAGAAGACGGGTACCCGCTGACTGTGGACCAGTACTCTGGGACTGCAGGTACAAATACTGGTACTACTACAGTACTAATGCATTACCACACAGCACTATACAGTACTAACAGGTGTTCCCCCTTCCTTCAGGTGACTCCCTCCTGAAGCACTCTGGGATGCAGTTCACCACCAAAGACCGGGACCTGGACCAGTCAGAGAACAACTGTGCGGCATACTACCAGGGGGCGTGGTGGTACCGCAACTGCCACACCTCCAACCTGAACGGACAGTACCTGAGTGGAGGCCACGCCTCCTACGCTGACGGCGTTGAGTGGTCCAGTTGGACAGGCTGGCAGTACTCACTCAGGTTTACTGAGATGAAGATACGACCCAAGACTAAGCCGCCTAACCTGGACTCCTGATCAGCTGATCCTGACTGCACTGTGTACTGTGATGACGTCACAGTTGATTAAAGACTCATCAAACTGTTAAAAGATAAAAGTATGAATCCTTCAGAGGTCTGTGACGTAGATCATTAATCATATTTCTAAGCTTGTTCACTTATTAACAGAACTACATTTAAAATCTTCTTAAAATAAATGAGACTATGTAGTTGTCATATCTCAGTATGACGTCATATAAAAAATGATATATGACGTCAGAGTCTCTGAGTTTAAATCATGTTTCTTTGTTTTCATCAATAAAAGTGTCTCTGAGTGTTTATGGAGTTCTGAATGGAGCGCAGCACGTCCTGCTGTTGACGTGATGACGTTGGACATGACGCAGCATATGTAAATGACGGAAAGCCTCCTCCTCTGATTCGCGGGAAAATGAAAAAATGGCGACGGTAGAAGTTTGAAGTTTAGCGCCACGGACAGAGAGACAGAGAGAGAGAGAGACAGACAGGCGGAGAAGGAGACAGACAGACAGAGAGAGAGACACACAGACACAGAGAGACAGAGAGTGAGAGAGACAGACAGGCGGAGAAGGAGACAGACAGAGAGAGAGACACACAGACACAGAGAGACAGAGAGAGAGAGAGACAGACAGGCGGAGAAGGAGACAGACAGACAGAGAGAGAGAGACACAGACACAGAGAGAGAGAGAGACAGACAGGCGGAGAAGGAGACAGACAGAGAGAGAGACACACAGACACAGAGAGACAGAGAGAGAGAGAGACAGACAGGCGGAGAAGGAGACAGACAGACAGAGAGAGAGACACAGACACAGAGACACAGAGAGAGGCAGAGAAAGAGACAGAGAGAGAGAGTGAGAGAGACTGACAGAGAGACAGACAGAGAGAGACAGACAGGACCTGACGACACAGACTTGCTGTGGTTCGGAGGACAGGTGGAGACAGACAGACACAGAGAGAGAGAGACAGGGACACTCAGCCTGTCTGTCTGTCTGTCGGAGTAAAAGCCTGTCTGTGGTTCGGAGGACAGGTGGAGACAGACCGGATCAGAGAAGGTAAGACAGTCTTGTTCAGTTGGTTTTAACTCGGTTCTGGCCTGGTTCTGGCCCGGTTCTGGCCCAGTGTTGGGCAGGCTGAAGTGTCGGGAGTGAACCCGTTATTAGCGCTCAGTTAGCTGAGCCGTGAGACCGGCTGACGGTACCGGGTGTGTTCAGGAAACTCGTTAACTTGTGACCCGGGTCGGTTCTGGGTTCATGTACAGACTGCATGTCGTGACCCGGGTCAGGATGTTAAACCGTTTAACGGTTCGTGTGTCCCGGTTCTGATGGAGGACGCATTGCGCATGCCCAGCTGTGTCAAAATCCCCCTGACAGTTCAGGAATGAATCACAACAACCTGTCTGTCTGCTCACCTGTCTGTCTTTGCGTGCGTGTGTCTGCCTGTCTGTCTGCTCATCTGTCTGTCTGTGCATGTGTGTCTGCCTGTGTGTGTGTGAGTGTCTGTCTGTCTGTCTGCTCACCTACTTGTCTGTGCATGTCTGTCTGTCTGCTCACTTGTCTGTCTATGTGTGTCTGTCTGTCTGCCTGCTCATCTGTCTGTCTGTCTGCTCACTTGTCTGTCTATGTGTGTCTGTCTGTCTGCCTGCTCGTCTGTCTGTCTGTCTGCTCACCTGTCTGCCTGTCTGTCTTCTCACCTGTCTGATGTATATAGTTCTGGTATGAGGTTATATGTAAACATGTATGTAAACATGTATAAACATAGCCTCATTAACATAAATTTGCAAACATATAACCTCATTAACATAAATGTTTTAACATGTGACCTCGTTAACATAAATGAATTAACACATGACCTCATTAACATAAATGTTTAAACATATGGCCTCATTAACATAAATGAATTAACACATGACCTCATTAACATAAATGTTTAAACATATAGCCTCATTAACATAAATGTATGTAACCTCACCTGAAGTGGTTCTGATTGGAAAATCTGGACCTGACTACAGAACCTGAACTGTGACATCACTGATGACATCACATCAATCAATAATATTTGTCTCTCTCTCTCTGTCTGTACCTGTCTCGCTCTGCGTACCTGTCTGTCTGCAGATGTTTGATGACCTGATTGAAGCCTTCTGCAGTCTGGAGCCACCTGTGTCAGCAGGGGGTGGGGCCTGTCGTGGAGGGCGGGGCCTGGAGGAGGAGGAGGGGGAGGAGTCTAGTCTGAGTGTTGGACAGTTCGTCCTTTGTCATTGGTCAGATGGACTGTACTACCTGGGCAAGATCCAGAGGGTAACACACACCTACACATATCTACTCACACCTGTACGCACCTGTACACACACCTACGCACATCTGTACACACACCTGTACACACACCTACGCACACACACCTACGCACACCTGTACACACACCTATACACACCTGTTCACTCCTCAAAACACGCTGCCCTCTGATTGGTTGACAGGTGAGCCCACCCAGACAGAGCTGCTTCGTCACATTTGAGGACAACTCGAAGTTCTGGGTCCTCTGGAAGGACATCCAACACGGTGAGAGACAGACAGGTAGACATCCAACACGGTGAGAGACAGACAGGTAGACATCCAACACGGTGAGAGACAGACAGCTAGACAGACAGACAGAGCCATAAACCTGTCTCACCACCCTACTCTGCCTGTCTGTCTTCTCTCTGTCAATCACAACCTTTTGTCCAATCACGTTGCAGCTGGAGTCCCGGGGGAGGAGCCTCGTTGCTCTGTGTGTCGGGAGGCGGAGCCAAAGTCTGACAGCCAATCAAACCAAAACAACCAGATCCTCATCTGTGGGAAGTGTGGCATCGGTGAGTGAGACGGGCAGAGAGACAGACAGGGTCATGGTTCTTTAATCAGCTGATGTATCAATATTTAATATTTATGTGGGTTTAATGAACTTTGCAACCTGTCTGTCTGTCTGTCTGTCTGTCCCTCCACCTGTCTTGCAGGGTTCCACCAGCAGTGTCACGTTCCTCCTGTAGAGGGCAGCATCAGTCTCAGTCCCTGGTTCTGTCGACGCTGTGTCTTCGCTTTGGCTGTCAGGGTACGACCTGTCTGTCTGACTACCTGTCTGTCTCTGACCACCTGTCTCTCTCTCTGACCACCTGTCTGTCTCTGACTCCCTGTCTCCCTCTCTGACCACCTGTCTTTTTCTCTCCCTGACCACCTGTCTCCCTCTCTGACCGCCTGTCTTTCTCTCTCCCTGACCACCTGTCTCTCTCTCTCTCTGACCACCTGTCTCCCTCTCTGACCACCTGTCTGACCACCTGTCTCCCTCTCTGGCCACCTGTCTGACCACCTATCTCCCTCTCTGACCACCTGTCTCTCTATCTGACCACCTGTCTTTCTCTGACTCCCTGTCTCCCTCTCTGACCACCTGTCTCTCTCTCTCACAGAAAGGGGGAGCTCTGAAGAAGGGTCCGATAGCCAAAGCTCTGTCTGCGATGAAGCAGGTGTTGCCATACGACCTGGATTCTCTGGATTGGGACTCGCAGCATCGGACCAATCAGCAGCAGTGTTACTGTTACTGCGGCGGCCCTGGAGAGTAAGATGGATCAATGAGAGACAGACAGACAGGCTGTGGCGTGTTCCTTTGATGATGGTCTGACACGTGTTCTTGTCGTGTAGGTGGTACCTGAAGATGCTGCAGTGTTTCCGGTGTCAGCAGTGGTTCCATGAAGCCTGTACCCAGTGTCTGCAGGAGTCCATGATGTTTGGAGACAGGTGATCAGAACCTCCTCCACAACCTCCTCTCTCTCTTTGTTCCATGTTCTGAGACATGTTCTGGTCCTCCTCAGGTTCTACCTCTTCCTGTGTTCGGCCTGTAATAAAGGATCAGAGTACGTCCGCCGTCTGTCCCTCAGGTGGGTCGACCTGGTTCACCTGGTTCTGTACAACCTGTCAGTCAGCAGCAAGAAAAAGTACTTTGAGCTGGACGAGATCCTCGCCTTCGTCTCTGCTAACTGGGAACACCTACAGCTCGGGAAGGTACCAGACCATTAACCTGAACCAGACCGAACCAGACCATTTACCTGAACCAGAATCAGACCAAACCAGACCACTAACCTGAACCAGAACTAGACCGAGCCAGACCACAATTCAGACTGAACTAAACCATCCTGATCCTTCAGCTGGACCCTGGTTGTGGCTTTAACCTGTCTGTCTGTCTGTCTGTCTGTCTGTCTAGCTGTCTAACACTCCTCCAGCAGAGAGGGGGCAGCTCCTGCTGGACGCTCTGAACAAATACAAGAGCAAGTAAGACCTAGTTGTTACATCATCTGTCCTCGTCGGTGTGTTGGTGTGTTTCAATGACGCCATGTGTCTTTAGGTTTCTGTGCGGGAAAGAGATCAAGAAGAGGAAGTGCATCTTTCGTCTGAGGACCAGAGTCCCTCCAAACCCCCCCTCCAAGCTCTTTCCTGAGCGCACTCAGAATGACGGAGGCCGGGGCCGGAAGAAAGGTGTGATCAGGAACAGGTAATTCTCACCATGTTGCTGGTCAGGTCAGTTTATAGTCATATGACAAGCAGGTTCTCCACTTTGTAATCCTAAAAGCTGAAGGTTGTCTAGTTTGTAGCCGACTGAAAACCAGCTGAAACACTTCCTGTGTAGAACGGTCGTCGTAGAAACCATAAACCAACATGTCTGTTTGTTCCTGCAGTGTTTCAACTGAGAGGAAGAAGAGGAAGTCCAAGTGGCTACTTGAAGATGCCATTCCTAATGTAAGACATCTGTTCTGTTTCCCAATCGATCTTCCAATCGATCTCCAATGATTTCCCAATCGATCTCCCAATTATCTCCAACGGTCTCCAATGATATCCAATGATCTCCAGTAATCTCCAAACGTTCTTCTAAAGACTAACTTGTTATTTGTGTAGAACGAGCTGTCCTGCCGGTGGACGTCCAACGATCACATGGCCAACATCTTTGACTTCACTCTGGATGAACTGCAGAGCCTGAAGAGGTGAGACACTTCAGCTGCCTAATAATAGTCAGTAATCAATAACCAAAGTATCCTCACCTCTGTCTGCTTTTCTTTCTCAGTAGTTCCAGCAGGACGGTCAGTATTGATCAGGACTCCACTGATGCCTCCACCTCCGGTTCTGCTACGACCAGCGCCTCCTATCACTTCAGGTTAGCATCCATCTTTGTCCATCCTGTCCTCGTCCTCAGCTCCCACAGCTCAGACAGCAGTGTAAGCCTTTTATTAGATGGACGTTGTTAGCCTCACAGACAGAACCAATCAGACCTTTCAGACCTTTGAACACCAATCAAGAAACTGGATAGTTTTCAAAACAGCACTCTTTGAATACATTGATCGTCCTCTTATTGTCCAGTCGTCTGACTTATTGATGTGCCAAAGTAAATCTATGTGAGAACTTTAGAAGGTTTTTTCATTCTGTGATCCAGCTGAGGAAACACTTTAACAATAACCTGCCAGATTGCCGTGGACGTGATTGTGGTTACCAAACAGACAAATATAACGTCTGATGGACTGAACAAGCTTAACGTTGGTCTGCCAGGTGTCAAAGGTGCTCTGAAGGTGTCTGACTGTCAGAGATCACAGCACCATCACCAAACATCAAACTCTCTGACTGATGAACCAGAGTTTAAACTGAAGGTTTGTCTGATAACTGTCAACAGACGAGCTCGCTCTGCCAGGAACTGTTGATGAGTCAGATCAGAACGACTGTTTATCTGAATGAGTCAGAGACTGACACTGAGACTGAAACCAGGGCTGGGACCAAAGGGGGTCAGAGTACTACTGTCATTTTTAGAGCTTTCACACACAGATAGGAGGTACACCCAACTACGTCAGACCGCATCAGACCTCGTCAGACCACGTCAGACTGCATCAGACCTCGTCAGACCGCTTCAGACCTCGCCAGACCACTTCAGACCTCATCAGACCTCATCAGACCTTCTGGTCCTCTCCCTTCTGGTCCTCTCCCTCAGGTTCAGTGTAGTGACCTCACAACGAGGTGTCCTGGTTAGGAAGCTTCGTAGGGAGCTTCGTAGGATGTGATGCTGACTTGACGCCGCCCCCTCCTTCTGACCTTTGACCTCTGTGTTTTCAGGAGGAGGGTGGGCAGCAGGAAGAGGAAGTTGCCTAGCAACAGCTACAGCCAGTGGGCCAATCGCAGTGAGGCAGGGGAGGAGCTTGGAGGGGAGGAGCCTTCTGGGATGCTGGAGGACAAAGATGCCACAAACCATGCCCACTTGACATCAGACTCCTCCCATTTCCTGTCGGACTCCTCCCAGATCCCATCTGACTCCTCCCACCTCCACTCCTCCATCTCCTCATATTTCGGAGTGGCGGGCAGACTGATCAATGGGGAGAGGTACCAGGTGTTAGCTCGACGTGTCACTCCTCAGGGGACGGTCCAGTACCTGCTGGAGTGGGAGGGGACAACACCTTATTAAGGCGTACACAGAGTAACAGGTGAAATGTCGTGTGAAGCTTTGATTCCTCTTCCTCCATTTTGTTTCCTTATCAGCTCCCAGAACAGTCTGGCTGCTGATGGGTCCAAACCTCGTGTTTACCGACCACCTGAACCGACCACCTGACTGACCGCCATGTTTCTGAGGTCCAGTTTTAATGTTTGAAGTTAATGTTTTTAAAAAGAAGTTTTATTCTCTCTGAAGCACGAGTCAGAACCGATCCAGAACCAAGTGTACTGGGTCTGATGAACCTGTCCTATATGTCCAGACGTCGGTCAGGTGACTTTGGAGGTCTCAGGTATCAAAGCTGATCATGATCCTGTACAAACAGTATTTAGTAAAACAAACATTTAAATACAGCCAAAGACCACACACACACACACACACACACACACTCTCAGTATATGTAGTGTGTATTATCAGACTGACAGTAGACATTTTGTGTTTCTTCTTCTCTGACATGTTAAACAGTCAGAGGCTCCTGTAGCAACCCCCAGCTGTCAAACAGCACCTCACCTGTCCTCACCTGTCCTCCTGCTGCACCTGTACATCGTATCATTCAACTGAACACACAGCACTTATTTAAAACCACCTGTTGTGACCTCACAGAGTGGGTGTGGCCCGAAGTCACAGTGAGTTAGCATCCTGCAGAGCCCCTCCCCTCACATCTTGTATGCCCCTCCCCTCACACCTTGTATGCCCCTCCCCTCACACCATATATGCCCCTCCCCCACGTTGTCGCCCTGCCAACCAAACTCTGAACAAATATCTGAGTGTTAAAAATGTAACATTGTGTTAATGGTTCAACGTCTGCATCCAGATCTGAGTGTACAGTGCTCTCTATGTCCTGGTCCTGGTCCTATGTAAAGTGTTGTGTAAGATTCCTCATGTATGTTAAAAACATTTCAACATTCAGAATATCAGAATGAGTAAAATATTTCCATGTTAACTCTTTGTCACATCTTTAAACCAGGACATGACCTCCTGGTCCTGGTCCTGCCTCCCGGTCCAGGTCCAGGTCCTGATCCTGGTCCTGGTCCTGCCTCCTGGTCCTGGTCCTGGTATGAGGTTCAGTGGCTTCAAGTGTTTCGATCGTATCGGTTCACTTCTTTAAAAAAACTACAAATCCCACTGCAGCTGAAGAGTCTCTTTCCAAGAATTCCTTGTTGCTTGTTATTTCCTGTGATCAGCTGTTTCCCACTCTGTTTCTGTATCTATGCAAGCTGATAATCATTGATCCACAATAGGTCGAAGCTAACGCAGCCCATTGGTTTGAATGAGGAATGCTAACAGTGCTAATAGTGCTAACTGTCTTGGAGACGTTAAACGGTCACTCTGTCACTTTAAACCTGCGGCTCCTCCTGCTGCCATGGTAACCACGCTCCACTCCCATTGGCCCGTTGGACGGTTGTTTTGATCATGTGACTGTATGTTTGTCTGTTCAGCTGACCAATCAGCTGCCAGCTTCTTCTGGAATAAAAAAAACTTGTTTGACCTCTGACCCCTGTGACTCTGTGTGTGTGTGTGTGTGTGTGTGTGTGTGTGTGTGTGTGTGTGTGTGTGTGTGTGCACAGTGAGAGTGCGACAGGTGATAATCCGTTAACTCCATTAAGGTGTTAAACAACACGCAAAAAACAAGCACACGTTAAGAGTCAGTCAAACAGGTCAGAATTGTCTGTCTCTGCTCAGGGTCCCTGCAGGCAGACAAGTGGTCAGACAGACAGACAGGTAAAGGTGTGAGAAAGACCTGACCCGATGTTCAGCTTCCTGTCTGTGAGTCTCTTTGTTTACCTGTCTCTGTGTTTACCTGTCTGTCCTGTTTACGTCTACCTGAGCAACCTGTCAACATCTATGTTTGTCTACCTGTCTCTCTCCCCACTTTGCCTACTTGTCTGTCTGTTCACCTGTCTTTCTGACTGTGTCCTCATACCTGTGTGTCTCCGTCTCTGTCTCCCTATGTGTGTTTGTGTACCTGTCTCTGCTTCAGGTGTGTGTCGTGCTTAAAGACAGACAGGTGAGTGTAGATTAGATTGCAGAAGTCCGTTGGGTCCTGTTGCCATGGAGGAGTTGGTCAAACACCTGTCCAGGTGTCAGCACATGGGCTGGATGAATGTGATTGGTGAGTTGATGATTGACAGCTGGATCACAACGAATCAGATCAGACAGGTGAAGAAGACAGACGCCATTTTGTCTTCACAGAGGAGCCAACAGATAAATCTGATTGGTTTATCAACTTCACCTGCTGTTTACCTGTTTTAGTTTAAGTTTAGTTTAGTCCAGGTTTAGTTGAGCTCTGATCTCGTCCTGCTGTCGTTTGTATAAAACCAGATTTCTGTCAGGTTTAATATTAAATTAATATTAATGAATATTCATAATTTGTATTCTTTGATCTCAGTTTGTTAGTAATACTCGTAGTTATACTAATATTACTAATAATTACTGCCAACACACTGATGTGGTGATGATGTCACACAGAGCTGAAGAGCGCTTCCATTCATTGGCTGTCGTGTGGTCGAAAGGCGGAGCCTGACGTCTGGACTAAAATGTTCTGCATCCTGTCTGATTTTCAGTTAGTGATGCTCAACAACCTGGAGGTAAGAAAACATCAATAATAATAAATTAATGAATAAGTTCAACTGAAACAAACAAATACATACATAATTCTTCTCCTCCTCCTCCTCCTTCTCCTCCTCCTCCTCCTCCTCCTCCTCCTCCTCCTCCTTCTTCAGGTTCATCCTCTGCTTCTGGCAGAGAGGGCGGAGACTTGTACTGTCTGGTTGCTAAGATACACTGTCCATGTGACCTCAGCACCGCCTTACTCTGCCCACAAAGGTAAGAAGGACATGACAGACAGACGGGTGCAGACAGACAGACAGACAGACAGACAGACGGGTACAGATGATGGAGTTTGATGCAGACTTTGAAGACTTGAACGGTGAGAAAAAAATATTTTAAAAGAAGTTCATTCTGTGTGTGTGTGTGTGTGTGTGTGTGTGTGTGTGTGTGTGTGTGTGTGTTCATCAGAATCAGATGATCTCTTTAATCTTCATGTCACAATAATAATCTCATAATCTGATATCTGAGGTCAGTTACCATGGCAACATGACCAGGAGCTCAGACATGTTGAAGATGCTGCAGGATCACCTGACCTGCCGACCCACCTAAGGGTCAAAGGTCACGGTCACGTTTTCTCTATTGTCATGGAAACATCACTTCGTCCAAGAGAAGAGCGGCTTTGTTTTCATCGTCTCTTTACGTCTTATCGACTGTTGACGATTTTCATCGTCATTTGTTGTTTATAGAAGTTTATCAACGTCGATTGTTGACGTCACGTAAAAATAAGAATATTTCTGTTTTTGTTATCTTAAAATGAGACTTTATATCTTCAGTCCTCTTCCATGGATCCTCCATGTTACCAAGCCATGATTCGTTTTATAGGTTCTCCTACTTTGACGAGGCAGGTGAGGTGCGGGGTATTTATGTGGTTGCAATCTGCAAACCTCACTGTTAGATGCCACTAAATCTAAAAACTACAAGAATTTAAATAATAGTGCTCAAACTATGACAGTGTGTTATATTTTGTGTCGTCACGTTATGTTCATGTAGGTAGCATGTAGAATGTAGCATGTAGCATGCAAACATGAAGATCAGTTCACCATGATGAGCTGAAATGAGACGGGCCGATAGTAAGTGGAGGTAAACTCGTGAATCCAAATGTGAACTAAAAGGAAGAGAAGTGCAGATCATGAACTCATGAACTCATGAAGTCAGTCATAATCAGGATAAACCTTCCTGAACAGGGTCGGCCTGCTGTGTTTAACCTCTGATATGCTGGACGTACGTGGAGAGCTGAATATATTGTGAGGTGGAACATGCTGTGAACAGTTTGATTCAGTTCTCCTCACTCTCCATCAGTGTCTCACTGTGAGCTTCAGTCTGTCACATGTCCTTCTTCTCTCCTCTGTTTTCTCCTTGCTTTTCTTTGGACTGAGAGTCTTTGCGATGTTAAAGCTTGATTTTTGTATTCTTTTATACCAAGTGAAGAAGTATGAATTTTGCACCTCCAGATGCTGTTGAAGTTTTTAACTTTTTCTGTATTTTTTATTATTCTTAGCCTTACTCACCCAACCTGGAAAACATTACAGCCAATTCTATTTGTTATAGTATATCGTGCTCCTGGTCCTTACTCAGAATTTTTATCTGAATTTGCAGAATTTGCATCAGGCTTGATCCTTAAAACAGATAAAGTAATCATTGTAGGTGATTTTAATATTCATGTGGACAACCACAATGATAGTCTTAGTACTGCGTTTATATCTTTGTTAGATTCAATTGGCTTCTGTCAGGGTGTAAATAAACCGACTCATTGTCTGAACCACACTCTTGATCTTGTTCTCTCATATGGCATTGAAATTGACCATCTAATAGTCTTTCCACAGAATCCTCTTCTATCTGACCATTTTTTAATAACCTTTGAGTTCATATTACTGGACTATAAGCCTTTTGGCAAAAACTCCTACAGCAGATGTTTATCTGACAGTGCTGTAGCCAAATTTAAGGAAGTGATTCCTTCAGTATTGAATTCAATACCATGTCTCAATGTAGCAGAGGACTTGTCTGCTTCCTTTAGCCCCTCACAAATAGATCATCTTGTTGATAATACTACAGGCTCATTACGGACAACTCTCGACTCTATAGCACCTCTGACAAAGAAGATAATTAAACAAAGGAGGTTAGCACCATGGTATAGCCAGCAGACTCGCAAATTAAAGCAAGAGGCACGAAAATCTGAACGCAAATGGCGTGCCACTAAACTGGAAGACTTTCGTTTAATCTGGCAAGATAATCTTAAAACATACAGGAAGGCTCTTCGTAGTGCCAGAGCAGTCTATTACGCTTCACTAATCAAGGAAAATAAGAATAACCCCAGGTTTCTGTTCAGCACTGTAGCCAGGCTAACAGAGAGCCACAGCTCAATTGAGCCATCTATTCCTCTAGGTCTAAGTAGTGATGACTTCATGAGCTTCTTTAATGATAAAATTATAACTATTAGAGACAAAATTCATCACCTCTTGCCCTCAACAGGCACCGATCTGCATTCTTACACAGCAAGTTTGGAAACAGCTGTAAAACCTGATAAATATTTAGACTGTTTTTCTCCCATCGACCTTCATCAAATTACTTCAGTAATTTCTTCATCTAAGCTGTCAACCGGTCTCTTAGACCCATCCAAACCAGGCTGCTCAAGGACGTTTTACCTCTAGTTAGCCCTTCTTTATTGGATATGATTAATCTGTCTCTATTATCAGGATATGTACCACAGTCTTTTAAAGTAGCTGTAATTAAACCTCTTCTTAAAAAGCCCACTCTAGATCCAGAGGTTTTAGCCAATTACAGACCGATATCAAACCTTCCCTTTCTCTCTAAGATACTTGAGAAAGCTGTAGCCAATCAGCTGTGTGACTTTCTCCATGAGAACAGTTTATTTGAGGATTTTCAGTCAGGATTTAGAGTGCATCATAGCACAGAGACCGCACTAGTCAAAGTTACAAATGACCTCCTAATGGCATCAGACAAAGGACTCATCTCTGTACTTGTCCTGTTAGATCTTAGTGCCGCATTTGACACCATTGACCATCAAATTCTTTTACAGAGACTGGAACATCAAATTGGCATCAAAGGAACCGCCCTAAGCTGGTTTAAATCGTATTTTTTAGATTGATCTCAGTTTGTTCATCTCAATGATGAATCCTCCATGCATACCAAAGTTTGTCATGGAGTTCCACAAGGTTCTGTGCTAGGACCACTTCTATTCAGTTTATATATGCTTCCTCTATGGAACATTATTAGGAATCACTCCATTAATTTTCATTGTTATGCTGATGACACCCAATTATATTTATCGATCAAGCCTGATGAAACCAATCAGTTAACTAAACTCCAAGCATGCCTTAAGGATATAAAAAGTTGGATGACCTACAATTTTCTGATGTTAAATTCAGACAAAACTGAAGTTCTTGTAATTGGACCCAAGAACCTCAGAAACTCTCTTTCTAGAGACTTAGTTACTTTAGATGGGATCACCCTGGCCTCCAGCTCCACCGTAAAGAATCTTGGAGTTGTTTTTGATCAGGATTTGTCCTTTAATGTCCACATAAAACAAATTTTGAGGACTGCTTTCTTCCACTTACGTAACATCGCCAAAATCAGACGCATCGTATCTCAAGCAGATGTAGAAAAACTAGTCCATGCATTTGTTACTTCTAGGCTGGACTATTGTAACTCTTTGTTATCAGGCTGCTCCAGTAAGTCTCTGAGGACTTTGCAGCTAATTCAGAATGCTGCTGCACGTGTTCTGACAGGAACCAAGATCAGAGATCACATCTCTCCCATTTTGGCTTCTTTGCATTGGCTACTTGTTAAATCTAGAATAGAATTTAAAATTCCTCTCCTTACATACAAAGCTCTTCATGGTCAGGCACCATCATATCTAAAAGAGCTCATAGTACCTTACTACCCCTCTAGAACGCTGCGCTCTCAGAATGCTGGGTTCCTTGTGGTTCCTATAGTTTCCAAAAGTAGACTGGGAGCCAGAGCTTTCAGCTACCAAGCTCCTCTTCTGTGGAACAAACTACCATTTTGGGTTCTGGAGGCAGACACGGTCAACACTTTTAAGAGTAGACTTAAGACTTTCCTTTTTGATAGAGCTTATAGTTAGTGCTGGCTCAGGTCATCCCTTAGTTATGCTGCTATAGGACTAGACTGCCGGGGGACTCCCTCTCCCTCCTTTCTCTCTCTGTCTCTCTCTCTCAGGGTTATGCCTAGTCCGGCACGGTACTGGTTGAAGATGTAGTCACATCTCCCTTTACTGAAAACTCTACTCAGATCTCTCTCTCTCTCTCTCTCTCTCTCTCTCTCTCTCTCTCTCTCTCTCTCCATCACCATCACCATCTGTAAACATGCATGTCTCATTAATGCATGTTAATGCATATTACTAACTAAACTTCTTCCCCGGAGTTTCTGTGCTCTCTCGTCCAGCAGGTTGTACAGATTGTAAAGCCCTCTGAGGCAAACGTGTTTTGTGAATTTGGGCTATACAAATAAAATTTGATTTGATTTGATTTGATTTGAGTTCTGGACTCAAACAGAAAGATCTCTTTTCCTTTTGTCACCAACAACCAAATAAAGCAGCGAGCCTGCAGGTGAATCTTCAGGACGGCGTTCAGATTCATTCACTCTGCAGTCTGACTGCTGAACACTCTGTACACGTCCATCACTGTTTATATTTCATCTGTTTATTTTATTTGTTTATATTTCATCTGTTTTATTCTCAATTTATTATCAGATTATTTTCAGAATCAGCTTGTTTGTATCTGAATGTTGTCTGAACGTTATCAGAACGTTATCTGAACGTTCAGTGAGTTTCTGTATGAAGCAGACAGATGTTCCTCTTTATAATCTGAACATGTGTTTAGTGTAATAACAGCTGTTTTGATCACATGATGTCAGCTGCTGGTCACCACGGCAACCGCTGTGGAGCCAACATGGTCGACCGCTGCTGCTGCAGCTGAAAGAACTACAAAACACTCCCATGATGCACTCTGTCTGTTCCAGATGTTCCAGAGAGAGGGGTCCGCCGTCAGAGCATGCCCAGTAGCTCCGCCGTGGACACGCCCACCAGCAGAGTGACGGTGAACACACACACACACACACACACACACACACACACACACACACACACACACACACACACAAACAGCCAGCTGGGTTCAGCCTGCTGTTTCCATGGTAACAGGAGCTGAGCTGCTGTCAGCTGGAGCTCAGCTGAGCGGCTCCACCTGCAGGTGACACGATGAAGTACACTCAGGTGATCCACCGCCTGATGTGGTCTGCAGGATCTGCTCCCCTCCTGTAGGAAGATGGAGGTGGTCTCCTGTGGATGAACACCACAGACAGAACCAGAACCCCAAACAGAAACCCTGACCTTCTGTTTGTTATTATAAGTTCAGATCTGGGATCAGACCTGGAAATTATGTCAGACTTGTCAGCTGTCAATCAAACAGTGACCGTTAAACGTCACAATGACAGGTTTTCCTCTGTGCAGTGCATTATGGGAAGTTTTTGATGATGACATCAGCATGAGAGAAGTTTCTAACTGTTTGATAAATGTGTTGATGTTATGAGACCTGCAGGAGGAATCAGTAACTCTCAGTAAATAATCATCAGATGTGGTCATCAGTTTTCAGAAGCAGGTTCTGTGAAGGTTCTCCTGTCACCTGGAGTCACCTGGACTCACCTGGACTCTCATCAAACAGGCTTCAGTTCTGACTGACAGGTGGGGAGTTCTCACCGGGCCCTCATGTGGTCTGTTACAGTCACCTGGTTGTTAAAGTGATTTTAGGACAGCGTTGAATGTGGCTGATAGTCTGTGTCATGACCAATCATCAACCTCGGCCAACACAGGAAGTGCTAAAATGCTGACACAGAGACGACGTCCAGGTTTGTCACAGTCTGTGACCTCCTCTGTTGAGGGACGGTCTTCCTTTACTCAAACCATCTGTGGAGAGTCCATTAGCACAACAAAGTTTGTATGTCTTTGAGGTGCCCCACAGGTGACCACAACGACCCGCAGGTGACCTCAACAACCCACAGGTGACCTCAAAGACCCACAGGTGACACCCAACGACCTACAGGTGATTCCAACAACACACAGGTGACCTCAACGACCTACAGGTGACCTCAACGACCCACAGGTGAACCCAACGGCCCACAAAGAGGCAAACCTGGGACTCCCCACCAGCCAGTCAGACCTGAAGAAGTCTGTTGGATCAGAGTCCAGTTGATCTGAGAACCGCCACAGACTTGCTGATGAAGAGTTGTTGATGTCATGCAGTGAAAATTAAATTTATGATTGAAAATGATCAGAAATTAATTAGCCAATCACAGTCCTCCTCTTCTTCTTCAGGGTTTCCTGTCCCGGAGGTTCAAACAGTCTCTTCGACGAACTCGATCTCAACCAAAACTTTGTCGTCTGAGCAGCCTGAAGTCAGACCAGATCACCTCCGACACCAGGTACGCCTTCAGTTTACGTACAGGTGTGCCTTCAGTTTACGTACAGGTAAAACCTTTAATAAATATTTAACAAACATTTAAACCTGTTTAAACTTTTGATCGGTTGATCTCATCGCTGGTCATATCCTTGGTTCTCCTGGACTGTCATACCTTATCCAGTGCCAGTATCCAGTCTGGTCTCTGCAAAGGGTCTCGTCTGATTCTGGGTGGCTTTAATGCTCATGAGGATCCTGAAACCTGGAGGGGGGTTGGTCACATGGTCTGAAACTGTTACAGTGGAGTGTGAGGACGGTATCATCAGCTCTGTAACTGAAACACCGGGGGATGTCCCCGCTGTGGTTTGGGATGTGGACCTGACTGGTGCTGACCCTGCACTGATGTGGACTCAGGCTGTGGGTCTTTGTGGTCCTGGCTTGTGGGTCTGTGTGGTCCTGGTTTCTGGTCCTGGTCCTGGTTTGTGGGTCTCTGTGGTTCTGGTTTGTGGGTCTGTGTGGTTCTGGTTTGTGGGTCTCTGTGGTCCTGGTTTATGGGTATGTGTGGTTCTGGTTTTTGGGTCTCTGTGGTTCTGGTTTGTGGGTCTGTGTGGTCCTGGTTTGTGGGTCTGTGTGGTTCTGGTTTTTGGGTATGTGTGGTTCTGGTTTTTGGGTCTCTGTGGTCCTGGTTTGTGGGTCTGTGTGGTTCTAGTTTTTGGGTCTCTGTGGTCCTGGTTTGTGGGTCTCTGTGGTCCTGGTTTGTGGGTCTCTGTGGTTCTAGTTTTTGGGTCTCTGTGGTCCTGGTTTGTGGGTCTCTGTGGTCCTGGTTTGTGGGTCTGTGTGGTTCTGGTTTTTGGGTATATGTGCTCCTGGTTTGTGGTCTGTGCGGTCCTGGTTTGTGGGTCTGTGTGGTTCTGGTTTTTGGGTATATGTGCTCCTGGTTTGTGGGTCTGTGCGGTGGAGCAGATTATTTACCCCGTCAGGAGGAGGTGGGGGAGCAGAAACGGGATCACACCACCAGTCATGGAGGAGACCAGACCTAGGGGGGACAGACAAAACCTCCAGAGGGGAGAGAGGGATGGAGAGGAGGGAGGAGGAGGAGGTGACGAAGAGGAGGAGAGGGGAGGAGGTGAGGAAGAGGAGGGGGGAGGAAGTAGGGCAGCCTCACTGCAGGGAGGGGCCACAGCTGACAGAGAGAGAGAGAGCTGCTGGAGCCGTGTAGCATCAGAAGCTACACTAACAGAGAGAGAGACAGACAGAGAGAGAGAGAGACAGACAGACAGACAGACAGACAGACAGAGAGAGAGAGACAGACAGGTCTTTCAACCAAACAGCATCAGTCTGTCGATTCTCCGTCGTTTTTTCCCTCTGAAGGAGGACATGGATCCATAAACCCCCCCCTCTCCTCCTCCTCCACCTCCTCCTCCACCTCCTCCTCAGCATTCACACAGGATGCTCGGTGAGTATCTGCACGCATTAACATCCTTTGTCCTCTGAGTCTGAATAGATAAATGTGCTGCAGTGTGTGTGTGTGTGTGTGTGTGTGTGTGTGTGTTTGTGTGTGTGTGTGTGTCTGAGCACGCTCAGTGGCGTCTTCCACCTGATTTGCATGACCATGCATGCTGCGTTTGTGTGTGTGTGTGTGTGTGTGTGTGTGTGTTAGCCTGGCTCCAGTCTGCATACAGCTAATCTGGTATATTAGCATGGTGCTATGCTAGTCACATATTGTTAGCCAACATGTTTAGCTAATGAGACAAAGCTACAGCACACACACACACACACACACACACACACACACACAGAAGCATTAGCATCATGCTAAGCATGTTAAGATGAGAAGAGCTAACGTCGACGGTCATGGTGTTCATGTCGTTCAAGATGTGTGTGTGTGTGTGTGTGTTTCAGAGGTCACTGTTGACCCCTCCACACACACACATACACACACACACACACACACACACACACACACACACACTGTGTATAACAGCAGAGCTGCTAGCATTAGCATTAGCATAGGACTGATAAACAGTGGAAATACGACATGAAGGAGATTCATCTGTCTGCAGTGTCCCTGAACACAACACAAGCCTGCTGAGAGCTGTGCTGCATTCAGGGACAACTGTAATGTGAGAAACACAAGTTCACGGGTCAAACTGATCCTCACACAGCGTGACGTGTGACGCTGAAACGTCCTCACGTGTCCTGACAGACTGTGATCCTGAAATGTCCGAACCTGTCGGGCCGCGATCTGTTCTTGAACCGAACCGTGACATCACCTGAAACCAGAACAATTTATTTTAAAGTCACCTCGAAGATAACTTGTCTGATGAGACACTGTGTCGTGGTTTAACAGCAATGGATGTTAGATGGACCCGTTAATTCTCGGGCGGCCTTGAATGAACTGGACCTCTGAGATCTCCCAAAGTGGCTCAGTGAAGTTGAGGTCGAAGGTCCAAAACGTCCAACAAATGGATGTTGGATTGAACCGGGTTACTTTGACGTCCAAATGTGACGGACGTCTCTTGACACTGGGACCGCCCCTGAAACTACAACAGTCTGAAAAAAGTCAAGTTTGTCAAGGCCGACACCTTTGGACTGAGACACCCCTTTTTTCAACGCCGGTGGTCCCTCCCCTTCAGCTACGGAGACAAAATGGCGTCCACTGAGGACGAGAAGTGTCCAGAGTTCAACACTCACCATCACAGTCAGCAGTCGTACATGTAAAAATAAGTAAGAGCACTCAGAGTGTGGATGTTAGACCCTTTTCGCCGACCTGGACAGGTATTGTTCCCGTCCACCGCTTGACATTAAAAAGGTGTTTCAGTCAGGACAACCAAACAATGTCCAACACCTTCAGCATCTCAGGGTGAGTCTCATCCACACCTGGCTCCTGACAGAGATATGAGCGGGTCTTCCATCAACGCCTCAGCCTATGCCTCCTCCACAGAGGAGGTGTTGGTCGGGTTCAGGAGCTCCTCAAAGTACTCTTTCCACCATCCAACAATATCCTGGGTCAGTCCGGGTTAGCCAGGGGCTGAACACAGCCCGAGCCGTCAAATGGTTTGTCAGAACTTCCTTGAGGCCAACTGAATGTCCAAAGGTGCAGCTCTTCTAGGCCAACCAGTCCTGGACTCTTTTGCCCCTCTTAGGTTGCCACTACAACAGGCACCGATGACCCTAATCCCTTCTGACCACAGCTTCTTCCAGCTGCCTCAACAATGGGGTTTTGAAGATGGCCCATTCAGATTCCAGGTCACCAACCTCCCCCAGGAAGCAAGAAGTTCCTCCAGAGATGTGAGTTGAAGACCTCTTGGACAAGAGACATTCCCAGTCACCCTCACTACACGTTTAGGTTTACCAGGTCTGTCCATCATCCACCCTCCAACCGTCTGATCCAACTTACCACCAGGTGGTGATCAGCTGACATACCACCACAGATCTGATGACATGACCACGAAGTTGATCATGGATCTGTTCCCTAAGATGTTCTGGTATCAGGTCGACTTATGAACGATACTCAAACATGATGTTTGTTATCCATGACTAGAACAGAAGTCCAGTAACAAACACCACTGTGGCTGGATCAGGCAGGTTGTTCCTCCAGGTTTCTTCATCGTCACCCACCTGAGCGCTGAAACACTCAACAATCAGAGTCTTCATAACAGAGACTCTCCGTCACGTGGAGACCTTCTCGTTCCCCGGGGTGAAGTCCAACGCAGCGGTGCTCTCACTCTGGGAAACTGGTCTGGCTCCAGAAGGGGGCCGCCTGATCTGAACAAAGTGCTACAGCATCTTTTTTGTTGATTCATGAAGGTATTTGTGAACTGTAGTTCATCTGATCTGTCCCACGGGACGAACCTCAGGTCTGTTGGCCTGGACAACACAGCTCCCAGGATCACCCCGGTCTGTCCTGGTCTCTGTGTCCTGATCCGGTCCAGTTGTCCTCTTCTTCTGATGTTAACAAATCAAAATAACCTGTCCTGTGTTACCTGTCCTTGCAGGTGTGTGATGCGGCGGCTGCACTGCGGTAGCCAGGAGTCATTGCTAAGCGCCGGCTGTGTGTCATCTCTGGAGCTCAGGATGGACCAATCGGTGATCATCAAACCGGTTCACTCCTCCCTCCTGGGACAGGACTACTGCTTCGAGGTAACGCACACACTCGGCCTTACACCTGACCCCTATGCTGTTTCCACGGCGATGACCTCTGACCCTGTGTCTCCTAGGTAACGACCTCGACGGGAACAAAGTGCTTCTCGTGTCGTTCAGCGGCAGAACGCGATAAATGGATGGAGAACCTGAGGAGAGCCGTTCACCCCAACAAGGACAACAGCCGGAGGCTGGAGAACGTTCTGACGCTGTGGGTGATCGAAGCCAAGGACCTGCCCGCTAAGAAGAGGTACTGCAGTACTCACAGGGCTATCTGTACTCTGCGAGCTGTGTCTGGATGAATGTAGTAACAGTAGTACTTGTACTTCAGGTACTTCTGTGAGCTGTGTCTGGACGAATGTAGTAACAGTAGTACTTGTACTTCAGGTACTTCTGTGAGCTGTGTCTGGACGACAGTCTCTACGCTCGGACGTCATGTAAGCTGAAGACTGACAACATCTTCTGGGGCGAACGTTTTGACTTCAGCAGCCTGCCGTCCATCAGCGCCGTCACTCTTCATCTCTACAAAGATACAGACAGGAAAAGGAAGAAGGACAAGAGCAGCTACGTCGGATTGGTCAACATTCCTGTCGCCACGGTGACTGGCAGACAGCTGGTGGAGAAGTGGTACACAGTGAGCACGCCCAGCACCAGCAGGGGTAGGTAGACTGAAGTCAGCTGTTTCAAATTCATTATCTTAGATATGCTACACGTTAGCTTAGATATGCTATGTGTTAGCTTAGGTATGCTACATGTTATCTTAGATATGCTACATGTTAGCTTAGATATGCAACATGTTAGCTCGTGCTAAATAGAAAACATTTAAGGATAAAAGTGACAAACATTATTAGCTAATGTTAGCAAAAAGCTAGCCTTTTAGCTCATTGACTCGTTGACTCATGTATTTCAGACTCGTTGACTTGTGTGTTTCAGACGTGTTGACTCGTTGACTCGTGTGTTTCAGACTTGTTGACTCGTGTGTTTCAGACGTGTTCACTCGTGTGTTTCAGACGTGTTGACTCGTGTGTTTTAGACTCGTTGACTTGTGTGTTTCAGACGTGTTCACTCGTTGACTCGTGTGTTTCAGACGTGTTCACTCGTGTGTTTCAGACGTGTTCACTCGTGTGTTTTAGACTCGTTGACTTGTGTGTTTCAGACGTGTTCACTCGTTGACTTGTGTGTTTCAGACGTGTTGACTCGTTCGTTTCAGACTTGTTGACTCATTGACTCGTGTGTTTCAGACGTGTTTATTTGTTGACTCCTGTGTTTCAGACTTGTTGACTCATTGACTCGTGTGTTTCAGACGTGTTGAATCGTGTGTTTCAGACGTGTTGACTCGTGTGTTTCTGACGTGTTGACTCGTGTGTTTCAGACTTGTTGACTCGTTCACTTGTGTGTTTCAGACTTGTTGACTCGTGTGTTTCAGACGTGTTGACTCGTGTGTTTCAGACGTGTTGACTCGTGTGTTTCAGACTCGTTGACTTGTGTGTTTCAGACGAGTTCACTCGTTGACTCGTGTGTTTCAGACGTGTTTATTTGTTGACTCGTTCGTTTCAGACTTGTTGACTCATTGACTCGTGTGTTTCAGACGTGTTGAATCGTGTGTTTCAGACGTGTTTATTTGTTGACTCCTGTGTTTCAGACTTGTTGACTCATTGACTCGTGTGTTTCAGACGTGTTGACTCGTGTGTTTCAGACGTGTTGACTCGTGTGTTTCAGACTTGTTGACTCGTTGACTTGTGTGTTTCAGACTTGTTGACTCGTTCACTTGTGTGTTTCAGACGTGTTGACTTGTGTGTTTCAGACTTGTTGACTTGTTCACTTGTGTGTTTCAGACTTGTTGACTCGTTCACTTGTGTGTTTCAAACGTGTTGACTCGTGTGTTTCAGACGTGTTGACTCGTGTGTTTCAGACATGTTGACTCGCGTATTTCAGACGTGTTTATTTGTTGACTCGTGTGTTTCAGACTTGTTGACTCATTGACTCGTGTGTTTCAGACGTGTTGAATCGTGTGTTTCAGACGTGTTGACTCGTGTGTTTCTGACGTGTTGACTCGTGTGTTTCAGACGTGTTGACTCGTTGACTTGTGTGTTTCAGACTTGTTGACTCGTGTGTTTCAGACTTGTTGACTCGTTCACTTGTGTGTTTCAGACGTGTTGACTCGTGTGTTTCAGACTTGTTGACTCGTTGACTCGTGTGTTTGACTTGTTGACTCGTTCACTTGTGTGTTTCAGACTTGTTGACGCGTGTGTTTCAGACTTGTTGACTTGTTCACTTGTGTGTTTCAGACTTGACATGTGTGTTTCAGACGTGTTGACTTGTGTGTTTCAGACTTGTTGACTCGTTCACTTGTGTGTTTCAGACGTGTTGACTTGTGTGTTTCAGACGTGTTGACTCGTGTGTTTCAGACTTGTTGACTCGCTGACTCGTGTGTTTCAGACTTGTTGACTCGTTCACTTGTGTGTTTCAGACTTGTTGACTCGTGTGTTTCAGACGTGTTGACTCGTGTGTTTCAGACTTGTTGACTTGTTGACTCGTGTGTTTCAGACTTGTTGACTCGTTCACTTGTGTGTTTCAGATGTGTTGACTCGTGTGTTTCAGACGTGTTGACTCGTTCACTTGTGTGTTTCAGGCTTGACTCGTGTGTTTCAGACGTGTTGACTCAAATCAAATCAAATCAAATCAAATTTTATTTGTATAGCCCAAATTCACAAAACACGTTTGCCTCAGAGGGCTTTACAATCTGTACAGGGAGTGACACCCTCTGTCCTTACACCCTCTGTCCTTACACCCTCTGTCCTTAGACTCTCTGTCCTTAGACCCTCTGTCCTTAGACCCTCGGTTCGAGTGAGGAAAAACTTGCCCACAAAAACCCTTTTAACAGGAAAAAAAGGTGGAAGAAACCTCAGGAAGAGCCACAGAGGAGGGATCCCTCTCCCAGGACGGATGTCACATGTACAGAACAAATCAACAGAGACATATTGTACAATTACAATGAATGATAAAATGATTACAGTATACAGAGTACACAGAGATATGGTAACAATAATGACAGTAATAATATAAGTAGTGGACGTCGTGCAGGACCACAGCAGCAGCCACGATCCATGAGAACCTGCTGGACGAGAGAGCACAGAAACTCCGGGGAAGAAGTTTAGTTAGTAACATGCATTAACATGTATTAATGAGACATGCATGTTTACAGACGGAGAGAGAGAGAGAGAGAGAGATTTGAGTAGAGTTTTCAGTAAAGGGAGATGTGACTACATCTTTAACCAGTACCGTGCCGGACTAGGCATAACCCTGAGAGAGAGAGACAGAGAGAGAAGGAGGGAGAGGGAGTCCCCTGGCAGTCTAGTCCTATAGCAGCATAACTAAGGGATGACCTGAGCCAGCCCTAACTATAAGCTCTATCAAAAAAGAAAGTCTTAAGTCTACTCTTAAAAGTGTTGACCGTGTCTGCCTCCCAAACCCAAAATGGTAGTTTGTTCCACAGAAGAGGAGCTTGGTAGCTGAAAGCTCTGGCTCCCAGTCTACTTTTGGAAACTATAGGAACCACAAGGAACCCAGCATTCTGAGAGCACAGTGTTCTAGAGGGGTAGTAAGGTACTATGAGCTCTTTTAGATATGATGGTGCCTAACCATGAAGAGCTTTGTATGTAAGGAGAAGAATTTTAAATTCTATTCTAGATTTAACAGGTAGCCAATGCAAAGAAGCCAAAAAGGGAGAGATGTGATCTCTGATCTTGGTTCCTGTCAGAACACGTGCAGCAGCATTCTGAATTAGCTGCAAAGTCCTCAGAGACTTACTGGAGCAGCCTGATAACAAAGAGTTACAATAGTCCAGCCTAGAAGTAACAAATGCATGGACTAGTTTTTCTGCATCCGCTTGAGATACGATGCGTCTGATTTTGGCGATGTTACGTAAGTGGAAGAAAGCAGTCCTCGAAATTTGTTTTATGTGGACATTAAAGGACAAATCCTGATCAAAAACAACTCCAAGATTCTTTACGGTGGAGCTGGAGGCCAGGGTGATCCCGTCTAAAGTAACTAAGTCTCTAGAAAGAGAGTTTCTGAGGTTCTTGGGTCCAATTACAAGAACTTCAGTTTTGTCTGAATTTAACATCAGAAAATTGTAGGTCATCCAACTTTTTATATCCTTAAGGCATGCTTGGAGTTTAGTTAACTGATTGGTTTCATCAGGCTTGATCGATAAATATAATTGGGTGTCATCAGCATAACAATGAAAATTAATGGAGTGATTCCTAATAATGTTCCCTAGAGGAAGCATATATAAACTGAATAGAAGTGGTCCTAGCACAGAACCTTGTGGAACTCCATGACAAACTTTGGTATGCATGGAGGATTCATCATTGACATGAACAAACTGAGATCGATCTAAAAAATACGATTTAAACCAGCTTAGGGCGGTTCCTTTGATGCCAATTTGATGTTCCAGTCTCTGTAAAAGAATTTGATGGTCAATGGTGTCAAATGCGGCACTAAGATCTAACAGGACAAGTACAGAGATGAGTCCTTTGTCTGATGCCATTAGGAGGTCATTTGTAACTTTGACTAGTGCGGTCTCTGTGCTATGATGCACTCTAAATCCTGACTGAAAATCCTCAAATAAACTGTTCTCATGGAGAAAGTCACACAGCTGATTGGCTACAGCTTTCTCAAGTATCTTAGAGAGAAAGGGAAGGTTTGATATCGATCTGTAATTGGCTAAAACCTCTGGATCTAGAGTGGGCTTTTTAAGAAGAGGTTTAATTACAGCTAATTTAAAGGACTGTGGTACATATCCTGATAATAGAGACAGATTAATCATATCCAATAAAGAAGGGCTAACTAGAGCTAAAACGTCCTTGAGCAGCCTGGTTGGGATGGGGTCTAAGAGACAGGTTGACGGCTTAGATGAAGAAATTACTGAAGTAATTTGATGAAGGTCGATGGGAGAAAAACAGTCTAAATATTTATATCAGGTTTTACAGCTGTTTCCAAACTTGCTGTGTAAGAAGGCAGATCAGTGCCTGTTGAGGGCAAGAGGTGATGAATTTTGTCTCTAATAGTTATAATTTTATCATTAAAGAAGCTCATGAAGTCATTACTACTTAGACCTAAAGGAATAGATGGCTCAGTTGAGCTGTGGCTCTCTGTTAGCCTGGCTACGGTGCTGAACAGAAACCTGGGGTTATTCTTATTTTCCTCGATTAGTGAAGAGTAATAGACTGCTCTGGCACTACGGAGAGCCTTCCTGTATGTCTTAAGATTATCTTGCCAGATTAAACGAAAGTCTTCCAGTTTAGTGGCACGCCATTTGCGTTCAGATTTTCGTGCCTCTTGCTTTAAGTTGCGAGTCTGCTGGCTATACCATGGTGCTAACCTCTTTTGTTTAATTATCTTCTTTTTCAGAGGTGCTATAGAGTCGAGAGTTGTCCGTAATGAGTCCGTAGTACTATCAACAAGACGTTCTATTTGTGAGGGGCTAAAGGAAGCAGACAAGTCCTCTGCTACATTGAGACATGGTATTGAACTCAATACTGAAGGACTCGTGTGTTTCAGACGTGTTGACTTGTGTGTTTCAGACATGTTGACTCGTGTGTTTCAGACGTGTTTATTTGGTGACTCGTGTGTATTAGACTATTAGACTTGTTGACTCGTGTTTCAGACTTGTTGACTCGTGTGTTTCAGACATGGTAAATGGATGGATGGTAAATGGACTTGTATTTATATAGCGCCTTTCTAGTCTTCCGACCACTCAAAGCGCTTCAGTACGTATCTCATTCACCCATTCACACACATTCATACACTGATGGCACTGGCTGCCATGCAAGGTGCCAACTGCTCATCAGTTTGAGGAGCTAACCATTCGTACACATTCACACACCGATGGTTCAGCCTTCGGGAGCTCGCCCAAGGACACTTCGACATGCAGACTGGAGGGGATCGAGCTGCCGATCTTCTGATTAGTGGACGACCTGCTTTACCTCCAAGCTACAGCCGCCCCTGTTGACTTGTTGACTCCTGTGTTTCAGACGTGTTCACTCATTGAAGTGTGTTTCAGACGTGTTGACTCGTGTGTTTCTGACGTGTTTATTTGTTGACTCGTGTGTTTCATACGTGTTGACTCGTGTGTTTCAGACATGTTGACTCGTGTGTTTCAGACGTGTTTATTTGTTGACTCGTGTTTCAGACTTGTTGACTCGTGTGTTTCTGACGTGTTTATTTGTTGACTCGTGTGTTTCATACGTGTTGACTCGTTGACTCCTGTGTTTCAGACGTGTTGACTCGTTGACTCTTGTGTTTCAGACGTGTTGACTTGTGTGTTTCAGACTTGTTGACTCATTGACTTGTGTGTTTCAGACGTGTTGACTCTTGTGTTTCAGACGTGTTGACTTGTGTGTTTCAGACTTGTTGACTCATTGACTTGTGTGTTTCAGACGTGTTGACTCGTGTGTTTCAGACGTGTTGACTTGTGTGTTTCAGGGAAGTCGGCGGTGCCCACGGTGCGGATCAAGGCTCGGTATCAGAGTATCGTCATCCTGCCGATGGAGCAGTACAAAGAGTTTGCTGAGTACATCAGCTCTAACTACCTGCTGCTCTGTAACACTCTGGAGGCGTCCATCAGTCTGAGAGCCAAAGAGGAGCTCGCCGCCGCGCTCGTCCATATTCTGCACAGCACCGGCAAGGCCAAGGTAACCACGCCCACAAGACAACCACACTCACATGTAACCATGCCCACAAGAGAGCCACGCCCATGCGGCACTCACATGTGTGACCACGCCCACTAGACGACAATGCCCATTAATGTAACCATGACCAATGCACCTGACCACAACTACTTTCAAAATAAAAGCCCAAAACTGGACTTCCTGTTACCTTCTGCAGGACTTCCTGACGGACCTGATGATGTCAGAGGTGGACCGTTGCCGTGACAACGACCAGCTGATCTTCAGGGAGAACACGCTGGCGACGAAAAGCATTGAAGAATACCTGAAGCTGATTGGACAGAAGTACCTGCAGGATGCCCTCGGTATGCACAACTACACAACATTACACAACAACTACACAACAAGTACATGTTTATTATGATTTATCTGGAAACATTAACACCACCTGTGTGTGTGTGTGTGTGTGTGTGTGTGTGTGTGTTTAGGTGAGTTCATCAAAGCTTTGTATGAGTCTGATGAGAACTGTGAGGTCGACCCGTCTCGCTGTTCGACCTCTGACCTCACAGAACATCAGGCCAACCTAAGGATGTGCTGCGAGCTCGCCTTCTGCAAGATCCTCGACTCCTACAGGTACACAACACGACTACACACTGCTACACAACTACAGGTACACAACAGTGACTACACACTGCTACACAGCTACAGGTACACAACAGTACACACATGTAGTATGTTACATGCATGTAGTGTCCGTGTCCGTCAGTCTATAACCCCCCCCCCCACCCAGGGTGTTCCCACGGGAGCTGAAGGAGGTGTTTGCGTCATGGCGACAGGAGTGCGGAAATCGGGGGCGACTGGACATCAGCGAGCGTCTGATCAGTGCGTCGTTGTTCCTGCGCTTCCTGTGTCCAGCTGTGATGTCACCATCACTGTTCGACCTGATGCAGGAATTCCCCGACGAGCGCTCGGCGAGGACACTGACCCTCATCGCCAAGGTCATCCAGACGCTAGCCAACTTCAGCAAGTATGTCTGTGCTTTTATTCTGAAGGGCCAGAGGGCTTTTATTCTGAAAGGATCTCTCACCTGTCCTCACCTGTTCTCACCTGTCCTCAGGTTTGGCACTAAAGAGGAGTACATGTTGTTCATGAATGACTTCGTGGAGCGTCAGTGGAGCAGCATGCAGCGTTTCCTTCAGGAGATCTCGAACCCAGACGGACTGAACCACACCGCCGGCTTCGATGGGTACATCGACCTCGGACGAGAGCTGTCCAGCCTGCACACGCTGCTGACCGAACTCGACCAGGTAACACACCTGAACGGGTAACACACCTGAACAGGTACCAGGTCCATAGTGAGGCTAGCTGTTTCCCTTTGTTCCCACTCTTTATGCTGAGTCAGTTAAAACCATGTCCACTGACCTGTCTGTCTATCTCTACCTGTCTGTCGCTACCTGTCTGTCTCTCTGCAGTCCTGCCTGGTGAAGCTCGGCCCTCTTCCTCGAATCCTCAGAGATGTGTCGATGGCTCTGGCTAACCCAGGGGGTGTGGTTAACCCTGGAGGCGTGGCCATCTCATCTCCGGAGCCTCAGCGTGTTGTGTCTCCGCCCCCTCGGTCCCCACCCCCCCTGTCCCCGCCCCTCTCCCCCCCTCTGGCGGCGTGTAATCCCTCAATCGGCCTGCAGGGCGGTGTCGGACTGGACGGAGGGTTAGCATCACATGTCCTGTTAGCATTAGCATCCAGCTCAGTTCTTTCACCCAACAGGAAACCGGCACCAACCAATCACAGACGGTGTTTGAGGTGGTTGCTATGGGTTTACCTGATGGTTGCCATGGGTTAAAAAATAAAGTCCAGAGGAAACCAGCTACCTGGTGCCGGCCCTCACCTTCATTAGACCAGTCAGGTCGAGTTGCCGCGGAGCCCTTATTACGTTATGTTAGCTAGCTAGCAATAAGCAGCTGAGAGGAGCTAACACTTCTGGAAACCACCTTTGCCCCCAAACTGACATTCTTGCTGATGAGTTGCTCGGGTGTTGGTTAGCTGTTCAGATGGTTCAGGGTCAAAGCGTTCTCTTTGCTGTTCAGGTCAGTTGAACAAGTACCGGTCCAAATCAGGTCGTTTTAACAGGTACAAGTATCATCAGAAGAACTTTAAGCCCAGCAGACAGCAGTTTGACCCGATCACTTGCTGTGCAGTGATGGTCAGCTCAGGGGCTGGATGATACAAAATGGTATCGTCAGCATTCAGGCGGATTTTGAGATGTTGGAGTACTCGCTGAGTTTGTCGTCGTGTTCTTGGTGTTTGTAGAGGTCTTGAAAGATGATGAGGTTGTAAAATGGATCAGTTTGGTTGTTGCACATGCTAACGTAGATATTAAGATGTTTATTTATTTTATTTATTTATTATTTATTTACTCACTTTGCAGTTCGGTTGGTCGAGTGTTTGAGGGAGGTCATAGTGCTCAGTTTATCGCAGAAACTCATGCACGTGGTTTCAGGTTGTCTTGGGCTACGTTATCAGTTTACACACTCCCAAAAAACTCCAGGACATGGGTGATTCACTTCCATGAAGTTTACTGGGAATCTTGTGAAAAGACGTTGCCTTAGCAAAGAGGGAGAAAGAAAAGCAATCAACTAAAAAGCTGACGGCTAAGAGAGCTGACAATTGATCGTAGCTGATCACGTCAGTTGGTAGTTGGCAGTTCTATTCTTGTTTCCCAGCATGCACTGGTTCTAGGTTGCTATGGTTACAAAAATAAATAAACCACACTAAGCTGCTGAAACAGAATGATAAACATATTTTCTAGGGGCATAACACAGGTAGTTCGGGTGGTTTCAGGTGGTTCGGGTGTTTCAGTTGGTTCAGGTGGTTCAGGTGGTTTCAAGTGGTTTGGGTTTTTACAGGTGCGGTGGCTGTAAAATCGTTCCCTATGGATTTTCTTGAAGCTGATTTTAAAACCAAGTTTTTGATCAGGATATTTTTTTATTGTTACAAAAAGTTAAATTAAACTTGACATATTCTTTTCTCAAACAACTCGTTCTGGTTCTGGTTCTGACTCTCTGCTCTGTGTGTAGTTTGGTAGATTTCACCAGACTTCCGTCTCCGACTCCAGAGAACAAAGACCTATTCTTTGTCACCAAAGGGTCCAGCCTGCAGCCGGCATCAGGTGACCTTTGACCTTTATCATGACCCCCCACCCCCACCCTTGATCCCTTTGACCTTAATCTGACCTTTGCTGATGTCACTTCCTGTAGGCCTGCAGGGCTCTCCGGCTCCGAGCTCCTCCTACTCGGAGCCCAATGAGAACGAGGCGGGGTTTGAAATGACCAATGGGAGTCGGAGGGAGGGTCCAGATCTGACCAATGAGAGCCGCAGTCTGTCGCTGGTCGACCTGCAGGACTCCTCCCCTAGTGACGGCCTTGACGACAGCCAATGGCAGCGCAGGACGGGGCTCCTCCCCCTCTCCTTCCAGAACCCCGTGTATCACATGACCACCACATCGCCACGGCAGCAGACGGACGCCACACCTTCGGATGGTTCAGCAGGGTCGCAGGGAAACACTGATGACAGGAACGCCATGGCAACCAAACCGGCGTTTCTTACCCAGATGTCAGTGGGGCTGGGAGGGGGGGAGAGGGGGGAGAGGATGTCGGCCATGTCGAGCAGCAGCAGCGGAGAAGAATACTCGAGACGGGCGCTGTCGCTCACCGAGACAGGTACGACACGGCCGGACCAAACAGAACCTCTGAACCCAGCAGTGTCCAGTCTAACAGTGAATACAGCAGCCTACCGAGTCAGTTCAGTTAGCTTTCCTGCTACTTCTCAATGTTTCCATCATAAAGTCTGTAGTCTGTAGGTACTGTCACGTTACTCCTGCTGGTCCTGTTGGTTAAAGCTTTCTGTTGCCCCACCCCTTCAGGTAACTCTGCCCCCCCTCGTCAGAACTCGTCGGGTCCTCAGAGACGCATCGATCAGCCTCCTCCACCCTCCTCCGCTCCACCTGGACCTCCTCGAGGTCGGACACCTCCCAGCATGCTCAGCGGTGGGGGAGGCCCCGCCTACCCTCCTCGCCCCGCCTCCGGCAGCATGATGTCATCCAGTCCTGATTGGCCGAGCAGTGGCCAGTCACGTCTCAGACAGACGTCATCGTCGTCTAAAGGAGACAGCCCCGAGAAACAGCGGCCTGCCGCCAAGGTAACAGCCCGTTACTGTGGCAACAGAGTGTGGGGCGGAGCCTAGATTTGGGTTCACATGTTCATTTAGGTGGTTGCCATGGTAACCCAGTCGATGTGTGTATGTGTGTGTGTTCAGGCTCCGTCACCGTGTGCGTTGGATCGGACCGCCGCCTGGCTGCTCAACATGAACTCCGCCTCCTCGTATGGCGAGACGGAGGACGATCGCCATGATGACGCCCTCATAGAGAAGGTAAGGAGAGGTGTTGGGTCTGTCAGTGTGCCAGTGTGCCAGTTCTGGTTCTGACTGTGTGTCCTACTCTGGTTCTGGTCCAGTACCAGCAGGAGATTGCATTGCTGCAAGAGAAGTTGCGGGTTGCTGCATTGCGTCAAGATGAGTGTGAAGCTCGACTGTTGATCCAGGATCAACAGAACCAGCGCATGCTGCAGGAGTACCAGGTGGGTCACACATCTGATCACCTGGTGAAAGGCAGATGATCACATGACTCTGCTGGACCAATAAGAGAGGACTGTGTGTTTCAGGTACGGTTGGAGGACACAGAGAGCCGACTGAGGAGACTTCAGGACGACAAAGACCTGCAGATGAACAGCATCATCAGCAGGTCAGAACCTGTCTGTCTGTCTGACCTGTCTTTCTGCTCACCTGTCTGTCTGTCTGACCTGTCTATGTGCTCACCTGTCTGTTTGCAGGTTGATGGCAGTAGAGGAGGAGTTGAAGAAAGATCACTCTGACATGCAGGCAGTGATTGACTCCAAACAGAAGATCATCGAGGCACAGGTACCTGTCTGTCTCTCTGACTTCCTGTCTGTCTCTGTCTCTTCCTGTCTGTCTCTCTGACTTCCTGTCTGTCTCTCTGACTTCCTGTCTGTCTCTCAGGAGAAGAGGATTTCGAATCTCGATGCGGCGAACTCTCGCCTGATGGCGGCGTTGACTCAGCTGAAGGAGCGGTATGCTGTGACATCACAGAGGAACGGCCTGTCGCCTAGCAACACGTCGTCGCTGCAGATCACCGAGAATGGAGAGTTCCGGAACTCCGGCAACTGCTGAGCTCTGATTGGCTGAGGGAAAGAAGGGGATTGCATGAAGTGTGAGAGGCAGCAGGAGGCGGGGCTAACCATGCCACGCCCCTCTTCTACAAATCAACCAATCCTTGATCGTCATTACAGACCTGTCAATCACCTCCTGCAGACGGATCTGTTGCTAGGGTACCACTCACTTCCTGTTTTAGTTTTGCATGTTTCCTTTTTCAAGTCTGACATCATATCCTGTTTCCTTTGGCACTTCCTGTCCTGTGAGCAGGAAGTGCCCAATGACCAAACTGCACGTATTCAACTGGACCCGCCTGGTTCCGGACTAACTGGACTCACCTTGGTTCTGGTGATGACATTTTTAAGGGACAGTCCGTTCTAACAGAGGGTTAGCCTACCTTAGCACAAAGACTGGAAGCAGGTGGAAAATGTTAGCCGCCTTCATGTGATACTTTGTCCGCTCTGGGCTTCCGTAATTCTGAACACAGACCCAGTCCGGTCCGTTTCTGACTTTAGACGTTTGTTTGTGTCGTTTCAGAGAATTTTAACGTAAACTCAGATTTTATCGTAAAAGTTTAAAATGTGATGAAAAGTTTGTGAAAACTGAAAACACACACACACACGACCCAGTTGAACCCGGCTGTGGTTCTGTCTCTGTATTTATGAATCTTTCTGTTATTTATCCGTCAGTATTTATAAAGAGAAGCTCCAATAAACTATTACACTATCAAACTGTTGCCACTACGTTTCCGTTTCTATGGCGACGCATCACATATCGCACTGTTGCTACGGCAACGCGTCAAGCCACCACACACAGACAGGCAGGGAGACAGACAGATGGTCAGGCAGCTTTTATTGATCAGAGCAGTGAGACAGAGCTCATTTATGTGTAAACAGGAAGTGATGTTACTTGTGTCACAGATCCTCCAGCGGGTCGGTGGTCCAGTACTTGTGGTTCCAGCCCAGGAACCAGCCGGTGAAGGTAGGTGGTTCGAATCCCTGTTTGACCGTCACAATGGGTGTCCCTGGGTCTCGGTCCGCCGGGTCACTCTCAATGTACCTGACAGCTGCGCACAAACACACACTTGAACCACATGGACCAGAACCAGGTCCAATCTGAGCCCTGAAACCTGCACCAGGACCAGAGAGGTTCTCTGATCACTTTCTGTCTCTCTCACCTGAAGACGCCGCCTCCTTCTTCTCCTCCTCGAGAGCCTCCTTTCCGATCCAAACAAACACCTGCAGAAGGATACAGGAAGTAAGGACACAAAGGGGAGTTGGGCGGTACGTTACCATAGTGATGACAGGAGACTCACCTGGTCCCAGGTATCCAAGATCATGACATCATCAGGAGCGAGGTCAGCCTGCATCATCTCACCTGGAACCTCCTCCATCTGAACACACACAGAGATACAGTTAGCTAACAATAGCTCAATGTTAGCTGCTGTTAGTTAATGTTAGCTAAGTTTGTTAGCCAGTAGTAGTAAGTTAGCATCATGTATCACGTTAGCTGGAAGCTGAAAATAACATTAGGAATAATGTTAGTCAACCTAGCCACGTTAGCCACCAAGCTAACATTAGTAGTGATGCCTGAGAGTCTGATACGTTAGCAGGCTAGCATTAGCCAGTTAAACCACAACATCTAACATGTGACATGCTCTGCAGACTGACCAGGAAGTTCCCGGTCTTGTTGGAGCAGGCGAACAGGCGAGGAGGATGATCCTCCATTGTGGTCTTCAGGCGGGGGGACCTGTTGTAGCCATCCTGTCCCCCCAACGTATCCCAGAATGCACCTGTAAGCACACATAAACTCTCCGGTCAGGTTCGATCTGGTTCACCTGGTTCGGACTAAACCCCGCCCCCTCACCTTCCTCCGCCCCCTCCTCCAGCGTGGTCAGGGTCACCTGCAGGACTTCAGCCAGCTGCTCGGCCCCCTTGGCCTCAGCTTGACTGCTGCTGGCCCCTCTCCAGGTCCAGGATCCAGAAGGAGACATAAGGAGGAACACGTCGCTGGTGTTCAGGCTGGAGGAGGACGGGTCCACCTGAGGAAAACCAGGGGAGGTCAAACCGGATCAGCCTGATCACGGGGCGACCCGTTCAGGACTTGGTCTTCTGTCTCACCTCCACAGCTCTGCAGTCTCCCGCCAGATTGGCTCGAATCTGGAAGAGGCGCGTGTCCTCTGCCTGTGATTGGCTGCCGTCCCTGGATGTCCCGCCCTTGTATACCACCATTGGTTGTCCCCCGAACAGGCTCATGAGATGGCTGGGCTCTTTTCCCTGAACCACCCGCACCTGCAGACAGGAAGTGATCGGTTACCTGTCAACAAGGTTCAGTTCAGCCTGTCTAATGAGAACTGAGTTGGCCTGGGTCCAGTACCTGAACAGGACCGCCTCCCAGTTCATCATCCAGCTGGACCGCCAAGATGGCCGACGCTCCAAGCTCATCCTGGCTAGACTCCGCCCCCTGCCTGCAAAGAGAAGAAGACCTCCTAAAGACCAGGACCCGGGCCTCCTAAAGACCTGGACCAGACCTCCTGAAGACCGGGACCCAGGCCTCCTGAAGACTGGGACCAGGTGCTCACCATATGTAGATGATGTGCCCGTCTCGGTTGTCGTGGTGATACTGGTACAGGATGATGTAACTGTCTCCTCCAAAGAACTGACCGAACACCGACGGGTCAACCCGAACCTTATCAGATCCTTCAACACGCCAGATCTACAAACAAACCACATCTCCCATGAGTCTTAGCTCCATGTGGAGCCAGCAGAGATGTGATTGGCTGGACAGGCCTGACCCCGCCCTCACCTGTTTGTCTCCGTCTCCTCGGTCGACCATCCCGCTCTGCGCCGCCATGGCCTCTGATTGGTGGAGCTGCGATACATCAAACGAGACCTGTCCAATCAGAAGAGCTAGAGTTAGTTTACAGGAACCATCTGGACTCGATCCTGAATCTGATTGGTCGGGCAGTTTACCTTCTTGATCTTTGCGATCTGATTGGACACATAGGCCGTTCCCATGCCAACCGTGTCGTCGGGGTCCCTCCAGTCCTTAAAGAACTGTTTGAAGAGCGGCGTCTCCCCATGCTGAGGAAGGACTTGGACCTGAGGGGGCGGATTGGACAGGTAGACCACATGATCAGTCTGCACAGGTGAGACCATCGACAGGTGAGACAATCGGCAGGTGAGACAGTGACCTGCTTACCTGTGTGTGTGCTGGGTAGTTCATCTTGTCAATGAACTTCTCTGCAGTCTTCATGACGGCGAGACGCTCGTCGACGCTCGCCTCCTTACCTGCAAACGCAAACACAAACACGTCTCACTGACCAATCAGGTTAGAGCTCGTCTGAACCGGTCCAGGTGGGTTCTGATCAGTCACAGTTTGGACCTTTCCAGACGTAGAGTTGTCCGTTGGCTCCATTGTCGAGGATGAAACAGTCGCCGGGTAGCAAAGCATCCTGGATGAATGGATTCTGCTCTGCTACCATGGTAACCTCTATGTCAGAGCCGGGGTTGGACACCTGACAGACAGACAGGTAAACACTTCCTGTTGCTACTTCACAATAAAAGCCTTCCAGCGGACGTTCAGGAAGCATAGACATTATGAGTTGCTGCAGCGAGCTCATTGGACAAAGTCCGTTACCTTATAGAGTTGCGCCTGTTTCCTGTGGGAGGCATCCATCTTGGTGTCGTCAGGGTGACCGTCAGGCAGGTCCGGCTTCTCCCCGAGTATCTATAGTCAACAGGAAGAGGTCAGAGGTCGACAGGAAGAGGTCAGGGGTCAACAGGAAGAGGTCATGGGATCGACTCTGCTCGTGTCATCACCTCCAGCATCTTCTCTGGCTCCTCCCCCTCGTTACAGACCACCAAAGTGGCCCGCCCACACCGCTCGTCGTCACGTATACCCTTAGACACCTGTCAATCAATCAGTCAGTCAGTCATGATGTCAGTGAATAGTGATGATGTCATCAGGTGATGTCACCACTCACCGTGGTAGCCTTCAGCTTCTCAAAGTGGTTACTACGGCAACCGGACCACTGGATGATTTCCTGTAATGATAGAGAGACAGGGTACGGTCGAATAGTCAAAAAATTAGCTCCTAAGTCCTTTCCTAACCACTTTTCCTTGACCTCGATAGAAAACGTCCCAAGGTCAAGGAAAGATGTGAAGGAGAGGTCATAAGGAGTTAGGAGAAGATGACCGCGGTGTTCAGGGAATCCGACTGCATTTACACTTAGACTACGTCACCATGTGACGGCGAATGTTATTGACGTGCTCTGTGGTAAAACTACAAAGTCCAGAAGATGGACTACAAAACACTCATCTGAGATACTTCCTAGATACTCCCCGTGCGCTCTGACCGTGTTGTTTCATGCAGGAAATATAAACGTGGACAACCCGGTGAAAAATGTGACGTCATCATCAACGTCAGAATTCAAATAATAAATGAATATTGTCCACCTGTCACAGAAGTCACATGACGTGTTTGTTACGCTGGTATGGTCGCTCACCCTCCTGTCCACTCATATAGAAACATATTAGCAAGTTATGGCAAAGATATGATTAATCAGCAACGGTAACTTCATGATGATCTGCAGGACGCTGGATGTCACAGTTACAAACAGTTTTTACTCTGTGTGTGAACGCAGCTCCACAGTCAACAACACAACACACTTCATGATCAAACACGTATGTTCATATTCACACGCTCTCTCTGCTGCAGGCTGCATCACACTGTTTAAATACATTAATGTTTTCTGGTTGTGAATGACTGAACGGTGCGCAGATTTTTTTGTCGCTGCCGCAAGGAACTGTGGGACGGCATTACCTCCTTTCCTTTCCTAAAGGATGCTCCGTGTATCCTATGCTAAAGGAGATACTAAAGGAAGCATTGAAGCGCCTTTCCTTAACAGTTTGAGAATTCGAACAGCTCTTATGACGGCTACGTAAATACTTCCGGGTCATTTCACTCAGTTAGGAAGGTTCCTAAGCAAATCTGACTATTCGACCACACCCACAGATTCAGAACCGTCTCACCTCTCCTCCCCCTGCCTGTCCCCCTGCCCGTCTGACCTCTCCTCCCCCTGCCCGTCTCACCTTTCCCCCCCGCCCGTCTGACCTCTCCCCTCCCACCTGTCTCACCTCTCCCCTCCCACCTGTCTCACCTCTCCCATCCTGCCTGTCTCACCTCTCCCAGGTCCAGGATGAAGCTGTCTCCCTGGTTGAAACTCTCCCAGCTGACAGGAACCTCCGTTGCCCTGATGACACGACGACCTTTGACCTGCAGCAGACGCTGAACGTCCACGTCATTGGTCACCACGTGTTGGAACCCTGAGGCCACGCCCCCTTTCTGTGTGAGAGAAAGTGATGTCATCAATGCAATCAGATTGACTGCTCATGACGATTACATGAGTACTCTGATTACTCGCAGTACTCACCATGTACTTGAGTCCGGTCTTGAAGTACCCGGTGAAGGTGCTGGACTCGTGGTTCTGGACTTCGCGGTACTGGATCGGCAGCCCTTCCAGGTAGTCGTCCATCTTCACCGCAAAGATGGCCGCCGCCCCACTCTCATCCTGAGAACACTCTGAACCTGTAACGGGCCAATCAGAGAGCAGGCCAACGGACCAATCAGAGAGCAGGACCAGTGTCACGTGACAATCTGCTGAGGTTGTATTAATATTAGCACACGTATTGTACTGCAGTATACCTATCCAGTAGTGCAGGTCATATAGCAGTATAAGTACACAGTGTACTGCAGTACCTATCCAGTAGTGCAGGTCATATAGCAGTATAAGTACACAGTGTACTGCAGTACCTATCCAGTAGTGCAGGTCGTACTGCGTGGGTCCAGTGCGGCTCTTGGTGCTGTGGAGAATCAGGTATGCGTCGCCGCTGTAGAACCCTCCGTACAGACTCTCAGGAACAGGAACCAGGTCCATCTTCTCCACCCGCCACACCTTAAGCCCCGCCCCCTGACCTGCACGCTCAAACTCAGGATGGTACACCATGATGTCACCTGTAAGGGGCGGGGTTTGAAGAACAGCTTGTTCTTTGTCCTCAGTCACAGAAAAACAACAGAGTGACTCATCCCCACACACAAAACACCTGAGCTGCAGCTCAGAGGAACAGGAAGTGCCTCGCCCAGGTAGACAAACGGACAGGTAGTTTGCAGTTGGAACAAAGGGGAAACTGAAAAAGCACACAGTCAGTAAACACCTCATGAATCTTACAGGTAACGAGAACCTGATAAAACACTTCCTGTTTTCACCTGTTTCAACTAACACATGAAGAATGTTTGATTTGTGAATACTGGTGTGTTTTACCTGTTTTCAGGTAGATCTTAGCCGCTCTCAGGTGTGTTTTACCTGTTTTCAGGTAGATCTTAGCCGCTCTCAGGTGTGTTTTTCCTGCTTTAGGTGGATCTAGCAGATACAAGCCTAAAAACAGACACTCAGGTAATACACACCTGAGAGTCTGTGTTTTACCTGTTTTCAGGTGTGTTTTACCTGACTAATCAAACTCTGAATGATAATAAAGAGAGCAACTCACCTTGTGTGGGTTGGACGCTGCTGTCTGATGGATGAAATGAACCCGAGGAAGTGGCTCAGGCTCATGAGCTCCACCTGAGAACAGAGCAGGGTGGGGCCACGGGGGAGGGGCTGCAGGCAGGTAACTCTACCTGTCCACCAGTGTTCCCTATCAGAACACACCCACACCTGAAGCACAGCTGCTGACCATCAATAAATAATCACCTGTTTGTTTACTGCAGTACTATACATTGCAAAAATACTCTGACACAGATATTAGTACTAATACACACTGTAAAAATACTCTGACACAGACACAAGCACTAATACACACTAAAAATACTCTGACAGAGATATTAGTACTAATACACACTGTAAAAATACTCTGACAGAGATATTAGTACTAATACACACTGTAAAAATACTCTGACAGAGATATTAGTACTAATACACACTGTAAAAATACTCTGACACAGATACAAGCACTAATACACACTAAAAATACTCTGACAGAGATATTAGTACTAATACACACTGTAAAAATACTCTGACACAGATACAAGCACTAATACACACTAAAAATACTCTGACAGAGATATTAGTACTAATACACACTGTAAAAATACTCTGACACAGATACAAGCACTAATACACATTACAAATACTCTGACAGAGATATTAGTACTAATACATACTGTAAAAATACTCTGACGCAGGTACAAGTACTAATACACACTGTAAAAATACCGACACAGATATTAGTACTAATACATACTGTAAAAATACTGACACAGGTATTAGTACTAATACACACTGTAAAACTACTCTGACACAGATAATAGTACTAATATACACTGTAAAAATAGTCTGACACAGATATTAGTACTAATATACACTGTAAAAATGTTATGACTCTACTGCCTCCGGTTTAACGAAGCTTTTATTTTGAAATTGATATTAAGATTCATTCGAGTTGTGTTTTATTGTGAAACTCCTCCCCGGAAATGTGCTGTGTGTAGCTGTAGCTTGATGCGGTCAGCTGTCAGTTTTGGTGACAACATGTCGCAGTAAACCGGCAGATAACCGGGAATAAACCGGGTCTAACCGGGCTAACGGACGGTCGGGACGGCTCGGTTTTGGCGGGAGAATGGAGACGTTTAATAAGCTGACCAGCATGCTGCTGCACGCGCTGGAGACGGTGAGTTAGCAGCTAACGTTAGCTCAGTTAGCTTCTGTTAGCTCAAAGTTAAACAAAGTTTCAGAGAGTGACGGTGGAGGAGAGACAGACAGGCAACCTGTCTGTGTGTCACCCTGTCTCACCCTGAGAGGGACAGACAGGCCTCAGACAGACAGACAGGTTAATAACAGTGAACTTGTTTATCTGAGTTAACGACAGTAACGTGACCGTGAAGTTAACGGCTAACAGCTAGCCCGTGTTGTGTTTCCGGTTTACCTGTCGACGTGGAGGAATGTGGCTCAGGTGACTGCAGACAGGTGAGGACAGAGACCGGGAGAGGGCGGGGCGGGCGGAGGTCTGTTGATGTGATCAGCTGTGGGGAGGTCACGTGAGCCCTGTCGTCATGACAACAGAGGAGACGCTTCCTGTCACATGACTTCACTGATGATGACGTTGATTAATAATTAGTCTGTTTACCTGCCTGTCTCTCACCTGTCTGTCTCTCAGAGGGAGCCCTCTGTCGACCTGTTGGACTCGTTCATCGATCATTGGAAGTCGATCACTAATTATTACATCGAGACAACAGGTGAGAAGCTGCAGACACTGTTACCTGAGAACACCTGATCACCTGACCAGTCAATCACAGTCGTGTGTGTGTGTGTGTGTAGATGACAGTCGTCCTGTCAGACAGACAGACATCCCGTGGCGTCTCAAACAGATGTTGGACATCCTGGTCTACGAGGAGAAGCAACAGGTAACACACACCTGAACACACCTGAACAGTGCATCATGGGAAGCCCCTGATCAGTCTAGTCCTGTAGCAACAAAGCTAAGGAGGACTCACCTGGTCAGGTGTAGTCATTCATGATTTAAGGAGGTCTGGATAGAGAAAGTTTCATTATGTTTAAGTTACATTATAATTTAGTTACATTACAGTTAATGAAGTTACATTTTATGAACACATGAAGGCAAACAAAGAAAACTGATTCAACATGTCAACAATATTTATGTTCAATGTAATACATCATCAATGTAATATATAATCAATGTAATACATCATAAATGTAATATATAATCAATGTAATACATCATCAATGTAATATATAATCAGTGTAATACATCATCAATGTAATATATAATCAATGTAATATATCATTAATACATAATCAATGTAATATATCATCAATGTAAATATAATCAAGGTAATATATAATTAATGTAATATATAATCAATGTAATACATCATCAATGTAATATATAATCAGTGTAATATATCATCAGTGTAATATATCATCAATGTAATATATAATCAGTGTAATATATCATCAATGCAATATATAATCAGTGTAATATATCATCAGTGTAATATATCATCAATGTAATATATAATCAATGTAATACATCATCAATGTAATATATAATCAATGTAATACATCATCAGTGTAATATATCATCAATGTAATACATCATCAATGTAATATATAATCAGTGTAATATATCATCAATGTAATACATCATCAATGTAATATATAATCAGTGTAATATATCATCAATGTAATACATCATCAATGTAATATATAATCAATGTAATACATCATCAATGTAATATATAATCAATGTAATATATCATCAATGTAATACATCCTCAATGTATAATGCAGTGTGTAACTCAGCAGGCTACACTTACTCTGCCATGATGAGACATTGATTGATACTTGATCCATCATGTATTCTTATTGATATATTGTTGTATTGATTAATGATTAATATATTGATATATTGACATATTGATGTATTGATATATTGATGTATTAATATATTGTTGTATGGATTAATGATTAATATATTGATACATTGGCATATTGTTGTATTGAGTAATGATTAATATATTGTTGTATTGATGTATTGTTAGCAGGCTGTGGAGGACTCTGGATCATGTCTGGATTATCTGCTTCAGCACAAACTGTTGGAGACGCTGTGCACACTGGGAAAGGCTCAGGTAACAACAACCGACCCGGACACAACATTTAGGGTGCGGTCCAATATCAAAAATATACCTCCTACGTCCTTTCCTAAACACTTTCACTTTACCTCCATAGAAAATGTCATGAGGTCAAGAGAGGTGATTAAGAAAGGTGTGAAGGAGAGGTGATGAGGAGTTAGGAGAAGTGTAGGGCGGTGTTCAGACTACGTCATGATGTGATGGAGGATGTTATTGACGACAGCTTTTGACAAGGTTTAGAGAACGTTTGTCAAACAGCTCTGTGTGTGAACGCAGCTCCACAGTCAACAACAGAACACACTTCGTGATCAAAGTTTCTACATCACGTCGACACGTATGTTCATATTCACACGCTCTCTCTGCTGCAGGCTGCATCACACTGTTTAAACACACTGATGGTTTTAATGACTGAACGCTGCGTCCATTTTAAGGAATTGTGGGACGGCATTATCTCCTTTCCTTTCCTAAAGGATGGTCGGGTGTATCCTCTGAAGGAGATAGGAAAGGAAGCATTGAAGCTCCTTTCCTTCTTCAGAGGATTCAAACAGCTGATCATGACGGACACGTTAATACTTTAATTTCACTCAGTGAGGAATCTTCATGACAGAAACTGAGTATTCAGCCACAGCCTGACTCTGACCTGCACTCACTGCACTCAGGGTTTAATCCTCCTTTTCCTCCTCTTCCTCCTCCTCCTCCTGTTCCTCCTCCTCCTCCTCCTCCTCCTCCTCCTCCTCCTCAGTATCCTCCAGGTATGGTCCAGCAGGTGTTGGTGTTCTTCTCTAAGTTGTTGTCTCAGATGCAGAAGCCTCTCCTCCAGCTGGTTAACGTCTACAGACCTGTTCAGGTAAACTCTGATAAACAGGTATAAACAGGTATGATGTGTCGTATTGGGTCATGTGACTGTGCTGATGATGTCACTGTCTGACATCACCTCTGCTCACCTCAGAAGCTGATTCGTCTCTGTGCACTTCCTGGTTCTCTCACTGAGAAGGAGGAAGCTCAGTTCTTATTGGTCGTCTGCTCCAGAGTCAGACAGGAGCCGCACACGCTCAGACACGTTTTAGAGGTAACCGTCAGCTGATCACGCTGCTCTGATAACAGTTAATTAAACAGGAAGTGACTGTTTCTGTGACTTCCTGTTGGAAACCAACTGCAGCGGTTTATTTCTGTCCATGTTTTTAGATTCTGGACCAACCAGCAACCAGGACGCCTGCCTCTGACCAATCAGAGCTCTGCACACATGCCTCCAATCACAGGACAGAGCAACCACTGCCCTCCAGCCAATCAGATTCATCTACCGCCAGCCCCGTCCAATCAGAGTCCGGTCTGCTGTCGGTTCTGCTGCAGCTCACCAAGAGTCAGGTAACTGAGCGGCTTCAGGCCAGACTGATCACATGTTTATTCAGGCTGACGTGTTCATGACATGGTCACGTTATCATCACGTTATCATGTTATGGTCATATCATCATCATGCTATCATCATGTTATTATCATGTTATGGTCATAGTGTCGTCATGTTATCATGTTATTATCAAGTGATCATGTTATGGTCATGTTATCATCATGCTATTGTCATGTTATCATCACGCTATAATCATTTTATCATCATGTTATCATGATGTTATGGTCATGTTATCATCATGTTATGGTCATGCTGTCGTCATGTTATCATCATGTTATCATCATGGTATGGTCATGCCTCCTCACGGTCTACATGTGTGTCTCCACAGAGACCCTCAGTGTGTCTGAAGGCCTATGAAAGCCTCCTGCTGCTGTCCTCGGTCCAGTCTGGATCTTCAGGGGAGATTCTCTGTGATCACACCCAGCTGGGAGAGCTGCTGGCTGGGAGGCTGCTGGAGCTTCACTCCCTGCTGCCTCTGGAGAGTCTGGATCCTGGAGAGGTTCAGAGCTGGCCTCACACACCGTGGAGGTACACACACACTGAATACACACATGTAGTACTGCAGTATTAATGTGTACTCTGTGTGCTCTGTACTGCAGTATTAACGTGTACTCTGTACTGCAGTATGAACGTGTATTCTGTGTACTCTGTACTGCAATAATAAGGTGTATTCTGTGTACTCTGTACTGCAGTATTAAGGTGTACTCTGTGTACTCTGTACTGCAGTATTAAGGTGTACTCTGTACTGCAGTATTAAGGTGTACTCTGTGTACTCTGTACTGCAGTATTAAGGTGTACTCTGTACTGCAGTATTAAGGTGTACTCTGTGTACTCTGTACTGCAATAATAAGGTGTACTCTGTGTACTCTGTACTGCAGTATTAAGGTGTACTCTGTACTGCAGTATTAAGGTGTACTCTGTGTGCTCTGTACTGCAGTATTAACGTGTACTCTGTACTGCAGTATGAACGTGTATTCTGTGTACTCTGTACTGCAATAATAAGGTGTACTCTGTGTGTACTCTGTACTGCAGTATTAAGGTGTACTCTGTACTGCAGTATTAAGGTGTACTCTGTGTGCTCTGTACTGCAGTATTAACGTGTACTCTGTACTGCAGTATGAACGTGTATTCTGTGTACTCTGTACTGCAATAATAAGGTGTACTCTGTGTGTACTCTGTACTGCAGTATTAAGGTGTACTCTGTACTGCAGTATTAAGGTGTACTCTGTGTGCTCTGTACTGCAGTATTAACGTGTACTCTGTACTGCAGTATTAAGGTGTACTGTGTGTACTCTGTACTGCAGTATTAAGGTGTACTTTGTGTACTCTGTACTGCAGTATTAAGGTGTACTCTGTACTGCAGTATTAACGTGTACTCTGTGTACTCTCAGCTCACAGTTCTCGCGCTGCAGCTCTGATCTCAGGTCAGCGTCTCCTGCTTCTGATCACATGAGTAACTTCTTCTCATGGTTCGACTTCCTGGATCACCTGACGAGAGAAGCACCTGAGGTACATGCACCTGTCTGTCATCCTGTGTGCTGATAGCCCCACCCCTCACCTGTGTGTGTGTGGTCAACTGACTGTGTGTGTTCGCAGGTGTTAGCGGTGAAGCTAGCCCGGTGTGTCCACCAGCTGTGGTTGTCAGACGTGGTCCAGCCTCAGCTGCAGCACACGTGAGTCCACCTGTCCTCTGGTCTGAGTCCTGTTCAGGTAAACGTACAGTCCTGTCTCTGACGTCCAGGTGTGTCTGTGTGGTCCAGGTGTGAACAGGTGGTCCTGTTCTCCACCTCCCTCTTCTGTGCTGCCGTCAGACTGGTCCAATCCCCCTTCCTGCTGGATCAGCTGGTCCACTTCCTGCTGAAGACGGACACGCTGACACACCTGCTGCTGCAGCGCTGTGACCACATCTCAGACCAGGTGAGTCCACCTACACGGCTACAGGTGAGTCCAGGTACAGGTGAGTCCACCTACATAGCTACAGCCCTGCAGGGACGAAGACACTGTCTCTCTGTCCTCAGACCTGCCTGTCTGTCTGCCCTCAGACCTGTCTGTCTGCCCTCAGATCAGCATGGTGTCTCTCTCTCTGGTGGAGGAGTTACTACAGAAGCCTCACAGGGACATTTTGGACGTCCTGGTTTTGAGTTTTCTGCAGAGTCGGAGTTACCTGTCTCCACCTGCAGCAGGACAGGATGACAGGCCTGCCGAGACCACCGAGGACAGCGAGTGAGTCCGAGCCCTGACCCTGTCTGCAGGACGGACGGACAGGAAGTGGGTCATTAATCATGTGTTTGTGTTTGGTCCAATCAGTGACCTGGAGGAGGACCCGTTCTTCTTCTCTGATGGCGTGATGACAGACAGCGAGCTGCTTCCTCCTCCCTCCTCCTCCTCGGCTCCACCTCCTCCCTCTGGACTGGGATCAGCTGCTGATGTCGTCAACAGGTAACTCACCTGTGTGACCTCGCCCACACCACGGACCCCGCCCACACCACTGACCCCTCCCTATGTGTGTGTGTGTGTGTGTGTGTGTGTGTGCAGCTTCCTGTGCTTGGTTCCGGTTCAGGTCCGGTCGGCTCAGCTGCTTCAGGAGGGTGGATATGAGTCGTATGTCCATGACGCTCACACACTGGTCAGAACTTACACTGACTTTTATTTTGAAATGACTTCCTGTTTGAGGACCTGTTGCCATGGTACCAGTCCTGTACCTGACCTGTCCTCCTGTTGTCCAGGTGACAGAGTGTCAGTCTCTCTCTCTGTCGTGGGATTGGCCAGTCTCTCTTCCTCCTCCCTCCTCCTCACCTGAACACTTCTTTGAAGGTCACCTGTTCAAGGTTCTGTTCGACCGACTGGGCCGGGTCCTGGAGCAGGTACGCCACTCTGACCTGTCTGTCACTCACCTGTCTCTGACCTGTCTGTCTGTCTATCTCTGACCTGTCTGTCTCTCACCTGTTTCTGACCTGTCAGTCTCTCACCTGTCTCTGACCTGTCTGTTTCTCACCTACCTGTCTCTCACCTGTCTCTGACCTGTCTGTCTCTCACCTACCTGTCTCTCACCTGTCTGTCTGTCAGCCGTATGAGTTGAACCTCCAGCTGACGGCCATTCTGTCGAGGCTGTCGTCCTTCAATCATCCTCTGCTCAGCGAGTACCTGCTCAACCCCTACATCCATCTGTCTCACAGCTCCAGGTCGCTCTTCTCTGTACTCATCAGGGTAAGACACGCAGACACCTGTCTCACTGCTCTGAGTCAGAGCAGTACGCCATCATCCTGTCTGTCTTTTCTGGTATTTACCTGTCTGTCTCTCTGCCTGTCTGTCTCTCAGTTGATGGGGGAGTTGATGCAGAGAATCCAGCTGGTCTCTAATCTGACAGACAGACTGTTGAACGCCAGGAGACACCTGCTGGGACTGGACCACAACGCAGGGTAACTACCTGTCTGTCTGCCTGTCTGTCTGTCTGCCTGTGTTTACCTGTGTGTTCACCTGTGTGTGTTTACCTGTGTGTGTTCACCTGTGTGTGTTTACCTGTGTATGTTCACCTGTGTGTGTGTTCACCTGTTGGTGTGTCTTCAGACTGGAGCACCTGACCCTGCTGAGAGGACTGATCGTCCTCGAGGAGTTCTGTAAAGAGCTCGCTGCCATCGCCTTCGTCAAGCTGCCCCTGGACCAGCAATGACTCACCTGAACCACCTGGGACAGGTACACAGTTACTGGTACGGCTGAGGACACACGAGAAGTTCCACTTGAGGATACAAAGATAGGTACACGTTTACAGGTCCACCTGAGGACACACAGACAGTACAGCTGAGTAAATTGGAACTACACCTGACCTACACCTGGACAACACCTTGACAACACCTGAACTCTCAGAACTTTTTTACCTGTTGTTGAGAACCTGATTGAAGCCTGTGTGAGGCGACCCTGAACGCATCATCGTCTCAGCCTTAATGAACTTCAAAGTGCTTCATCAGACAGTGACATCACAGTGACATCAGAGTTTTAGACTTTATTGATTCAATCAGGACGAATGTTAATTAATTAAATAATTAACATCGAAGTGTCGATACACTGAGAACAAGATAATGATTGGACGACAGGACAGATTCCACTGAACTGATTGGATAATGAGTTGAGTGGGTGGAGCCTCAAATTTGATGGGAGGAGCTTCATATGTTGGTGGGAGAAGCTTTGTAGGTTAAACTTTTTAATCAAGGAAAAGTGACATCACTGATGTCATGAAGTTTGTTAAATCAAACTTTATTAGTTACAGCTGATGACATAAAGAAAGTTTTTATTGTATTTATATAACGTTTATATAAAGTTTATTTAACTTTCACTTAATATAAAGTGAAAATGTGAAAAAAAATGAAACAAACAGATGAAAGCAAGTCTCTGTTTCTTTAAGTGTGTTTAATGTTCCTTTAATGTTTTCTGAATGTTTCTTTAATGTTCCTTTTATGTTTCTTTAATGTTTTCTGAATGTTTCTTGAATGTTTATTTAATGTAAAGGTGCCACAGAGACTTTAAAGACTGTCTGAGTGATAAAACGATGAGCATGTTTTTAAAGTTTTTTTATTATTTGTCTTTTTGTTCAAACTGAAAAAAACTTTATTTAAAATATTTTGTTTGTTTTTCTAGTTTGAAAAAAAAAATCAATTAAAGAAAATATTTGTGTGATGTCATCATTTCATTCAGACGTTTTATTTAAACCATCGAGACTTTAAATCATCATCATATATAACCAGTTTAAACCAGTTTAATCCAGTGTCAGAGTGTAATCCCACTGTGGTAACTATATTCAGCTGTACTTGAGTATTTGTTCTGATTACATTACTTCTGATCAAAAACTAGCAAGTCGACAACTTTGCTAACAGCCAAACATCAACAAGGTCACCAATAGCAGACATAGCAGCCAGCTAATATTACTGACTAGTCCAACAGCAGTCAGCCCAGCTCGGCGTCTGTCTTTCAGCCTTTTATTTCACCAAGCTCTCACCAACCACTAAAAGTCAGTCCCAGATTTACTCTTGTCCGGTGGCTTCTTGCTCGCTCACTCTCTCCTTTTCTCTTCTTAGCTTCCTCTGTCAGCGTCCTCTTCACTCTCTTCTCCTCTGCCATTATGTCCATAGAAGCTGCTGAGTCCGGTGACATTGCCCACTAGCCCGGTTCCGGTTCTGGCAAATCACCAGCTCCATTGTCCTTTACCTCAGTTTGTTAGCTGAGCTACAAGCAACTACAGTTTTGTGGGGGTCTTCTGCAGATGTTTCCTCTTTTAGTTAATTAACCAGGAAAGGTCCCATTGAGATAAAAGCTTCTTTTTAAAGGGAGTCCGGCAGGCAGACAGACAGCAGCACAAACTAATAATAAAAATAATAAAAGTGCAGTACGAGCCGTGATTTTAACATCAGTTAAAACAACATCCCCATGATTCACACGTCAGGTCTTTATTATGGGGGGGGGCAACAGCTTGGTTTAGAGAGGTGTTGAAGATGTCTGTGAGGACATCAGTGGGCTCCTCTGCACAGTCCTTCAGTGCACGACCAGTTAAGTTGTCTGGTCCCACAGCTTTACGAGTGTTAATCCTCAAAGGCCTCAGCTAAATAAATAACAAAGAGTGACCTCAACGACCCACAGGTGACCTCATCGACCCACAGGTGACCTTAATGACCCACAGGTGACCTTAACAACCCACAGGTGACCTTAATGACCCACAGGTGACCTTAACAACCCACAGGTGACCTTAATGACCCACAGGTGACCTTAATGACCCACAGGTGACCTTAACAACCCACAGGTGACCTTAATGACCCACAGGGTTCCTTATTGACCCACAGGTGACCTTAACAACCCACAGGTGACCTCAACGACCCACAGGTGACTTCAACAACCCACAGGGTTCCTTATTGACCCACAGGTGACCTTAACAACCCACTGTGAGTATCTACGACTGAATCACAGCGTGCTGATATTCAGAAGAACTGAACGGCCTCTGTGTCATATTTCTTTGATATATTATTGCACTCTCCAGTAGGTTGAGAGCAGGCTAAGCTGTCTGTGGCATCTAACAGCAAACCACAGAGAAGAAGTTTGTGTTGTTAGTCGCAGCCTTTCGTCTGTTGTGTCTGTGCTCGGCGCTGCAGTACTGACAGCTTGTCTGTAAAAGTAACTAATGCTGTTTGCAGTCTGACGATGTAACATCTAGATCACAGAGGAGGGACTGAGGAGAGGCCGATGATAAACATGAGGTCAGATCAGAAACACCTGTTGTAGCCCCTCCCATCTGCTCTGACTCATTCCAGGAAAAAGCTCACCTGTGTCAAGTCTTTTCTGTGCAGCGTGTCGACTTCTTCTTCTACACTTTGGACTGTTGAACAAACTCTAAGTTGTCTTTGTTTGATAGTCTCAAGTGACTTTAGGGTTTGTTTCTTGCTGTGCTAAAGTTTGTAGTCGTTCAAACTACTTGTTGTTTTCAAACTGTCCTCTCCTCCAGCGTAAAGTCACACACAACAGCATACTAACATTTCCTGTGAGGCCTTTCAAAATAAAATGCAGTGGAGGTGCTGTTCACTTCCTGTTGTAGTGACTTGTAATGAAGCTGTGGAGGAGGCTGAGATGTGTCTCTACATCAGTCCCTGCAGTCAGCAGCTTCTTCATGTTCATGTCCTACATTTCCTTGGACACCTGGACTTGTTCCTCCGCTTCCTCCTGGGTCTTTCAGACTAATCAGACTCTCCTACGAGGTCTGCTGACACAGACAGGAAGTGACTCACATACCAATCAGAACACAGTTAAGTACATCAAGAAGAAGATCAGTGAGATTCTGTCTCCAGAGAGAAGCGTCAATCTGTTCCACTGTCTGAATGAACTGAATGATCGTTCTCTGGTGGAGCAGATCCAACAGTACCAGTAGATCAGGAAGTCTCTCCACAGATGAACTCTCTCCTGCTCAGTGGTCAGCTCTGGTCTTCATCTTACTGTCATCAGAAGAAGATCTGGACGTGTTTGACCTGAAGAAATTCTCTGCTTCAGAGGAGGCTCTTCTGAGGCTGCTGCCAGTGATCAAAGCCTCCAACAAAGCTCTGTAAGTGTGATTTATTCATCAATAAATACTCTGATATTCAATTTCAATTCAATTTTATTTATATAGCGCCATATCATAACAAAAGTTATCTCATGACACTTTTCATACAGAGCAGGTCTAGACCGTACTCCGTAAGCAGAAAGATCAAACTGTCTGATGACAACAGGAAGATGACACGTGTGATGGAGGATCAGTCATATCCTGATCATCCAGACAGATTTGACTGGTCTCAGCTGCTGTGTAGAACTGGTCTGACTGGTCGCTGTTACTGGGAGGTCGAGTGGAGAGGAAGAGTTTCTATATCAGTGAGTTACAGAGGAATCAGAAGGAAAGGAGACAGTGAAGACTGTATGTTTGGAGGGAATGATCAGTCCTGGAGTCTGAGCTGCTCTGATGGTTGTTACTCTGTCATGCACAATAACAGAGAAACAGTCATCTCCTCCTCCTCCTCCTCCTCCTCCTCCTCCTCCTCCTCCTCGGTCTCTAACAGAGTAGCAGTGTATGTGGACTGTCCTGCTGGCACTCTGTCCTTCTACAGAGTCTCCTCTGACACACTGATCCACCTCCACACCTTCAACACCACATTCACTGAACCTCTTTATCCTGGGTTTGGACTCTGGAGGTCTGGTCCTGGTTGTTCAGTGTCTCTGTGTCGTCGGTAGGACGGAGAGTCTCCTCCTGTCAGACAAACATTGTCTCTGCTGAACAGATCAGTTGAGTGTGTCCAGGATCACACAGCTGATGTTATTTCTGTCCCACACCATGTGTCCCTGGTTAGATTCTGGTGGGGACCTTTGCTGCATGTCATACCCCTCTCTCTACCCCCATGTTTCCTGTCTGCGTCTCCTACGTGTCCGTAAAGACAAAATGTCCAAAACAAAGACAGAAACCTGAAATAAAATGTGTCATGAGCGCAGAGCATGATGGGATACGTGTAAGGACAACAATAGGAAGAAGAATAACATGTACTTATATGCAGGGCCATTTCTAGTTGTTTGGGGGCCCTATGCAAGATGCTATTTGGGGGCCCCAATTTTGTCAAACTCTGAGGTAGAGATTCCTAACCTTTTCAGATGATCTGTGGCGATGCAACAGTCTGTTACATTTTAAGAGGAAAACAGGCCAGAGTGCAGTAGATGCAACAGATGCAGCATGTTCCTGAAAAATGTTTATGGTAAACTGTGAAAACAAGGTGACATAAAAACTCTCTCCACCAATCCAAAACAGTAAAAAAATAAATAACTTAACTTACTTAAATTAATAAAAAATACAATGGGCAGCATCCATATTAAAACTAGTAAGAATAATACTGATGTTTCAGGTAGTAAGAAACATTTACATGTAACACTGTAACCCCTTTAATACAATTAGTACCAAGGAACAATATGTACAACATGATCACACTACTTTGTGATCATGATCAATATATTTTGGGAGAATTAAAAGTACATGTCTTTATTTGTAGTCAGCCAGGTTGTGTGAATCACTTATAAAAAAATCATATAAACTTTTTTATAGGTTATAAGAACTAAGAACAGAACCAAGCTGCTATGATAGGGAAGTTGTGACTATGTTTGTGGGGTAATCAAAACAAATCTTTGGGCTGGGCTGTCACACAGTGAGTGACATCTGCTGACAGGTATGACAGGATGCTTATATTCTCAAATAAAGACAGGTACTTTTAATTCTCCCAAAATATACTGAGGCTAACTTGCAGCTTGGGGGCCCCCTGGTGGCTGTGGGGCCCTATACATCCACATAGTCCGCATATTGCAAGAAACGGCTATGCTTATATGTATAGAGAGGTCCACAGGGCACCAATGCCTCACCCCTGGGGGAGGAAAGGGGATGGACCAGATTCACCCTCACTAGTCTCAGTGCTGTTGTGCTCTATATCAACACTCATGGAACGACTCTTGTCCAATCAGATTACTCGCTGTGAACTACCTGTTGTGTAATATATGATATCTGCAGTTTGTAGGCTTTACTGTATGTATAGATTTCTGTTTCAGGACAAAAGGAAATGATGATTATCAATGGGCCAAATTGACCATATCAATAATTGATTATTACATGAATGTGACTGTGTGAATAAAGACTTTATACTGCTTAATAATCATTATTTTGTCTGTCTCAGTTCTGTGTAACAAACTGACTGAATAATTATACAGATGATAAACTATGATGAATGTTGGCGCCCTCTGGTGGTCAGAGTCACTACAACACTATCCTGCCACATCATGAACAAGACAATGATTTAGTTGTAGTGAAGCTCATAATCCATTTAATGTCAGAAGATATGCTTTGAAGCAGGAAGTTATGGGATGGAAAACCACAGCCGGTGAAATTTGAGTGAAATGTGTTTCAGTTCAAGTTTCCACAAAGTTTTTGAAAATGTTGCTCTTCTTCCTCCAACATGTCAGTCCTGTATAGCTCCATGACTAGAAAGGGGGTACTATGAGTAACTAACAGCAGCTACTGTTCTCATTACAACTTGATTTACTGTTCTTCATCTGATAGATGTGCATGTGTTAGACGCTGTGTTTCATTTTTTTTTTTACAGTGCGTCTCCTGGTTGTCTGCTTGGTCTTAATTTTTTACAGTGTAAGAGGAACTCCTGGCGGGAACGTCACATCCTTTGTGGCTCCAGGTGAGTAGACAGGTGACTTTTCTGCCCTGTGTTCTGCCTCTCAGGCTACACAAAATCTGGAGCTTGTTGTTCAGCCTGAAAGAGAAAGCCTGCAGACATTACTCAGGGATTAAATAAACCCGGTCACCTCTGAATGATTCAATAGAAAGTTTAATTTTGATTTAGTCTGATTAATGTTCATCTAAACAGAGAAGTGAGCATCAATCAATCAAAGCAGTCAGACAAAATGTTTTTGTGATGAAGATGCAAACTCAATATTATTGATCATAAAACATTGATCAGTGTTCTCTGTAGGTCTCGTGCACAGACAGTAAAGAAGTGAACGGATGAAGCTCTTTACTCATTTCCTGTCTGACTGACTGACTGTTGGAAGACAAACTTTGACACCTGAAATCTAATATTTGTTGCTTCCACGTGAGTTTGTGTGAAGGTAAAGTGAAGCAGTTCAACAACAGAGCTGCTTTGTGGAGCTTTGTGCTCCTTGTATGTGCAAATATCAACACATTTCAATACTAACCAATAAACTGATCAACAGAGGCAGTGCTCTGTGCTGCGTTCACGGTCACTCCTCTGCTTAGTTTCACTTTGTGTGAACGTTGTGTCGTAGTTAGTTTTCTCCATGTGAACCTCCAGCTGAAGGTAATGAACAAGTTTTTAATGTGTGCCTCGTTAACACAAGCTGTCGTTAGCTTAGTTACACTAGAAACAGCAAAAATGTGCCGCTCCATTTTTCATTTGTCCAAAGTCACAACTCTGAGTTTAACTGTGAACTCGGGACGAAGGAGCTCAAACACCGATATCCGCCATTTAGTGTGTGTAAACGGTGGAATAAGAGTAGAAGTAGAGTTAGTTGATGCTCAGGAGTTGAACACAGAGTCTTTATTAATGTGTAGCTCCACTTACTGATGACTGAAGACAGCTTTTACTGCCTGAATCAGCCCGTGGAGGAGGCGAAGACGAGCCGCTGCTCTCCCGCTGTCTGAGCCACTAAAAGCGGCTTTGTCTCTGGAGAACAGCGGCTTGTGTGGGTGAATGGTCTGTCATTATAAGGACTGATGTGGAGACAGCAGGAAGGAGCTTTCAGAGCACGAGGACGAGTTGAACAACAAAAAGAACAACTTTGATCACTTCAAACTACAACCGACACAAACTGCTGCAACTTGCCCGGTCGCCTAGCACACTGGTTCCCAAAGTGCGGGGTCGGGACCCACCAGGGGGTCGCGAGGCAGCAAACGGGGGTCGCAAGATGATTTTCAGAAATCAAATAAAATGTAAAAACTTTTAGAAATAACATATTTTAGCCATAATTGTAACAAAACATTAAAAAGGAATTATATTTAAAATAAAAACCTTTTGATTGTCTTTGCCCCATCTGACCTCTGATGTGATTAACGACATTAGCAGCAACAATGATATTGGTATTGTTGGTACTGTTGTTTTGGGGGTCGTGGCAGAAAAATTTGAGAACACCTGGACTAGCAACATAGAACGATAACGTGAGTGTGTGTGTGATTCACTGACGCGTTGTCCATTTGTCCAGTTCAAAGGGGCATGTGTCATAACTCCAATTGGCTGATGAACAGTCGGGTTGGATTAAACCATTTATTTAGCATCTGTATGCCTGGGGGTTATTCTGGTCTGTATGCTGGTCACAGCCCCAAGTTACATTAAAAATGAAAAAAAAAAAAAAAAAAAAAAGATTAATGTTGTTTTCCAAATATTAATTCAAATGTACTGTATCCTAAAGACAGTCTGCGGGGACGTCACAGAGACTATGTCCAGGTTTTAGACAGTCTGTGGGGGACGTCACTGGACGTAGTCTCCGTGGCAGGTTTACCAAGAGCCGTTGTGAAGCTCAGTGTCCTGGTTCTGGTCATCTCCATGTTCGCAGTCCTGCCTCTTCTGCCTCCCAGTTAATCTAAATATCAGCAGAAACGTTGATCATCGGTGGACCTGAGGCAGGCAGATGCCGTTACTCTAATAAGCCATCTGTGAACACACCCACTTGTCAATCAAAGCGTCCATGCTATTAATTCTGCATAACTTTAAGCCTTAATAAAACTTGAACAGGTGAGGTGGGACTTGTGGACGTTGAAAAGTTCTGTAACCAGCCTCAAGTGGACGTTTGAGGAGTTACAGTTTTTAGCACTTCTGCATTGGCTTCATTTCGCAGCCACAGAGGTTGGCGCTTGGTTAAATGGTGGTACCAGGAAATCCCCAGGCATACAGAAATGGTTTGACCTGAGTCATGTTGTTGAGTCTTACTTATTATTTTTAAAAATAATTTAAATTGAACCACTTAACTGCTTCACTGGTTGCAGCAGGGGGTTAAAATAACCTCCTCTGATTTTATTTTTGAATTAAATACATGAACGTGTGTGTCACAAGATGAGCTGTCCTCACTTTTTTCTGTCAGTCCCATGAAGTCAGTTTGTGTCCATCTGTCCTCTGTCCTCCAGTGTCTGTCCAACATTGACACAAAGTCATGTTTTCATTTTAGAGTTTGTTATTTCCTGATGTTGTCGATATCAGTTTTGTCATTTTATTCTGGCAAAAGGAACAGTTCTACAGAACGAGAAGACAGTCTGCAGAAAATGTTCAGTGTGAGGCAGTCCCACGCTGATTCTTATACACTTCTAGAAGTATTCCTCATTATTATGATTTACTTATATAGCTGTCACAGGTGGCTACAGTGGAATGTATTCATTGCTATCAAACCTCACTAACAAGCTCTGCCTGACCGTGTGAACAACACACAAGCATGTAATATAAATTTCCCACTACACTGATAAACCATAAAAAGTTGTTGATGATGTCATCCTGCACTCGTATTCTCAGAGCGCAGCGCTTCCTGTTTGAAGCAGTCAGAGAGGGTTAGAAAGGAGACGTCACTTCCTGTATCTGTGTCACATGGGTTCAGTCTCTGTCGCCCCCTTTAGGAGACCAGCAGCAGATGGACAAATCAAATCTGAAGTCACCTTCTATATTTAAAGGAGTGTTCCATGTAAGTCCATGTTGTTGGTAATACTTTGTATTTTAACTTGAGGAACACTTTGAATGCAGGACTTTGACTTTGACAGAGTATTTTCACGGTGTAGTATTAATAGTTCAGAGTACTTGTTGTACCACTGCTTCTCTGATTTGATGTTATTGATGACCTCCGGTACTCAGGCCTGCTGCTCTTCACTGTTCACCTTCTGTGTTTAACAATAAAGTTCAAACTTTTCTGTCCAGTAACAAACTATTGATCATGTATTGATTGTAGATTGACAGTGGTGTTTTCTAACTGTTTGTTCAGTCTGAGCACAGAAGCTTCAGTGGACTCTGATAGAAAACAGAGGAAAAGAAAGGATCAGTCAGTGATCATCAACATGGGGCTCAAAGCTTCCTCCACCTGTTTTTACAAATCATGCGGCGCCATCTGGTGGAGCCAAAGTCAACTGCAGGATGTCAGTTGTCTGAACACAGATTCCATTTGAAATGATGAACATCAGAAAACTTTCTTGTCACATTAGTCTTTGTTAATCAGTGGAGGAGCAGCTGATCTTTGTACAGGACAAATGATGACAGGATGATTTGAGTCCATGTGCAGATGAATGATTTGTGTTTCCTCTCCAGATCAAAGTGTGTGTGAGCTGATGTGGATGTGAGTTGAGCAGCATGAATCAGTGTGAGGACAGAGAGGAGGGAGTCCCTCCCTCTAAAACCACTCTGTGTGGGGAACATGACAGCCAGACCAAAGCTCAGAGGTGAGATGAGGATCTCTAACTGTCCACGACTCTTCTCCATGTCACAGCTCAGCATTCAAATCACTCCACCATCATTATTCACACTCAAAGCTCTGTGTGTGTTCTGTTGAAGCCCACAACAGACTCTGACACCAGACTCTGCTGGACCTGGACCTGAACCAGGTCCAGCTGTGTGTCCTTCAAGAGCTCAAAGCATGATTTCTTTGATTTTAAACAAAGACCTTCATCAGACAAAAAAAATGAGCCTTTAATTGTTGACCATTTTTTACTAAACATGTGAACTTCATTTGTTTTTCTGTCAGGATCCACCAGAGACCAGACTCTGCTGAACCTGAACTCAGCTGTGTGTCCTTCAAGAGTGACCAGTCACGGGGTTTTCTTATTGAATTTAAACAAAGACATTTATCAGACAGACTGTAGGTTATTATCCTTTAATTGTTGATAATTATTCATATTTTATATTTTCCTAAGTATTTTATGGAGGAAGACTTTTACTAAACATGTGAACTTCAATTGTTTTTCTGTCAGGATCTATCAGAGACCAGACTCTGAACCCAACTGTGTGTCCTTCAAGAGTGACCAGTCAATGGAGCCACCACTACTTTTCAATGGACAACCTCTACCAATGACAGAGTAAGTCTCACCTGGAGCTGAACCTGAACTGAGTTGTTTGTCATATTTCCCTTGTCATGTTGCTCACTGCTCATATTTAAGCAGTATTATGTGAGAGGGTGTGCTTTACCATCATTATTGGGTCAACAGTGGTGCGTCACATACAAACACTAAACTGAATAAATACCACACATATAAACACAAACTGAATAAATACCACACATATAAACACAAACTGAATAAATACCAATACCAATTCAAATGGATGGAAATTTTCTATGTAATTGAAATGCATAAGTCCTGCATTTTGGCCCAATTTTTTTTGAGTGTAAATTTTAATGGTAATATGGTAGCATTAATGATAATAATAATAATAATTTATGTAGTGGATGTCGTGCAAGACTACAGAAGCAGGCATAATGCATGAGAACCTGACGAGATGAGAAAGCACAAAAAAATGTAGCATTACATGTTGCCCAGAGAAGTATGTTCCAGTGGTTTGATCCAGTAATTTATCATGACTTACTATCAATTTTGACTGGACAGATTGCAGCCAATCAGCTTATTTCTACAATATTACAGTCAAGAAGAACTGGAGGGACTAAACCAGACAAGCTGCTGAACCAACACAGTAAAGTGAAAGCTGCACAGAGATGCAGACTGGACTGTTGATTCCAGTGGGATCAGCAATATGACCAACACTTTAATGTCAGGGGAAAGCATCTGATTCAATGTTGGAATCAACACTTGAACTCAAAGGACCTTTACCTTGTGTTTGTCTCTGTGTGGACAGACATCATGTGAGCTCATTCTTCATGATTCCTCCACAGAGTGGACCAGGAGAGCTCAGAGGTTCCCAGTGGTCTGTCTGTCCAGCAACATCAAACACACCTGGACTCCATATTTATGGTCTGTACATGGACAACAACTACTTTTACATCTATTCTGTTCACAATCATCTCCATGCTGCACTTTTTAGACCAGTGGATTGTCAGTCTGTCCAACATGGATCTGATGTTTGGTTCCATGATTTGACTTTGATTGTGTCATTCATATAATATTCTGTTCCAGCTGCTGGAGGAGAACATTGTCACTTTTGTGAAGAGCGAGCTGAAGAGGATCCAGAAGGGTCTGAGTTCAGATGACCCAGAATGCTTAGAGAGTCAGAGGGAGGATGAGGAGGTGTTGGACGGTGAGGATGAAGAGCAGAGGAGGAGAAGCAGAGAGTCATTTCTGAAGATCACACTGCACTTCCTGAGGAGAATGAAGCAGGAGGAGCTGGCTGACTGTCTGCAGAGCAGTAAGAGGATTTCTCTAAAGATTTAACATGATGGATGAATGAGACATTTACTGATGTCTCAACAGATGGACACAAATATGTTTACATGGATTCTTTAGGGGAGTTACATTGTCATATTTTCTTCATGAATCACTGAATGATGTTATTTGTTGTGTCTTCATTCAGGAAGTCGTTCTGGAGTTTGTCCTAAACTTAAATCTAACCTGCAGAAGAAGTTCCAGTGTGTGTTTGAGGGGATTGCTAAAACAGGAAACCCAACCCTTCTGAACCAGATCTACACAGAGCTCTACATCACAGAGGGAGGGACTGCAGAGGTCAATGAAGAACATGAGGTCAGACAGATTGAAACAGCATCCAGGAAACCAGACAGACCAGAAACAACAATCAGACAAGAAGACATCTTTAAAGCCTCACCTGGAAGAGATGAACCAATCAGAACAGTGATGACAAAGGGAGTGGCTGGCATTGGGAAAACAGTCTTAACACAGAAGTTCAGTCTGGACTGGGCTGAAGACAAAGCCAACCAGGACATACAGTTCACATTTCCATTCACTTTCAGAGAGCTGAATGTGTTGAAAGAGAAAAAGTACAGCTTGGTGGAACTTGTTCATCACTTCTTTACTGAAACCAAAGAAGCAGGAATCTGCAGGTTTGAAGACTTCCAGGTTGTGTTCATCTTTGACGGTCTGGATGAGTGTCGACTTCCTCTGGACTTCCACAACACTGAGATCCTGACTGATGTTACAGAGTCCACCTCAGTGGATGTGCTGCTGACAAACCTCATCAGGGGGAAACTGCTTCCCTCTGCTCGCCTCTGGATAACCACAAGACCTGCAGCAGCCAATCAGATCCCTCCTGACTGTGTTGACATGGTGACAGAGGTCAGAGGGTTCACTGACCCACAGAAGGACGAGTACTTCAGGAAGAGATTCAGAGATGAGGAGCAGGCCAGCAGAATCATCTCCCACATCAAAACATCACGAAGCCTCCACATCATGTGCCACATCCCAGTCTTCTGCTGGATCACTGCTACAGTTCTGGAGGATCTGTTGAAGACCAGAGAGGGAGGAGAGCTGCCCAAGACCCTGACTGAGATGTACATCCACTTCCTGGTGGTTCAGTCCAAACTGAAGAACATCAAGTATGATGGAGGAGCTGAGACAGATCCACACTGGAGTCCAGAGAGCAGGAAGATGATTGAGTCTCTGGGAAAACTGGCTTTTGAGCAGCTGCAGAAAGGAAACCTGATCTTCTATGAATCAGACCTGACAGAGTGTGGCATCGATATCAGAGCAGCCTCAGTGTACTCAGGAGTGTTCACACAGATCTTTAAAGAGGAGAGAGGACTGTACCAGGACAAGGTGTTCTGCTTCGTCCATCTGAGTGTTCAGGAGTTTCTGGCTGCTCTTCATGTCCATCTGACATTCATCAACTCTGGAGTCAATCTGCTGTCAGAAGAACAACAGAAATCTGCAAAGACACACTTCTACCAGAGTGCTGTGGACAAGGCCTTACAGAGTCCAAATGGACACCTGGACTTGTTCCTCCGCTTCCTCCTGGGACTTTCACTGCAGACCAATCAGACTCTCCTACGAGGTCTGCTGACACAGACAGGAAGTGACTCAAAAACCAATCAGGAAATAGTCGAGTACATCAAGAAGAAGATCGAAGAGACTCCCTCTGCAGAGAGAACCATCAATCTGTTCCACTGTCTGAATGAACTGAATGATCGTTCTCTAGTGGAGCAGATCCAACAGTATCTGAGATCAGGAAGTCTCTCCACAAAGAAACTCTCTCCTGCTCAGTGGTCAGCTCTGGTCTTCATCTTACTGTCATCAGACAAAGATCTGGACGTGTTTGACCTGAAGAAATACTCTGCCTCAGAGGAGGCTCTTCTGAGGCTGCTGCCAGTGATCAAAGCCTCCAACAAAGCTCTGTAAGTTTGATTTATTCATATAAATTTAATAACTTTGGTATCCTTTAACTGGAGAAAAAACAAACTGATCTTTCCCTTTCTGTTGTTTCTCCAGACTGAGTGTCTGTAACCTCTCAGAGAGAAGCTGTGAAGCTCTGTCTTCAGTTCTCAGCTCCCAGTCCTCTAGTCTGAAAGATCTGGACCTGAGTAACAACAACCTGCAGGATTCAGGAGTGAAGCTGCTGTCTGCTGGACTGGAGAGTCCACACTGTACACTGGAAAGTCTCAGGTCAGGATCCATTAAGCCATTTGAATGATGACTGTCTTATTTGCATTAGTTGATTGGTTGTTTCTCCCCATAGTTTGAGCTGGGTTTCAAGCTATCTTAGGTTTAAAGAAACAAAATAAACTCACAAATTGCCAACAAAGGAAATATTCTTTCACCTATTTTCAGTTTCAAACAGAATAAAAGAACCATACACCTTCTGCACCAAGTTTGAGTCTTTCACCAAACTAAGACTAATGTTTGCTTAATTGTTAATTTCTCATCAAACATGCCATTGAAACAAAATAAAACACCCCAAACTTTGGCTAATCTTCCCAGTGTTCCAACCATCACCAACTATGGTTTGGTGAAAATAATGCTTCAATTTACCTTGTTAGGTGTGAAAATAGTCTAGCTCTACATGCTGTTTTTTCACACTTCCTCTCTCTGCTGTTTCTACCCTCTTTGCGCTACTGTGTTAGCTTGTTGAACAGCAGCTCTCATTTGTTCACTGGAGGCAGACCATTAAAGCTGGAGTGTGGGAATTTTACATATAAATGAATGTCCGTTACAGTCAAGCCCTTGCCCAACAAGTTCACACAATGCTGATTAAGCCCAACAAGCCCAACAAGTTCACACAATGCTGATTAAGCCAACCACAAATTTTTAAATCTGGTGTCTACGGCAACTTTCCCGCACAGGAGCACCACAACAACAGTTTTACAAAGTGCTTTACAGAGCAGCAGACCCAACAGAAGGCCACACAGGATAAGATCCAGAAAAGTAAAAACATAAAAACCTAACAGATTCAAAAAAGAAGTGATAAAAGAAATCAACAATCAACAAATAGAAGATTAAGAGATAAAAAGATTTAAAAAGATTTAAGAAGATAAAAAAATCAATGGCAATGAGCTCAAAAGCTTCTTACTTCATAGTTAACCTGTTTTATAGAATCGGATTATTCTCCAACTTTATCCTTTAATTACTCTGTTTAGATAGATTAGAGCATAAAACCATCTGTCTCCCAGGCTGGTGATTCCCTGGAGCTGACAGAGAAAATAAAAAGACTAAAATCACCCCAAAAAAATAGTGATGGCAAATTGCCAATAGCTGCTCTAATCAACCAACCCTAACTCACTAATGCCAGTAGCGTTGCTCTATGGATGGTAACATGGGTCAGTCTTTAGCTCCATCACTTTGGTCCAAACTAAAATTCTCATTGATTATTGGATGGATTGTGATGAAATGTAATTCAGGCATGTTCCTAATGTTTGTCCTCAGGATGAATTGTAGTGGCCTGGAAATCCATTGTTTCACCATTAAACAGGAACTTGTAACATAAGTGTATATAGTGTGATCTGCCACAAACTGCATGTTTGATAAGAGTCCTGCTCTGGACAAATGTACATGCCAATGTTCAGACATAGTCACATGGGGCGGATGCTCTTCCAACTGAGCTAAACGACACCCCTAAATTAATTTTGTATTTGACTGACGCAGTAGGACCCTCAGATGATCTTCCATGTGTGTTGTTTTGTGTGTTTTCAGGCTGTCAGGCTGTCTGATCACAGAGGAAGGCTGTACTTCTCTGGCCTCAGCTCTGAGCTCCAACCCCTCCCATCTGAGAGAGCTGGACCTGAGCTACAATCATCCAGGAGGCTCAGGAGTGAAGCTGCTGTCTGCTGGACTGGAGGATCCAAACTGGAGACTGGACACTCTCAGGTAGGAAGAGGCCTGCTGCAGCCACAGACATAGATATAACGTAGACATAACGGTGGTGGATCCAATAGCACACACAGGCAGGAAAGTACAGTTACTGCCCGCATCAAGGGACTTTCCCGGACTGGCTTCACTCTGGAGATGTGAGATAAATTTTCATTGACCGGGGAAGCTTTAATTTCACTGCTGCTGGGTTGATAATTCTTTTAATTTCAAAGGGACAGATGGGGGGGCCTAGGAGAGGGTTAAGTTGAACCAGGTGAAGAAGAGTGACCATCTGGAGGAATCTGAAGGAACATCACCTCCAGCTGAACCTCTCAAAAACTGAACTGCTGCTCCTTCCAGCCAAACCTACAATACACCACGACATCAACATCAAAATTGACTCCCTATGTCTTGCCCCCACCAGGGTGGTAAAAAACTTAGGGGTTATGATTTATTGATTGATTGATCGCTTTGCACTACAACATGATAAAAATCAGACCTTACCTAACTCAACATGCTACTCAACTCCTGACACAAGCTGTGGTCATCTCAAGACTAGATTACTGTAACGTCCTCCTGACGGGCCTCCCAGCCTGCACAGTGAAACCCCTTCAGATGATCCAAAACGTGGCAGCACGCCTAACCCCTTTAAGAATTGTCATAGCACTTACTGCTGCAGTAACACCTTCTTATTACACTATACCTTGATTGTTCCCTTCTCTGAAAGACATTTTGGATAAAAGTGTCAGCTAAATGACTAAATGTAAATGTAAATGTAGATAGGAATCAGGTGTATCAGGCGTATGTGAGTAGCAGGTGTGTGTGATAGTCCTGATTGCAGTGGAGCAGGGGTGTGGCAGAGTCATTGAATGAAGTTAGCTGAGAAATGCAGATTGTGACAGTAGATGAACCATCACATATGTAAGAAGCCTTTTTTCTTTGCTCACAACACAAACACTGGTTGAACAAAAAAGACATTGTGCAGGCTTGAAAAGTTGCAGCAAATCTTTGCTGTTTCATTTCTCCATTTTCAGTTCCTCAGTTCAGTTCAGGGGTCAAGGCAACATGGAATGAATCCAAGAGTTGTTAGTGATTATTGATAATCACAGAAGGCCGGATGCACATAATGTGTATGAGAGTGATGTAATGTCCATGTTTGCATGCTGAAAGAGGATGTGCTGGTCTGACCCCCCTCCTCCTTTCAGGGTGGAGCCTGCTGGAGTCCGATGCTTGAGACCAGGTCTGAGGAAGTGTAAGTGTGTTTTTTCTTTTTTTTTTTAACAAGTGTGTTTATTAATTTTCAGAGAACATTATCACACTACAATAAATAATACAGGTGCAAAACATAACAATCACAGTAAGGCTCACCTTCAGTAAGGTAAACATGACAGGGCAGTAGAATGCGATATTTGGCACAGTCCAAAACAGAAGTCATCCTTAAGTGTCACTGGTGGTTCAAAAGTTATCTTAGTTATCCCTGTTGTGGAGAAATTGCTGAAGTCAAAGGTCAATGGTGAGGTCAGGAGTTCAGGAAGTGTTCAGGAGCCTCTGATGTCTTATGCTGTAATATTTATTGACGCTTGGCCAAGGAGAATTAGAGACACTCTCAAAGTACATCCGAAGTGTCTGAGTCGGTCTCACATTCTGCCCAACTCATCCTGGTGGATGGACTTTAAAACCCAAGATAACACCACAAATACTATACGCCCAGAATTAGTCAAAGAGAATGTCTTTACCCATGGAGGTGTTATTGTCAACATATTCTAGTCTGGAGACACAGATGTCTGTTTACACAGATTGGAACATCAACAGCCAGCTATCTACTATGTCTAGGAAGGCAGCAATAGGTCTCTTCGACCCTGGCCACCACAGTGTTGAGATAGACTGGCACCTCCTGTTCCCAATCAAAGCCAAACAACTAATACTGCTGAGGACCTCAAGGCCCACACATGACCTCGTGTAACCTAAGGATAGAAAACTCCATAACAATCCCAAAGAGAAAAGCACTCCAAAAACAGACAAATATACTAAATACGTAGCAATACTCATTTGTTGATGGTTGACATACAAGGGGAGGATGCCTCCAATGCTTTCTTGCCCTCTAAGAACACCACAAAAGATCTCCACATACTGTCAAAAATGGGATATTTACCCTTTAACGTAAAAGTGAGTTTTTCCAGTGGAAGAGAGTTTGACAGTCCTGCAAGCCAGGCACTAATGCTTGGTTTGGTAGTGGATTTTTGGCTATGGTAAGTTTAGATTGTAACATGCAAAAAATAATCATAGACTTGTTTGCCTTGCTAAGGTTATGATTTACAGGAAAAATACCAAAGATGCACAGTTTGGCACATATTGATAGTTTTATACCTGTGTGTTATGGCCAGCTTAGGGGTGGAAGGGAGTAAAATAAAACCAGGTGTTAAGGTTGATAAACAAAGGTTTTTATTAAATGAAAATTCAGATTGTTTTAACAAAAGGAGGTGAGGCAAAAGGGAACAAAGGGCGAGTGGATGCTGTTTAAAAGAACAAATAAATATAACAAAAAGAGAACCCTAAACAGAGCCTATACTATTCTTAATAGAAACCAAACGGGAAAGAAAAACCTCACTATCTAGCTTACTTAGCAATAACGAAAAACACATCAATAAACAGCACCCCTAAACTAGTGTATCTAACAAAAAATACTCCATGCAATCAGTGCTATTACAAAACTAAACCTTGCCCAGTCCCAGCAGCAAGCAAAACAAACCTCCACAATTCTCAAACAAGTTTATGATAATCAATCCAACAAAGGCGGGCTCACAATACACAAAACAAACAAGCCGCCTCGATGCTGCGGCACTCCCAGTTTAAATAATCGGGATGCTGATCATAGGGTCCTCTGATTGGTGGTACGTAGAGGATGCCCTGCCAATCCTGGCCGTACACATCCCGGTGCTGTGCCGCCGATGTGACGCCGCCTCTGACTCTTGCAGCCAATCAGGCACCGGCAGCCACCTACATAAGGGAACATAGCACAACACACACACACACACACACACACACACACACACACACACGGACCCACAGCCTGCCCTAAAACAGGCCACACGGCTGCAGCCGTAACACTGCGACATGTAAAATCATATCCAACACTTAAATCCAAAAAGCCTGGATCTGTGGGCAATCCAATAGGCACTGATATAATGTGCCCTTTGTACCACATTTGTGGCACGTGTCAGGAATATTGGAGTTGAATTTATTTAGCTGAGTTGGTGTTACATATATTCTCATTATCCACTTATACTGAAGTAATTTAAAATGGGTATTTATTGTTTGTGTTTGAGATTTTAAGCAAATCTTCTACCAGTCCTCAGTTGAGATTGCAGAAGTCCTCACACCATGCCAATCTTTTATTATCTGAGGAAACCTTTGATCCATCCATTTGTTGCTATTTCTTCTATAGAGCTAAGAGTAGGAAGAGATAAAGATTTCTGTATCTTAAATATATAGTTTCTTATCTGCAGATATTTAAAAAAGTGTTTTGGTTGGATGTCATATTTTCGTCTCAAATCTTCAAATGACATGAGAATTTTATGGTTAAATAGATCTGCAATTTGAGTGGTGTAAATTGAGATAATACAGGTATTTCACCTTTATGTTTATGTACCTCATACCATACCAGAATTGTGTTTTTAACAAAGGGATTGTGTATTAATGTTTTTAATTCTTTTAATTTAGCTAAATATAAATATGAATTCAGTGGTAGAGGGGAAGTCATATTTCTTTCCATACTCATCCTGGACCATGATGTTTCTTGTGAGAACCAACAGGAGGCAGTATCGAGTTGGGCTGCCCAATCATACTGTTGCAGGTTAGGGAGTTTCAAGCCTCCTCTATCATAGGGGAGATAAAGACTAGAAAAGACAAAAGACCGGTAATATTCTCATTACTCCTAATGGCAATAGCCAAGAGCTCAATTGCAATGAAAGGGACAGCCTTGGCGTGTGCCTCTTGAAAGATTGAAAGGTTTGGATGTAATATCATTAGTTAATACTGATGCAACCGAGTTATTATACAAAACTTTAATCCAATTAGAAAAATAATTACTAAAGCCAAAACAAGCAAGTACTTTGTGGAGGTATCGATGCTTAACTCGACCAAACGCTTTTTCTGCGTCCAGCGAAAGTACTGCTGTATCTGGATGTTCTGTCTTCGCATAAATAATATTGAGAACCCTGCAGACACAGTAGAAAGCTTGACATCACCTAACAAACCCATTTTGATCTGGATCAGGAAGAGAAGGCAGGGTCTTTCAAGCCTTCGTGCCAATATTTTAGCAATTATTTTAGCGTCAGAATTAATTAATAAAATCGGTTGATAGGAATCACATTTTGTTGCTGATTTCACAGATTTCAGTATCAAAATTATAAGTGCATTATGCAAGGATGGGGAAAGTTTGCCAGAATTAAAGCTTTCTACAAACATATCTAATAGCGGTGATATTAGCTTGTTCTTAAAAAAATTACAGATGTCAATAGGCATCCGGGCCAGGGGGCTTTCCCCCTTTCATCTTGTCAATTGCTTCAGAAATTTCAGCTGATGTGATAGGGGAATCTAAATCTAAATGTTTTTAAGTGCCATGCAAGTAATTTCCCTGCCTTCTCTCCCTGATCATAATAGGTCTGCTTCAGCTTTAGGCACCAAAGAGTTTTTCCTTTGACAGCAGTTATAGCCGAGTAATTAAGCAGAAGTTAAGCATGATCGGAAATGAGATTACTCTTGTATATACAACTGCTAACATCAGGAATAAGCGATTTGGACATAAGAAAGTATGCGACTATAAGTATTATGGGTAGCGGAATGGCAAGAGTATTCTTTCTTTGTAGGGTTTTCTACTCTCCAAATATCAGTTAGGTTAAAATTGGTGGATTATTTTCCTGTTTCTTGCATGGGAAGTGTGTTTTTAATTTGATTAATGAAAACAAACCATCTTCAAACTGTGACATCACTCCTTCAAATCTCTGATGTCATCATCAATAAATGAATAGATGATAGATTAATAACTGTCTTGTTCTCTCCATCAGATTCCTGTGAACTCACAGTCGACACAAACACAGTAAACAGAATCATCAAACTGTCTGACAACAACAGGAAAATCACACTTGTGGAGGAGGATCAGTCATATCCTGATCATCCAGACAGATTTGACTGTCCTCAGCTGCTGTGTAGAACTGGTCTGACTGGTCGCTGTTACTGGGAGGTCGAGTGGAGTGGAAGAGTTTCTATATCAGTGAGTTACAGAGGAATCAGAAGGAAAGGAGACAGTGAAGACTGTGTGTTTGGAGAGAATGATCAGTCCTGGAGACTGATCTGCACTGATGGTGGTCGTTACTTTGTCTGGTACAATAATATTAGAACATCCATCTCCTCCTCCTCCTCCTCCTCCTCGGTCTCTAACAGAGTAGCAGTGTATGTGGACTGTCCTGCTGGCACTCTGTCCTTCTACAGAGTCTCCTCTGACACACTGATCCACCTCCACACCTTCAACACCACATTCACTGAACCTCTTTATCCTGGGTTTGGGTTTGGGTTCTTATCTGGTTCCTCAGTGTCTCTGTGTTCTCTGTAGGATGGAGAGTCTCCTCCTGTCAGAGCTCAACACATCAGTTGAGTCTGTACAGGATAACAGTTGCATAAGCAGACTCAAGTAACATATTATCTCTTACCCTGTAGACATGCAAGTATAGTAAGTATTATGTTATAATTACAGAACATATTCGAACATATTCACATTTATTATCCTAAATCATGTTTTCTCTGTGTACTCTAGGGAGTATCAATGTTTGTTTCTACATTCTTGACTAAATATACTTGTACTTACTTAAGTCTACTTACTGCCACCATGTCCTTTCATTTGTTTTTGTTATCTTATATATAGAGAGAGTAATGGTGGCCTCAAATTTAAAAAAATACTGAAATATAGCCTGATATATCTTCTTCTGTGCCAAAGAGCGCCATTTTGTCCAAAAACGATTGAAAACACATCAGTGATTCTTAATTACTATGAACACACTAGTTTTTTCGACAGTCACACATGTATATATACATCAACGTCCTGCTGCTCCAAATACTCACAAGAGCACCAAATGTGGATTAATCCTCTGTTGAAAATAGTCCCAGACAAATACACTGTTTCTACCTGAATATCTGATAAAAGCTACAGTGAGTAGCTGTTATAGGAAATTATTTTTAAAGATGAAACTCCAGAAATTTCAAAAGTATTGTTGTCTTGTATTGTTTTTGTGGTCGATTAACATGTTTGGATTTTTCCAACATTTAATAAACAACTGTTTAAGGTCATTTTAACATGGTGTAAGAGACGGTTTTGTTTTTACTCAGTTGTTACAGTATATACTTCCTACTGGGTCACATATGTACTCTGGCTTTAGAAGTATATGTTGTATTTATGTCAAAAAATCTTTTCTGTCCTCTGACAAGTTGGATAACATGTTTCTACTTTAAGAAAATGTTTCTGATCTTCAGGAGGAATTTGTTCTTTAAATGTTTTGTAATATTTCTGATAATATAAAGTAACTTCACATTGATTTACTCAGTCATTGGTTAAGCTTGTCCTTTGAAAAGTAGCAGAGGCTTCATGGACCGGACATGAAGGACACACAGCTGGGTTCAGGTCCAGCTCCAGAATAGTCTGGTGTGTTCTGCCGGTCTGGGCTTCAACACAACACACACAGAGCTTTAAGTATGAGCATTGATAGTGAAGTGATTTGTGTGCTGAGCTGTGACGTAAAAAAGATCATGGACAGTTAAGAGATCCTCAACCTTAATTGATAGAACTGAACCAGAGGTATTGTCTTATTTCTTCTATCAGGTCAAATCCCCAAAAGATTGACTAAACACAAACAGACATCTACATCTATTTTTAAAAAAATGTATTTTATTTTTTTCTAACTTCTGATGATTTACAGAAAGTTTCAATTAATGAATATCATAAATCAATAGAAATAGTCATTAAAACATTTATTATTTCTGCGTGTTATTGAGCTTTTAAATTTAAAGAAAATGTGTTCAAAATGAATCATTGTCTCAAACAAAACAGAAGAAGGCAGTTCGTTTTGTTAAAATCAAAAAAACATTTAATTTTTGAAAATACCTGAAATAAATCAAAATATTCGTCATTCACTGAGTTTAAATGAGTTCTTCCTCTATAAACGATGTGCACATGTGCTCCTGAGGGTCAGAGGTCACCTTAGAGACTTACAAATGGTAAATGGACTTGTACTTATATAGCGCCTTTCTAGTCTTCCGACCACTCAAATCGCTTTTACAGTACGTATCTCATTCACACACATTCATACACTGATGGCATTGGCTGCCATGCAAGGTGCCAACTGCTCATCAGTTTGAGGAGCTAACCATTCATACACATTCACACACTGATGGCGCAGCCTTCGGGAACAGGTTCAGTATCTTGCCCAAGGACACTTCGACATGCAGACTGTAGGGGATCGAACCGAGGATCGAACCGCCAATCTTCTGATTAGTGGACGACCCGCTCTACCTCCTACAACTTCATTGAAATGAGAAAAAAACCCTGATCATACAGCTACATTGATACACTTTTGGTGAGGCATTATCACATGCAAATCCAACACCAAGGATGACTATTCACTGAAAGAGCAACCGTGCTGCAGGTTTAACCATGCTGCTGGATAATTGTTGGCATGAAGTGTGTCAGCAGTGTCACATGGAGCGAGTCCAATCATTCCAGAGACAGAACATGGCCAGTTTCCCAGCAGACCGTCTCTCCACAGACCCTCCATTCACAAATGTTGGCCTGGATGTTTTTGCCCATGGACGGTTTCCTTACACCTGTGCACATAGTAAGAGATGGGAGACAAGTTTAGCACTTAGCTTAAACCATCTAGGACAGATGGAAAAGGCTGGACATTTTTTTCTACACCCATGAAGGAAGTGACCCAACCTTGATCCTGAAAACGTTGTGCTCACCAACTGAGAGGAAATGATTGACTTTTGGGACCAGTCACTCAACTATTTCCCAGCAAGGACGATAAAGTTTGTGAGGTTGAAGTTAAACCACGTTAAAGACTGTGGTGGCATTCAGTCACGCCGGGCCGGCAGTGTTCTGGTTCAGGTGGATGTTTAGTTGATTGTTGAGAGTCTCTGTCGTGTCAGCACTTCCTAGTGGCTGTTCCTGATAGTTTGCTCATGTGCTTATGTCATGTGACTTAAGTCAGGAAGTGAGCGCTCTGCCTCAGAGAAAGTTGTGTGGTTGATGTAGAGACTTTGTATCCTGTCTTCAGTTTGTGGCTGTATCGTCAATATGTATATTTAGTTTGACATGTTTAAACCTATTCTTGCACAGTTATTCCAGAAATCACACTGATTGTAAGTTTCTAAGAGGAGATTCATGAACTTCATGTTAGTTTACCTTTGCTAGAACCGACTACATTTCATGTTAGCTTCACTAAATGTCTGTTCAATAATCAGAAGATTAAAGGGCTCTATCGTTGTTGATATTGATTTGTGCATTAAAGACCATCCTGAACAGAGATTTACTGTAACTGTCAGCAAACCTCTAAAAGAAGAACTTTGTACAGTAGAATGACTTTAAAGCAACACTGTTTCCTTTCTAACATCAGATAACAGACTTTAAATCATTCAAGTGTAATCACATGAGTAGAGTTACACTCTAAAACTCTAAAAGCGCTAAATGCTTTAAATGTTTTGTGTTTTCATGAGTCACAACTACAGTCCTCACAAATCCTGTTTTCTCAGGTTCATTGGAGTGTGAAGTCTTGTCATGAGAAGTTGGTTGTAAATGTTGATCTGAGTGCCTGTCTGGTTCTGGTTCTGGTAAATCGATAGATAGATTTATGATTTATTTCAAGATTTACTCAATTTTCGACAGGCCTGCAAGAAGGCTATGAGTCGACTTGTTGAATTACAACTTGCTCTCCATGACTGTGCATAGTACAACCAGACATGAACCTTTTCAGAGAGCATCTCTGGTTTCAATCAAGTGGAAGTCAAGACTCATGGGACTAAAACACAGAGAACAGAGAAAATACTTTGACATGCAGACTTGACATGTAATAACTAATATGAATGTTGTAGTCAAGACCAAAACCAGAGTGTATCAAGACTGAAGCTAGACCAAGACTTTAAAGGGTGGAGACCAAATCAAGACAAAGACCATACAGTATATAACCTACTCAGGTAATACTCACAGAAACTCTGTTGTCTCATTAAGCATTGCATTGCAGTATTTACAGGCTCTGATTTAGATGACATCTCCTCAGCTACAGTTGGTTCTTGGAGTACATGTGAAGGAGGCGTGACTGTAGACAGTAACAGAAAGTTTAACATCCAGTCACAGTAATGAGGTTAACAAATCAATCAGACCATGCATGAACAGTTCAGTGATGACAGACAGGTGTAGTCTTCATCAGTCTTTACATGAAACTCAGAGTTCTCTCTGAGACTGAGACAAGACTGAGTATAAATGCAGCAACGATCAATAATCAATACATCGATGTGACTCCTCTTTGGCGCCCCCTGCTGCTCTGATGACGCACTGCAGTTTTGCGTCATCTCTCTGCTCACGTGTCCATCTACTGCACGGACCGGAGTCAGACGTCGACCTTTCAGAATAAGAGCACAGTATTTTAATTCAATCGAAACAGAAAAAGATGAAGATATGAAAATATAAATATTCACACAGCTGAGTAATAGATTACTGTAATGAAGACTGGGTGAGTAATGTAATAGATTACTTTATTACTGTGTAGATTCAAACAAAGATGTTTCTTCAGCTTGACCAGGACAAACAAACTGATCAATAAAATAATAAAATATTAAAACATCAAACTTGGATTTATTCATTGAGTTTACACTGTCGTGCTTTTATTGTGAAGGTCCGTACAGGAAGTGTGTGTGTGTGTGTGTGTGTGTGTGTGTGTGTGTTGGTCCATCCCTGCAGAGGAGGAGAGCGGAGCTGAAGGTCACAGCATCACCATCATCATCATCATCATCATCATCAACATCGATATTAAAATCTGATCGATCAGCTGATCGAAGAGAGACGTGAGACAGCGGCTGCATCCCGCCGTCTCACCGCTGCCTGTCTGTGTGTGTGTGTGTGTGTGATCATCGGCAGCCTCCAGCTCCTCCACCCACCCATCCGCCTGCCTGCCTGTGCCTCCGCCCGCCTGTCGTCATGGGGAACCGGGGGATGGAGGAGCTCATCCCGCTGGTGAACAAGCTCCAGGACGCGTTCGCCTCCATCGGACAGAACTCGAACTTCGACCTGCCGCAGATCGCAGTGGTGGGCGGGCAGAGCGCCGGGAAGAGCTCGGTGCTGGAGAACTTCGTGGGCAAGTGAGTGCTCCTGTCTGTCTGTCCACCTGTCTGTCCTCTTTGTCTGTCTATCTACCTGTCTGTCTATCCAGGCCGAACCGAGCCGAACAGTGGGTTAGGGTTACAGTGTCAGAGGGAGCTGCCCTGCTGACTGTTGGCCAGCTGACCTGCTGAATGAATCAGACCCGGTTCTGTGGTTCTGTTCTGTTTGTCAGATTCATGACGTCACCTGGACAGGTTTAATGAACAGGTGTGCCTCATTAAAGGTAATGAGTGAAGGAGACTGAGGGAGAACGACAAACACAAGAAGAGACCTGCCGGAGGAATTAAAACAGTGGACATCTGGACTCAGATCCGGATCAGTCCAGGATCAGACCAGAATCAGACCGGGATCAGTCTGGGATCAGACCTGGGTCTCGTGGACCTGGTTTTTGGTTTTTGGTTTTCAGGGACAGGAAATCCAGCTGAGCTCTGACCATGAGTGACGGTCGACTGCATGGAAAGAGCACGGAGCCCTGAGGAGCTCCACACATGATGTTGGTCCAGAACCTGAGAGCCCAACCCAGTGGTCTTTGTGTTCAACCCGGACCTGAAGTCTCTCTTGAACCGGTTTCTGGTCTTGAACCAGATCCTGAACCAGATCCTGAACCAGGTCCTGAACCAGATCCTGACCCGGTCCTGAACCAAATCCTGAACCAGATACTGAACCAGGTCATGAACCAAATCCTGAACCAGGTCCTGAACCAGATCCTGAACCAAATCCTGAACCAGATCCTGAACCAGATCCTGAACTAAATCCTGAACCAAATCCTGAACCAGATCCTGACCCGGTCCTGAACCAAATCCTGAACCAGATCCTGAACCAGGTCCTGAACCAGATCTGATCATGTCATTTAATGTTGATCCTCAGACCGGGCCCGGTTTGGGTCATAATCAGAACCTGTTTTGGACCAGGTTCCAGAGGGGGAAGGGGTCTGGTCCTGACATGGTCTCTGAGGTCTCTCTGCCCTGAGTTTGGCCTGTCAGGCTTCATTCAGGCCTCCTGCTCTGACTGTTGGAGCCTGCAGACAAAACTGAGAGCAGAAACACACAGAGTGATGTCAGACGTGTCATCAGTACAGGTGATCGATCATCGATGATACGTCATCATCGATGACACGTCATCTATGATGTATAATCAATGATCGATGATTGAAACTATCTCTGATCTGATCTGTACCAATGAGTTGAATCTTCCTCTTGACGATGACGAGGGTCTGTCTCTTCCAGTCATCTGATCGCTGTCGGTCACATGACTCAGCTGTGTGTGGAGCTGCAGTGTCCCCTGCAGTCAGCGCACACACACACACACACACACACTGATGATATCGTGACGAGCTGAAACAAACTATCATGAATAATTAAATATGCAAATTTATGCAGATCAACAGACTATAACATAATACATGAATAACATTAAAATATATAAAGTAATCTTATTACATCCTATACTTTACTCCTCCTTCTCTCAGAGACTTCCTCCCTCGTGGTTCTGGTATCGTCACTCGTCGTCCTCTCGTGCTGCAGCTCATCAACTGTCCAACAGGTGAGATCATCTGATCATGTGACTGATGACTGACTGCTGATTGGTTGTTGATTGATTGTTGATTGGTTACTGACTTCTGATTGGTCACTCAGAGTTCGCAGAGTTCCTGCACTGTAAGGGAAAGAAGTTCACCGACTTCGATGAAGTCCGTCAGGAGATCGAAGCTGAGACGGACCGGGCCACCGGGCAGAACAAAGGGATCAGTCCGGTCCCCATCAACCTGCGGGTCTACTCTCCGAACGGTAACACACTCAGACGGGCCTGGATCCAACAGAACAGTCAGATGGGCCTGGGTCCAACAGAACAGCCAGACGGGCCTGGGTCCAACAGAACAGTCAGACGGGCCTGGGTCCAACAGAACAGCCAGACGGGCCCCGGTCTAACTGAACCTGACTCTGACCTGCTCTGTGTTTGCTTCTGCAGTATTAAACCTGACTCTGGTGGACCTGCCCGGGATGACGAAGGTTCCGGTGGGCGACCAGCCGGCCGACATCGAGCATCAGATCAGAGACATGCTCATGCAGTTTGTCACCAAGGACAACTGCCTCCTATTGGCCGTTTCTCCTGCCAACTCTGACCTTGCCAACTCCGACGCTCTGAAGATCGCCAAGGAGGTCGACCCACAAGGTCAGTGTCACCTTCACTGCCTCAGGTGCAGCAGGTCCAGGGGGACCACATGGGGGCTGTAGGGTGTTCAGGTGTGTATGGTCCAGGTGTGGACCTGGTCTAATGAAGTACTCTGTGTTCAGGTCTGAGGACCATTGGTGTGATCACCAAACTGGACCTGATGGATGAAGGAACCGACGCGAGAGACATTCTGGAGAACAAACTGCTGCCGCTACGCAGAGGTACAGACGCCATAGCAACAAGAATCCTGCTCTCGGATTGACTGAGAGAGTCTATTACCTCATAACCTGAGTGTCTGAGGGAGGCCAGGTAGACCACGCACCAGGACTGAGGACACAATGATGAATATGTTCTGAAAGAAAGTTCTAGACCAGACCAGACCAGACCAGATCAGACCAGACTTAACTAAACCAAATCAGACTAGACCAGACCAGACAAAACCAAACCATACCAGAACTTGTTGTGACGTAACTGTAGGAAACAATGAGTCAGTAATAGGAGATAAAACCAGGACTGATGTGGAGCGGTCCTGGTCTCTGGTCTCTGAGGTGTCCTGGTCTCTGAGGTGTTCTAGCCTCTGGTCTCTGAGGTGTTCTAGTCTCTGGTCTATGAGGTGTCCTAGTCTCAGTGTGGACCCTCAGAGACCCTAACAGACCCTGATCTGTGTCAGGTTACATTGGCGTGGTGAACCGCAGTCAGAAGGACATCGATGGGAGGAAAGACATCACGGCAGCTCTGCAGGCCGAGAGGAAGTTCTTCCTGTCGCACCCGTCATACCGACACCTGGCCGACCGCATGGGCACCGCCTACCTGCAGAAAGTCCTGAACCAGGTGAGCACACGCACACACACACAGGTTTACACAAGTCCACAGTGTAACCATAGTAACAGAGCATTTCTCTGTTACCCCTAGCAACTGACCAACCACATCCGGGACACGTTGCCAGGGTTACGCAGCAAGCTTCAGAGCCAGCTGCTGTCCATCGAGAAGGAGGTGGAGGAGTACAAGAACTTCAGACCGGACGACCCGGGACGCAAGACCAAGGCACTGCTGCAGTCAGTACAAATACACACTGAGTTCACAGCAATACTACACACTGATACACTTAATACATAAACACACCAAGACCAAGACCGTCAACCACTTTAGACTGAACTCTTAACGAGTACAGAGTCCTCATGCTTCTGGTTTCACCAAATCTTCTATATATAAAATGAGCTGTACTCGGATCAGCCCTTTCACAACGTAATCTGTCAGTCACTGGTCTTCTCCACATACAGAGACCACATCCTCCTACAGTACATCATCTCAGTTCATCTTCAGTGATGCGGTCTTTGTTGGTGAAATCCAGCTAAAACAATAAAAACACACTAAAGAGACCCCAGCTCAACATGTGACAACCCTCACTGAAGGTTCTCGTATCAGCTGGTCTCATCCAAGAGGCTTCTTTAGTTCTGACTGACTGCTGTGGAATCCAGGTATTTACCTCTGTGGGTCATTAATGACACCTGTGGGTCATTAATGACACCTGTGGGTCATTAATGACACCTGTGGGTCATTAATGACACCTGTGGGTCATTGACTCACCCTGTCTTCATATGGTTTGTTTGGGTCTCATAGCTGTTGAAGTTATTTTCACAGTCTGGGTCGTGACCCCCTTCCTCTTTTGAGGGACGGTCTTTCCAGGTGAACAGCAATGCTTGTATTTTGACCTCAGCGACCCACAGGTGACCTTAATGTGTGTGTGTGTGTGTGTTTGTATGTGTGTGTGTGTGTGTGTGTGTGTTTGTGTGTCAGAATGGTGCAGCAGTTCGCCGTGGACTTTGAGAAGAGGATCGAAGGTTCTGGAGATCAGGTGGAAACATACGAGCTGTCAGGAGGAGCCAAGATCAACCGCATCTTCCACGAACGCTTCCCCTTCGAGCTTGTCAAGGTAACACACACCTGAGCATACACACAACTGAACACACACATACACACCTGAACACACATCTGAACACACACTGTGATGGTTGTACAGTTGGAAAGTGATGAGAAGACTCTTCGTAAAGAGATCAGCTACGCCATCAAGAACATCCACGGCATCAGGTGAGTGTGACGTCATCATGCTGCCTTCAGGTAACACAGGACGTCTGACACCTAATGTGACTCACCTGTCTCGCCTGTTTGTCCTCTGTAGGACGGGTCTGTTCACACCTGACATGGCGTTTGAGACGATCGTGAAGCGTCTGATCGCTCAGATCAAAGAGCCATGTCAGAAATGTGTCGACATGGTGATCAGCGAGCTCGTCAACACCGTCAGACAGTGCACGCAGAAGGTACGACCTGTCTGTCTGACCTTTCTGTCTGATCTATCTGTCTGTCTGACTTCTGACCTGTCTATCTGACCTCTGTCCTATCTGACCTGTCTGTCTGACTTCTGACCTGTCTGTCTGACCTCTAACCTGCCTGTCTGACCTGTTTGTCTGACCTCTGACCCGTCTGTCTGACCTGTCTGTCTGACTTCTGTCCTGTTTGTCTGACTTCTGTCTTGTCTGTCTGACTTC
>CP136880.1:17500-87500 GCA_033000465.1 Sciaenops ocellatus | reverse complement strand
TTCATTAAAGTGTCTCTATTATTCTGTCCACCCCTTTATATCAATGACAGTGGCCATGTTTGTACAGGTGGAGGTGTGTGTGTGTAGTTAACGAGCAGCCATGTTTGTACAGGTGGAGGTGGAGGAGGCAAGCGGGGATGGACACATTCACAGTCTGGACCCTCAGCTGGAGCGACAGGTGGAGATCGTCAGGAACCTGGTGGACTCGTACCTGTCCATCATCCACCGCACAGTCAGAGACCTGATCCCCAAGACCATCATGCACCTGATGGTCAACAACGTACGGGACACACACCTGAACACACACAGCTGAACACACACCTGAACACACACACACACCTGTACACATACACACCTGAACAAACAGGAAGTGATGTAATGTGTGATTTGACCTCTCTCTTGCAGACGAAGGAGTTCATCCACGCTGATCTGCTCGCTCAGCTTTACTCATGTGGAGACCAGAACACCCTGATGGAGGAGTCCCAGGAACAGGTGAGACAGGTGGACTGAGAGAGAGACAAGGTGACTAAGGGACAGACAGGTGACTCAGAGAGAAAGACAGGTAGATAGAAAGATATAATTAAAGGGGTGTCTGTCTCTGACACCTGTCTGTCTCCACCTGTCTGTCTCTCTGACACCTGTCTGTCTGTCTGCCTGACACCCATCTCCCTCCCACCTGTCTGTCTGCCTCCCACCTGTCTGTCTCTACCTGTCTGTCTGTCTGTCTGTCTGTCTCTCTGACACCTGTCTGTCTGTCTGCCTGACACCCATCTCCCTCCCACCTGTCTGTCTGCCTCCCACCTGTCTGTCTCTACCTGTCTGTCTGTCTGTCTCTTTCTCTGACACCTGTCTGTCTCTCTGACACCTGCCTGTCTCCACCTGTCTGTCTCTCTGACACCTGTTTGTCTCCATCTGTCTGTCTCTCTGACACCTACCTGTCTCCACCTGTCTGTATTTCTGACACCTGTCTGTCTGTCTGTCTGCCTGACACTCATCTCCCTCCCACCTGTCTGTCTCCCTCTCACCTGTCTGTCTGTCTGTCTGTCTGTCTGTCTGTCTGACACCTGTCTGTTTCTCTGACACCTGTCCCCACCCCACCTGTCTGTCTCTCAGGCTCAGCACCGGGATGAGATGTTGAGGATGTACCACGCCCTTCGTGAAGGCCTCAGCATCATTGGTGACATCAGCACGTCGACCATCACCACAGCGATGCCACCTCCTGTCGATGACTCGTGGCTGCAGGTGACAGGGATGCCGTCAGGACGCAGGTAACCTAGCAACGGCTCAGCTGTGACCTCAGTGTGGTCTGATCAGCGTCACGAGTCTCTCTTCTGGTCTCTGCAGGTCCCCCATGTCCAGTCCGACCCCCCAGCGCCGGGCCCCTCCAGGACCTCCTCGTCCGGGCGGTCGCGCGGCGCCCGGGCCTCCATCCCGTCCCGCGGTGTCACCTGACCCTGGACCCCCACCCTCCGTCCCCTCCCGACCCAACAGAGCGCCCCCACCTGGAGTCCCCAGGTACCAGTCTTTTACCACCACAGGAGACCAGCAGCAGACTGGAGACCAGCTCTCAGTCTGCAGACTGGAGACCAGCTCTCAGTCTTCAGCTGGTCTGCAGTCTCTTGTATTTTTAGAGCAGACCAGGGTCGCTGTATAATAAAGAGTGTTCTGTGGTCAGTTTCGTCTTCGTTGGTGCTGTAGAACCGAAGCAGAGATCCACAAACATCCTGAACAGACATGAGAAGAAAGACGCTCTCTCTCTCTTTCTTCTTCTCCTTTTCATCCTCGACTTCATCATCCTCCATCTTTAAACAGGACCAACATGTCCAGGTCACCATAAAGTCTTTGAGTCCAGAACAGAAGGAGGTCCAGGACATGTTTAGCCTAGCTTAGCACACAGACTGGAAGCAGAGGGAAACTGTTAGCTTGGCTTAATGGTGCTCAGCTAACATTTTCCCCCTGCTTCTAGTCTGTGTGCTAAGCTACGCTAAACGTGTACCGGACCTCCTTCTCAGAGATAAAAAACCACACCTGGAGCCATGTCTGTCTGTCTGTCTGTCTGTCTAGCTACCTGTCTAGCTACCTGTCTGTCTGTCTCTGTCTGTCTCTCTAGCTACCTGTCTGTCTGTTTGTGTGATCCTGTTCTCACAGTACCATATAAGGCTAAACAGGAAGCTCTCAGGTGTGTCACTGTTAGAGCAGGTAGCCCCGCCCCCTCATATTGACCATATATGGTTATTCTTTCAGAATCTCTATCAGTGACCAGTGAGGAATCCACCAATGGTACGTCAGCTGTCTGTGAGATGTCACTGTTTCTCACCATCTATGTGTGTGTGTGTGTGTGTCATTGTCCAATCAGGTCGCTGTCCTCGTCGTGTGACCCCACCCACTCCCCCAGCATCATAGTTAGCTGTGTGATTGGCAGCTCCATCGACCTGTTACTGATTGTCTCTCCCTGTCTGTCTGTCTGTCTGTCTCCAGTCGGAGGGCTCCTACATCTCCATCCCGACCCTCCAGACCAGACTCTGACTCCTCCCTCTGACTCACAAACACACAGGTCACATGACCTGAACATCACGTGACCAACCAGAATCCAGCTGGACTGAACATGTTTCATGAGCACAAACAGACAAACACACTTCAGAAACTGGGCCCTGCTGGTTCGACCCAGTTCTCCCCGATTCCAGAAGGTTTCACTGCCCGCTGCTGACAGCTGGGTTCAACATGTCCAGCCAACCGGTCCCTACTGGTTTCATCTGGGTACAGATTGTTGATGGTGGTTTTAGCTTGGTCCATACTGGTTTCTCATATCTGCAGGTTCCAACTGGTTCGTGTTGGTTTCAAATAGATTCAAACTGGTTACGACTGCTTCCAACTGGTTCTGCTTGTTCTAGTTGGTCCCAACAAGCTTCTGCTGGTTCCACTAGGCTCCCACTGGTTAGTTCCAGCTGGTACCAACAGGTTTTGACTGATTTCAACAGGTTCCTACTTGGTTCTGTTGGTTCCAAGAGGTTTCTACTGGTCCCAACATATGTTTACTGATATCAGCTGGTTCCAAGTGCTTCAGACCGGTTATGACTGCCTCTAATTAGTTCTTGCTTGTTCCAGTTCCAGTTGGATCCAGGAAATTCTGACTGACACCGGTTTCAGTAGGCTTCGACTGGTTAGTTCTAGCTGGTACCAACAGGTTTTTACTGATCTCAAATGTTCGTACTTGGTTCTGTTGGTTCCTCCTGGTATCAGCTGGCTTCAGCTTGTTCTTACTGGTAAACTGGCTCCTAAAGCTCAAACACAAGTTCATGTTTACTCAGGTCACTGTAGTTTTCTGTTCGGTCAGTCAGGAGAGATATCAAATTAATACCAAACTGGTTTGTACTGGTTCCTGAAGGTTCCAGCAGAGTATCGTTGGTATTGACATGACCTTTGACCCTTGAAGTCTCCTACCTGTTTAGGTTTTTGTTGATTTACTCTTCTTTCTTTTCTCTTTCTTCATGTTTGTTTTTTGTCATTTTATCCCCAGTCGTCCCAGTAAAGGTAGCCCCGCCCATGGAGAGAGCCCCCAGTCTTCTATTGAGGGTTAACCTGAACCTGAACCTGAACCGAGTGTGTTTATGTGAACTGTTCTGGTATTGACTGATGCTGTGTTACTGTGAACCTTACTATGATGATATGAAGTATCAGCACATTATGACTATATAGCAAAATACTACTGCAATATTGAGTGTATAGATGTGTCGTCCAGCTGTCTGTCTGCCCAGGAGAGTGAGACTGGTGTTCTGCCTGTCTGTCTGCCTCCTCACACTGTTTTACATCAGGTTTCTGAAGTACTGTAAACTCCTCTGCTATATATCCAGATAGCTAACAAGCTAGCCAGCTAGTTGCATCGACTCTTGGAACAAAATATTAAATTTTTATTTTCTGTCTCATTTGAAGCTGATGAGATGATTTTATTCATGCAAGAACTTTTTTTACAGTGTAAAGTTTACATATTGTTTAACTTATTTATTTATTTATCTATTTATTGATAATCTTCTTAAAGACAACAGCATTGATGTTAGCTGTCACCTTATTGTTTAGCATTGTTTTAGCATCAATGAATCTCGACTGTCTTCTTGTCCTTCTGTTATCTTCTAATGAGTACAAACTAGTTCCAGCTGGTTCTTACTAGTTTTGAAGCCAGTTGACTTGCAAACCGCCAACAGCAACCAGTCTTCACAGCGTGGGAGTGTCACTAACGTCCAGGAAATGATCCGTTCATCAACATTATGACAGAAATGAAATACAAACAGGATCTGTAGCAATAGAAATTCATCATATCAATGTCTTTACTGTAGTTTAATATGTTCTGTTGTTGATCTGATGGATGAATGCAGTACTTTACAGTACTTCTCGAGTAATACTGCAGTATTCATGTTTAAACTATACCTGCTGATCTATTTATCATGTGTCGTCCGTCATGTCGTGGTGATTCTGTTGAGTTTGTGGAGCTCTGAGCTGCATTCAACACTTGGCGCTTAGCTGAACGTTAGCAGAGTGTTAGCACAACATGTTTGTAGCTGTGAAGTGTCAGATTAACGTCAGCATGAACGTTTTTTAAATGTTGTTTTATGATTTTGAATGTCAGTTGATGATCCGTAAAGTACTGCACATGTCGCTCTGCAGCAGCGTGTTGAACGCAGCTCGGCCTCCCACACACACACCTGTGATCGTGGATAGTTTGGTAGAAACATAAATGTAACGTTTACAGAACATATGAAGATAATAATAATGTACCGTATACATGTGAAGAACATATATATAGAAATTTATGAAATATGCGGCCCAACTGTAGTGTATGTTTCTGTGTGTGTGTGTGTGTGTGTGTGTGTGTGTGTGTGTGTGTATGTGTAGTTTTGTTGTGTATCTTAGTGTCATGTGATCAGGGCCAACAGAGATGTGTTGACGTGAATAAAGTTTGTGTGAATGAAGATGACGAGCGTCCACTCTGCTTTATTTTAACAAACTGTGATCACACATGAATGAACCGAGTACAACTGAAGTAACGTGTCCTCTATGACACCGACAGAAAGTCTAAACTTCTCTGTTAACTTCAGGTAAAGGTCGTGGTAGGTTCAGGTAAAGATCGTGGTAGGTTCAGGTAAAGATCGCGGTAGGTTCAGGTAAAGGTCGTGGAAGTCTTTCTGGCAGGTATGGACCAATAATTGAGTACTTCAGTGAGTTACTTAGCTTCATGTTCCTCATGTAGTTTATTCATATTCTTCTAATAAGTGATGTCTGTTTGTCATCAATAATCAGCTTATGGTAAATGGACTGTACTTACATAGCGCCTTTCTAGTCTTCTGACCACTCAAAGCTTTTACAACCCATTCACACACCGATGGCGCTGATCATCTGATTAGTGGACGACCCGCTCTACCTCTGAGCCACAGCCGCCCCTATTTTATCTAAGCTTTAATATGAATATTGATGAATAATTTTATTTTCATAAACATGATGTTTTATTATTTGAATGTTTTTTTAATGACACTTCTATAATTAAATCATCATCAAAAGATTATCATAAAAACTACAAACATGTCCTCCCACTCACAAAGGGAACACAGAAAATTACTGTTTAAACCTTTAAAGGGGCAATGACCTCATAATGACAAAATGTTTAATATCAATATGAAAATAAAAACTTGTTTTATCAAAGAACTTCTTTTAAATTTGTTCAGTTATTTAAGTCAGCAGAGCAGCATGTGACTAGAATCAACCAATCAGAGAGACTCATTGTGCTGATGTGTGGAAATGTTATGATGAATCTGAGACATGATTTATTTAGTTTTAGTGTTTCTGCTGTGAATACCCCTCGCCTCATGCTCTCTTCAGTGTAAAGTCTCAATGTAGATCCAGAGTTTAGTTTGTCCACTCGGGGCTCCTGTAGAAACATGGAGGTTCAACATGGACGACTTGGAGTGATGAAGGTTATTAATGTGATCTTTAAACATGGAGACTTTGTGATCAGACCTGTGACATCTGCCTCCGTCCAGCAGGTGGTGCTGCAGGACAACAGACTGACCAATGGTCTGTTTCTAACCCTGACAGCATCCTCTTCCTCTTCAGGGTTAGGACTGACAGACAGACAGAAAGAGGAAGAAGAGAAGGAGGAAGAAAAATAGACAGAGAGAGCGACAGGACAGAGAGAGCGACAGGACAGAGAGAGACAGGACAAAGAGAGAGACAGAACAGAAAAAGAGACAGGACAGAGAGAGAGACAGGACAAAGAGAGAGAGACAGGACAAAGAGAGCGACAGGACAGAGAGAGAGACAGGACAGAGAGAGCGACAGAACAGAGAAAGAGACAGGACAGAGAGAGAGACAGGACAAAGAGAGCGACAGAACAGAGAGAGACAGGACAGAGAGAGAGACAGGACAAAGAGAGCGACAGAACAGAGAGCGAGACAGGACAAAGAGAGAGAGACAGGACAAAGAGAGCAACAGAACAGAGAGAGCGACAGGACAGAGAGAGCGACAGGACAGAGAGAGAGACAGGACAGAGAGAGAGACAGGACAAAGAGAGAGAGCAGGACAGAGAGAGTGACAGGACAGAGAGAAAGACAGGACAAAGAGAGAGAGACAGGACAAAGAGAGAGCGACACTAAACTGAAACATTTAAAGACAGCAAGAAAGAGAGAGACAGGAAGAGAGAGACAGCTGAATAACATGAGTTCACATCAAACTGTCGCTCTGCTCGCCTGATTCTCTAACAGCTGTCTGTCTGTCTTTCGTGTGTGTGTGTGTCCACCTGCAGACATGTCCTCCCGGGCTGACAGTAAGACAGGTAAGCTCCTCTTCTTTCTCTCCTCTGTCTGTCTCAGATGCTAACTGTTAGCCACCAGATGCTAAAAACAGCCCACTTCCTGTCAGTTTGAATTTGAACTGAGATGCTTTTATTTTGTAGTTTTTGATGATGGTGATGATGATGATGATGATGATGTTTGAAGTTTAGTTTCATCAGGCTTCATTGATAAATATATAATTGATAAATATAATTGGGTATCATCAATATAATGATGAAAGTTAATGGAGTGGTTCTAATAATGTTGCCTGAAGGAAGCGTGTATAAGCTGAATGGAACTGGTCCTAGCATTCATCGGACCGGTCCGGTTCTTGACTGATGCTGTCCTCTTTCCGTCCAGCCTCTCAGTTCGCGTCTCTGACCCTGAAGCTGAAGGACAAACTCCACTCGCAGAAGACGAGACGCTTTGAGCGAATCAAACACACCCAGTCACAGAGACTCAAACCACCCGACCTGAACCTGCAGGAGGACAAGGTACACAAACAAACACACCCCAGAGCTAATGTATTTTTACAGAGCTAGAGGGGCGCTGTTCAGCATCAGTCTCTCTGCTCGTCTCGCTGACTCGTTCAGTCACTTCCTTTAAACTCTGACATTCACCATCGATCTGAGGGCTCGGGTGAGGTTCCAGGCTGCTGTTAGCTGCTAGCTTAGCATCATTGTTCAGACAGGTTTCAGAATCACCTGGATTAGACGCTCCACCATGTTGTGAGTTTAATTGCCAACAAGAATAATTAAGTTAATATTACAGAATAGTGTGCAGACCAAGCAGCAACTTCCGTGTTTGTCAGTGAAGCTAGCACAGGAAGTGATAAAAACTGCAGTTCCTCTTGTCGTCCACTGGAGGCTGGCTCCAGAAGTGAGTCAGTCTTTATAAGTCCCCATGTTAAAATCCAGTCCAACTGAGGGGGAATTTTTATCGAACAAATTATTGTAAGATTCACCTGACTCACCTGATTGACATGTGAGTGTTGTTACAAATGGCTTGTTTGACCCAACCAGGCACCATCCGCCTCAGATTAAGAACTGAACTCCAACAACACTGTAGCCTACATTTCCCATAATACCTCTGGTGTCACCTCCAGTCTGTAACATGTATGTTAGCTGTCTGATGACATCATGATGACCTCACAGCAGTCAGAGTGCTCATGGGAAATGTTGTGTCAGTCGGTGTGTGTGTTAGCGGACCAGCAGCGGGCCGTCGTGAGCTCTCTGCAGTACTTCAAAGCTCTGGTGGACCGGCTCGGCCTGGACCGACCCGGCGTGGACAAACCGGTGCTGAACCAGTCTGTGGTGGGCGGGCTGCTGGGCGGGGCCTCCAGTGGTGTCCTGGAGGCGGTCCAGACTCTGGTCCAGCTGGAACCTCACTTGCACAGCAGGTAGGTGACACCTGTTTGGACCCAGACCAGAACCAGACCCCGCCTCCTGTCTCCTGACCTGTACCTGTCTGTACTCTCTGCAGTAAGACCATCACTTCCTGTCTCACCCGTCTCTACCAGTCTGTGGCTCAGCTGATTCGATGGGTCGATCAGGTGATGCTGCAAGGCGTCGCCCACGACGACAAGGAGTCCACAACCAGCGTTACCATGGTGATCAGGGCGGTGCTGGACGGGGTCAAGGTGAGGACATGAGGACAGGGTCTCCTGTCTGTCTTCTCCTGTCTGTCCTCTCCTGTCTGTCCTCACCTGTCTGTTTTCTCCTGTCTGTCTTCTCCTGTCTGTCCTCACCTGTCTGTCTGTTTGTCCTTCAGGAACTGGTCCGATTGGCTGCAGAGAGACAAAATAGCCCTGCCCCCACGTCTCCTGTCCAATCACAGCCTGCTGTGGGACAGTCAGGAGGACCTGACAACCAGGACAGAACCTGTCGGAGACCAGGAGTTTCTGCAGAGCAGGAGGTGAAGGAGGTGAAGGTGGAGACTGTTTCAGCTCCTCCTAAACCTCCGATGCCATTCACAGAGCCCCTCCCACAGCTGTCCCCTCCAGATGGGCTGAGGTGAGTCAGAACCAGAACCAGAACAGAGGTCACAGAGGCTGTGCTCGAACCTGGTCTGGTCCGGCTGCTGAGCCCAGTTCTGTTAGCATGCTAACGTCAGATTCAGATAGCAGCAGTTTATTAGCAGTTAGCTACTTTAGCAGGTGGTTAGGCTAAAGCTATGTGTCCATCATAAAGTGTGTAAATCACATGAGAGGACATGAGAAGATATTAGAGGACATGAGAGGACAAGAGAGAACATGAGAAGACATGAGAGGACATGAGAAGACATGAGAGGACATGAGAGGACAAGAGAGAACATGAGAAGACATGAGAGGACATGAGAAGACATGAGAGGATATTAAAGGACATGAGAGGATATTAAAGGACATGAGAGAACATGGGAAAACGAGAGGACAGGAGAAGACATGAGAGGGAAAAGCAGCAAATACATTTTGTATAAAATTTGATCCAGTTTCATCAAAATCACTGAATAAAGTTCTAAAGTTGCTTTTGGACTTTCATCAGTGAGGCCCGGTCTACAGCGAGGCTCGGCCCGTGCTGCAGCTCAGAGCTCGTTGGCATCAAACAGGCAACACTTTCAGTCTGAACAGAAATAGATCTGTGGACGAAACAGGAAGTAAAACAACTGAAGACACTGCACGCACACACATCCTCCTCTCTACCTCCATCTGTACACTTCCTGTCTGCGCTGAACGACAGAAAGAAGAAAAAGTGAGACAGACAGTTTCAGATCCAGCAGGTCATGTGACTGCCTGAGAAAAACAAAGAAATATGGAGGCTGAGAGCTTCAAACAGTTAGCATAGCACAGTTAGCAACAGTTAGCTTCATGTTAGGAAGCAGAGGGTGAGGTAAGGAGGCTGTAATCAATCACTGAAACTAGCTCACTCTTCTTCTGTGGTGCTGTGGTCAGCTGTTTGTCTCAAACGGTTTGTTCATCAACGTTCAAGGAGCTTCAGTGCTTCCTTCCTTATCTCCTTCAGAGGACACACTGGACCATCCTGTTCAGAGCGTGTGGATATGAACATACGTGATGACGTCATGAAGTGTATTCTGTTGTTGACTGTGGAGCTGCGTTCACACACAGCTGTTTGACAAATGTTGTGTAAACGTTGTTAAACGTTGTTAATAAGTTGTCCTGACCATTGAAATGAATGTAAAATATGAATGTGACATTCAGTGTGACGGTCAGAGCTTCAGTAACTGTGACGGACGTCCAGCGTCCTGCAGATCATCATGAAGTTACTGTTGATTATTAATCAGAACTTGTTAACATGTTTTATGTGAGTGGACAGGAGGGTGAGCGACCTTTCTCACTGTGACAAACACTTTGTTTACATTCATCTTTATATATCCTGCATCAAACAACACGGGCAGAGCACCAACATCTAACATGGAGCTGTTTGTAGTCCATCACACTACTTTGTAGTTTAACACAGAACACCATCATGACGGAGTCTGTCTCTCTGAACACCGCCCTACACTTCTCCTAACTCCTCATTACCTCTCCTTCACACCGTTCCTCATCACCTCTCCTTCTCACCTTTCCTCATGACCTCTCTTTCACACCTGTCCTCATCACCTTTCCTCATTATTTCACAAACAGGCAGTTGAGTCTTCAGCTGCAGAAAGTGATTAGAGTTCTTTCAAAATAAAACTGTTTTTCTCTCTCTGCCTGTCTGTCTCTCTCTTTCTGCCTGTCTCTGTCTCTCTCTCTGTCTCTCTCTCTTTATGTCTCCCTCTCTCTCTCTCTCGCTCTCTTTATGTCTCCCTCTCTCTCTCTCTCTTTCTGGCCTGTCTCTCTCTCTCTCTCTCTCTCTCTCAGTCCTCCAGCTCTGCCGCCTAAAAAACGTAACTCATCATCAGGCCCCGCCCCCTGCAGGGTTGCCATAGTAGCACCAATGAAACGAGAGCCTGATGCTGACGGACAGGTGGAACAGGTAACAGTGACACCTTCACACACTGGACAAGTACTTATACTCTGAGTGAAAGTACTTATACTCTGAGTGAAGTACTCAGTTACTTTCTGTGTTTGTGTTTCAGGACGATGACTGGTCGAAGCGCTGCTCGTCTTCTTCTGCAGAGTCTGAGAGCACACACTGTGGTAACACACACACAGACACACACAGACACACACACACAAACACACTGTGGTAACACACACACACACACACACACACACACACACACACACACACACAAACTGTGGTAACATGCACACACACACACACACACACACACACACACACACACACAAGCACACTGTGGTAACACACACACACACACACACACCCTTACATTTCCAGTCAGCAGCGTGTTGTGGGTGACATCACTTCCTGTCAGTTGACAGAAACAGGAAGTAGTGCGTTGTCTCTTCCTGTGTGCTGTGCAGTGACTCTCCGCTGCCCCCTGGTGTCAGCTGACCAACATGAACATGTGACACGTGTGTGTACATTCTGTTTGACGTGTTTGTCTCTCAGAGGATGATCCGGACTACGACTTCCTCCACACCGACCTGTCCTCCTCTGAGACTCTTCCCCCTCTTCCTCCTCACTCCTCATCACTGCCGCCCGCCCTGCCGGAGAAGAGACGCCGCAGCGCGACAGGTGAGGACACACCTGAAGACGTAGTCTCTGTGATGACCACCTGGACGTAGTCTCTCTGTCTGTCTGTCTCTCTGCCTGTCTGTCTCTCTGACTCTGATGTTCTGACTTACAGGAGTAACAAACTCTGAGGCCTCCCCTTCATTTGGCTTTGACTCCGCCCTTCAGGGAGAAAGCACCACCCACTGTGATGATGTCACTGGCCTTGACCAATCACTGTCTCCTCTGTCACCAAGCAAGACGCCCCCTCCCCTCCCCGAGAAGAAACGACATAGTGAGTGAAAACATGGAGGCCGACGCCCAGAAACATCATGTCCCTGTCTGTCTGTCTCACCTGTCAGTGTTACCTGTCTGTCTGTCTGTCTGTCTGTCTGTCTGTCTCACCTGTCTGTCTTCAGTCCATCAGTACCTTCAGTTCTGCTCGTCGTACAGCGCTCCATCGGCAGCCATGTTCTACTCGCGACCTTTGACCTCCAGTCAGCGCCACAGCAGCAGGCAGCGACAGGTCGAGACCACGTACCAGCTCAAACACACTTACCTGGAAACACACCTGGACTCAGACCTGGACCCACCCTCTTCACCTGAGCTGCTTCCTATTCCAGTTCTACCACCGAAGAAGAGACAACAGGTAAAGACCCGAGACACAGACAGGTTTTTCACTTTATTTATTTACTGATTTCTACAGCTCCAAATCATAATTTCGATGGGATGGGCGGCAGATAGAGAGAGAGAGAGGGGTAGATAGAGAAAGATAGAGATAGAGTTGGGCCTTAACAGTGAATCTAACCAAAACAAAAATCATGATATTCCAAAAAGGATCCAGCCTCCACCACCACAAATACAAACTGTTCCTAGATAAGACGGCCCTAGAACACACAAAAAACTACACCTACCTCGGCCTAAACATCAGCACCACAGGTAACTTCAACAAAGCTGTAAGTGACCTGAGAGACAAGGCGAGAAGGGCTTTTTACGCCATCAGAAAGAACATCAAATTAGACATCCCAATTCAAATCTGGCTCAAAATATTGGACTCTGTTATAGAACCCATTTCTCTATATGGTTGCGAGGTCTGGGGTCCACCTGCCAACCAAATTTTACGAAATGGGATAAACACCAAATTGAGACTCTGCATGCAGAATTCTGCAAATCCATCCTCCATGTCCAACGGAAAACACCAAACAATGCATGCAGAGCAGAATTAGGACGATACCCACTAATCATCAAAATTCAAAAGAGAGCAATTAAATTTTATGATCACCTTAAAGAAAGTGACCACAGTACACTCCATAAAAAAGCCCTCACCCACAGAGAGACTGTAGAGAGATGCCCCCTCAGCCAACTGGTTCTGGGACTCCGTCCACAAACACAAGCAGAGCCACCAAACAGAAATCCCATCAGACTAAACCAAATTATAAGAAAACAAAAAGAAAACTATCTGACACACTGGAAAGAATCAACCAAAGACCAGAGCAAACTGGAATGTTATTTGGCCCTAAATAGAAAATACACTGTGGCAGAATACCTGAGCACTGTGACCGATCCGAAGCTCAGGAAATCCTTGACTATGTACAGACTCAGTGAGCACAGCCTCGCCGTGGAAAAAGGCCGTCACAGACAGACCTGGCTTCCCAGAGAAGACAGACTGTGCACCCACTGCACACAACACGAGGTGGAGACCGAGCTGCACTTTCTAACCAGCTGCCAGCTGTACCAAGACATCAGAGACACGTACTTCCCACAGATCACAAACACCCAGAAAGACTTTGAGACCTTAGACAAGATCCAAAAACTTCCATACCTGCTGGGTGAAGTACAGCGATGTGCAAACATAGCAGCAAGATTTGTGAACTGCTGTGACCACAGAAGGACGTCCAGCGGACAGGAAGGACAGACCTAGACCACCTCCTCCTGCTGGACATCATTTACTTTGTACATATTTTATTATTCTTACAAAGTTAACGTTTAACTGATATGTATATAGGCCCTTTATTTCATTATTTAGAATACTGCACATCTATGTGAAAGCACAATTTTCCAATTTAATTATTATTATTTTTATTCCTGTATTTTATGCTTTTTATTTTCTACGCTTTTTGTTGTTTTGTATGTCACAGGTGCTTTGGCAATGTTAACATATGTTTCCCATGCCAGTAAAGCTGTATTGAATTGAATTGAATTGACAGAGTGAGAGAGAGAGATAGAGAGAGAGAGAGAGAGAGAGAGAGAGAGTGGGGGGCAGATAGAGAGAGAGAGGGGCAGATAGAGAGAGAGAGGGGACAGAAACTCCAGGGAAGAAGTTGAGTTAGTAACATGCATTAACATGCATTAATGAGACATGCATGTTTACAGATGGTGATGGTGATGGGGAGAGAGAGAGAGAGAGAGAGAGAGAGAGAGAGAGAGAGAGAGAGAGAGAGAGAGAGAGAGAGAGAGAGAGAGAGAGAGAGAGAAGAGTTTGAGTAGAGTTTTCAGTAAAGGGAGATGTGACTACATCTACAACCAATACCGTGCCTGACTAGGCTTAACCCTGAAAGAGACAGAGAGAGGGGTCCCCCAGCAGTCTAGTCCTATAGCAGCATAACTAAGGGATGACCTGAGCCAGCACTAACTATAAGCTCTATCAAAAAGGAAAGTCTTAAGTCTACTCTTAAAAGTGTTGACCGTGTCTGAGTGCTAAGCTAAGCTAGCAGACAGGATGTGTTGGTACACCTGATACTGTGATCTTTACCTGAACCTGGCCCGAGGAGTTCAGGCTGAGAGCCGGGCCAGCTGGCAACAGAACCACGACCAGCTAACAGGACTGTTCGCTTCACAGCTAACTGAGCTAACAGCGGCACGGCTCTCACCTGTTCTCACTTGTTTGTGTCGTCTTCAGGATCCAGGTGAACCCGACAGTCAGTCTGAAGAGAACCAGACCAGAGACAGGTGAGACACACCAACACACACCAACACACACACCAACACACACAAGCACACACCAACATACACACCAACACACATATCAACACACACACTAACATACACACCAACACACATATCAACACACACCAACACATATACATTAATTATCACAGTCAGTGACATGTTCTGTTCTGTTCCGTTCTGTTCTGTTCTGGTCTGGTCTGGTCTGGTCTGTTCTGTTCTGGTCTGGTCTGTTCTGTTCTGTTCTGTCCGGTCTGGTCTGGTCTATTCTGTTCTGTTCTGTTCTGTTCTGGTCTGGTCTATTCTGGTCTGTTCTGGTCTGGTCTATTCTGTTCTGTTCTGTTCTGTTCTGGTCTGGTCTGTTCTGTTCTGGTCTATTCTGTTCTGTTCTGTTCTGCTCTGTTCTGTTCTGGTCTGTTCTGTTCTGGTCTGTTCTGGTCTGTTCTGGTCTGCAGGTCTCTGGATCTCCAGCGGGAGACAGACCAGGATCAGAACCATGTGGAGCAGCAGGAGCAGCAGGAGGAGCAAGAGGAGGTGTTACTGACCGACCAGCAGGAGATCCTCCACAGAATCACAATGAAAACTGAGGTACGGTCCTGATTCTGACCTGGCAGAGGACCTCTGACTTCTGACCGTGTTCCAACCTTGTTCAGGGGAGTCATGAGGACTTCTTGATTTTAAGGTCATACGAGAAGGTTTTAAAGATTGTCTGTCTGTCTGTGTCCTCTGTCTGTCTGTCTGTCTGTCTGTCTCTGACCTCCGTCTGTCTCAGGAAGAGGACGGTCCAGACGTGAAGGCAGCGTCTCCTGAGATCTTATTGGTCTACGCCACAGAGAGTGACAGCGGTGAGTCCACACACAGATACAGAGCTCAGGTTCTGAAGTTCTGCTGGTGGTTCTGTTGGACCCTGATGGTCTCTACATGTGTGTGTGTCCAACAGAACAGAGTCTGTACCGTGAAGCCTTCCTCTCCACCTACAGGACCTTCATCAGCCCCAACGATGTCATCAGTAAACTCCAGCACAGATATCCTCTGAGAGACGTGACATCACATGACATCACATGACATCACATGACATCACGCGACATCACATGACATCACATGTCATCAAAAGGTTCTTGTATCAGCTGCACTTCTTAGTTTGCTAAGCTTGAGGTGACCTCAATGACCCACAAGTGTCCTTAATGACCCACCGGTGACCTCAACGACCCACAGGTGTCCTTATAGACCTACAGGTGTTCTTATAGACCCACAGGTGTCCTTATAGACCCGCAGGTGTCCTTAATCACCCACAAATGTCCTTAATGACCCACAGGCTTCCTTATAGCCCCACAGGTGTCCTTAATGATCCACAGGTGCCTTTAAAGACCCACAGGCATCTTTAATGACCCACAGGTGTGTCTCACAGAAACATCTTCAACAAAGAAGTCCAATTGATACTAGAACCTTCAACAGAACCTCTGACATGAAGACTTTTATGTGTCAGGTCTACTCTCTATCTCATCTGTTTTTCTCACCTGTTCTTACCTGTTCTCAGACCAGTTTGTTTCACATGAACTCTTTAACATGCACACGTACAGACACCTGTGTGAAGGGCATGACGCTGCACACCTGACAGCTGCCAAGAAGACATTTCACTTGCTGGTCACGGTGGTAGACGAGCTGTGGTGAGACACACACACTCACCTGAGCCATTCAGAGGCTTTGTTTTGAACTTTTGGTTGTTGACACTGAATGTTCAGGTGTCCTGCAGTACAGATGTGATGATGATGATGTCATCTGTGTGCAGTGCGATTGAGCTGGACTCTGATTTGCTGCTGCTGCTGATGGACCTGGTGTTCAGCCTCCTGATTGGTGGAGAGCTCGGACCAGCCCACCAGTTGCGCTCAAACATCCTGTCCAAAATGGAGCAGAGGTGGAAGCTGATTGGCTCTCCTCAGTCACTCCGCCCTCTCGCAGCCAGGGGCGTGGCTGCTAGGTAAGCTCTGACCGGTGACGTCTGACCTCTTGATGATTGACAGTTCTCTCATTAACTCAGACGTCTCTTTCAGACCCGGAACTCTGCTGGACTTCAGAAGCCAAGACTTAGCAGAACAGCTGACCCTGCTGGACTCTGAGCTCTTCTACAAGATCGAGGTACACCTGTCTGTCTGTCTGTCTGTGTGTCTTAGCTGTCTGTCTGTCTCACCTGTCTGTCTGTCTGTCTCACCTGTCTAGCTTCCAGAGGTCTTGCTGTGGTCTAAAGAGCAGAATGAGGAGAAGAGTCCAAACCTGACTCAGTTCACTCAGCACTTCAACAACGTCTCTTTCTGGTAAACTCAACACACTCAACGTCACACCTTGTCTCCATGGTGACAACAAACGATGATGTCAGAGTTTTGTAGGTCAGGTTAACATCACCGCAAGAAAACGCAAACTAAAGCATGCTAGGCTAGCTAAGTAAACTGCTGCCACAGTAGCTGCTGGTAGCTCAGTCTGTTAGCTAATGTTAGCTCAGTCTGTTAGCTGGGCTGCCTGGACTGTGAGCTCAGAGCACTGAGGGAGTGTTAGTGTCCAGGCATTTTGGCAGAAGAGGAGGAGGAGGAAGAGGAGGAGGAGGAGGTTTTCAGACCCAGGGAGCGAGGACTAGAGCTGGTGTCGTGCCAGAACCGGAGCTGGGCGAGCAGGCAATGTAACCGGGCTCAGCAGAGTTTGTTGTGATGACATTTCAACAACCTCTGTAGTGTCTCGTGGGCACATGTTAGTGATAGTCTCTTTTTAGTAACATGTTTTATGTTGTATCTGACAAACGTTCAACAACTCGCTGACTGTGAGCCGACAGAACCTGAAGTCACCTGGTCTGACATGAGTCGATAACACCTGTGTGTGATTTCAGGGTTCGCTCTGTCATCATTCTTCAGGACAAACCTCAGGACAGAGAGAAACTGCTACTCAAGTTCCTGAAGACAATGAAGGTAACACACAGGTGGAGGGTGGGGCATGTCATTAACATGGTATTAACATGAGCAGTAGTACACTCACCTGTCTGTAACACACTGTGTTTTCCTGCAGCACCTGCGGAAGCTGAACAACTTTAATTCGTACCTGTCCATCCTGTCAGCGCTGGACTCCGCCCCCCTGCGACGCCTCGACTGGCAGAGAAGCACCTCTGAGGTCAGTGTGTCTGATTAATTAGTCTGTCTTTAATGAATATGCAATAATTAATTAATATATTAATGAGCTGTTTGTATTTTTAGGCTCTGGAGGAGTACAGCTCTTTGATTGACAGCTCATCGTCTTTCAGAGCCTACAGAGCAGCTCTGGCTGAAGTGGAACCTCCCTGTATACCCTACCTGTATGTTAATACCCATATGTTCCACTATATATACCCTACCTGTATGTTATTACCCATATTCCCCACTATATATACCTTACCTGTATGTTATTACCCATATTCCCCACTATATATACCTTACCTGTATGTTATTACCCATATTCCCCACTATATATACCCTACCTGTATGTTAATACCCCTATACCCCACTCTATATACCCTACCTGTCTCCCTCACTCCCTGACCTGTCTGTCTATCAGGGGTTTGATCCTTCAGGATCTGACCTTCGTCCACCTGGGGAATCCTGACATGTTGATGACATCACAAGGTTCAAAGGTCAACTTCTCTAAACGCTGGCAGCAGTTCAACATCCTGGACACTCTGAGGAGCTACCAGCAAGTGTCAGTTACCTGTAGTTACCTGTATTTACCTGTAGTTACCTGTAGTTACCTGTAGTTACCTTTATTTACCTGGAGTTGCCTTTAGTTACCTGAAATCACCTGTAGTTAATCTATTTATCTGTAGTCAGTTACCTGTATTTACCTGTAGTTACCGTAGTATTAGTAGTACCCATTTAGTAGTACTGCAGTACTCTCTGAAGTAATACGCGTCTCTGTCTCTCTTTGCAGTCATTACTCTCTGCAGCCTAATGATGACATCACTTCCTTCTTTAATGACTTCAGCGATCACCTGGCAGAGGAGGCATTGTGGGAACTCTCTCTCAGGCTCCGCCCACGAAATGCCCCACGAGCCATTCAGAGATGATGGGCCGAACCAGGCCGAACCAGGCCAGAACTGAGTGAACCTGTGCTAGTTCAATGCTAACAGGTTGAAGTGGGCTACACTGGTGCTAATGGGTTAGAGGTAGCTCACATACGGGGCTAAACACAGCTAATAGTGTGCTAACATGCTAATCTAGACTGTTCCTATTCATTTTGTACAGAGGTTAGCCTTGGGCTAGCTGAAGTTAGCTTTGGGCTAGCTGAAGTTAGCTGAGGTTAGCCAGGTGTGTGTGTAGTCCAGGTGTGTATGTAGTTCAGGTGTGTATGTCCCAACAATTTTCCAATAAACATCAGTGCTCAACTCTTTGTTTTTCTTTTGTTTTCCTGTCATCTGTCATGAATATTAAAATGTAGTTTTATGCAAATCATTTAAATGTTTCGTCATTGACACACGTGACTTTGAGGTCATGTACGTCACATACGGTGGACTGAACACAGAAAGCACCACTTTAATTATCTAAGGAAAGATTATTTAATGTTTTGAAACATTAAATAATACTTTCAAAGTAAAATGGTTAACGAATCTGATCCAAGAAAAAGACAATACATGGAATACTTTCCCAAAACACATTTTTAATTCTATTGGTGGTCTGGAGTGTGATTATAAGATTGATAAATTACCGGTTAAATTAGCTAATTTTCACAAACAAGCACTGCTGGCATGGAAAATGGTGTACAAGCATAACTTCTCCAACAAATAACTACATCTGGAAAAAGAAGAATACTCAATATAAAAATAAATCACTGTACTATACAAAATCGGTTGAAAAGGATATTGTTTTAGGTCAACAACTTGTGAATGCTGAGGGACAGTTATTAAGGTATGGTGAATTCCTTGATAAATTAGAACATAAAAGAATATGCAGTGGTCTTTGATGCCGAGGAGTGTACTGCAGCTGATCTGAGGATCAATTGTCTCTATGACAGATCCACCAAGTAATGCTGTGTTCCTTGGAGGTAATGATATTATTAAAAATAAATGCTCCAATAAATTTATCAGGAGCCTCATGCTAATGGTAACTGCGCCCTCAGCAAAATGTTTTTGGACATCAATGTATGGGGATATTGATTGGAGGAAAATTTGGTTAGTTGGGGATAAGTTTTGCTTGAATAATAAAATTAAAGAGGTTTCGTTTAAAATAATGCATAGAATATATCCAGCAAAGAAAACCCTCGAGAGATTTAGCCTCGATATTGAGTATTCTTGTGTTTTTTGTGAATCTGAGGAAGAAACAATTTGCCATCTGTTTTATCACTGTATGTATACTAAAATATTCTGGAGGGATGTGCAAAATTATATTAATAAGAAAACTGGACAAGCAATCCAACTAAAAGACGAAGATATCTTTATTTGTTTTGAAGAGAAACAGAAAGAAAAAGATTTTTTTTTTTTGAACAGTTACTTCTTTTTCTAGGAAAATTTCACATACACAAGAAAAAATGGGCTCCAAACCTTGCTTTGACCACTTTCTAAATGAACTGAAGCAATATTGCACGGCTATTAATGGACTTAAAGGTCCAGTGTGTCAGATTTGGGGCCTCTATTTTCAGAATAAGGCAAACATGGAATATAATATTCATAACTATGTTTTGATGCATGTATACTCACCTGAAAATAAGAATCTTTTTATGTTTGTTACTTAAAAAATATCCTTTTATATCTACAGTGGGAGAGGGTCCCCTTTCATGAAGGCCGCCATGTTGAAACACCTTATTTATACAGTAGTCCAGAACAGACAAACTAAATACTGACTCTAAACAGGGTCCTTAAAGTGTTGTTTCTCCTTTACACTAGGAAGGTGAGGGTGATGTGAGGAGATTGCAATGCAGTGATTGGACCACTAAATGCAACTAAATTCTACACACTGGACCTTTAAGAGCAAGAAGGCCCTGAAAACTGACTCTGTTTTGGACAAATTTCATGAGGATTGATGATCGCCTGGACGACTTATCTTTTTCCTTACTTTATTTTCTCTCACTTCTTTATCTGGTATTTATTTTGTCACTGTTTTTCGTTGTTGTTCGTTTGTCTTTTTGTTTGTCTTGTTGGTGTTTTGTTTTAGTTTTTTTCCTTCTTTTCGAATCCCCTGGCTGTAAAATATTAATATGATAATTTTTTTTCAGTGTAATAATGATAATAATAATAAAAAAAAAGGAGCTGACCCAGGGGCGCACACACAAAAGGCCCCCATCGAGAGCCCGTCAGACACACTCACCATTAGACAGAAAGAAGAAGAAGAAGAAGAAAAGAACCACTGTGATGTTTACGTCAAAACGTCGTCACATTACGGCAGCTGCTGTTTCCATGGTAACCCCGGTTCGGTGAGCTCTGTGAGCAGGCAGCACTAATCAAACGGAGACATCGAGCGGCCCACTGCTCCGCACAAACCGGAGAAACGGCCACGAGCCGCCCCGTTAACGGAGCCCGGCAAGTCGCCGACGGGTTTAACGTTAACGGAGTGACGTCACCAGATGAGCTCGAGCGTTAGGAGCCAGCGGGAAGGTAATGGGGCTCTGCTAACAACTGTCTGATAGCTACATGCTAACGCTGGAGCTAATGCTAATGTTGGCTGAGTTTGTTTAAAATAAATAAAATAAATGTTCAGATTTAATGTTTAATATTCAGATTTAATGTTCACAGTGACGATTACAGGGAGGTTAATGACGTCATAATGAGTCACAGTGACTTCATAAAGCAGGTCTGCACACCTGATGGACTCAGTATATTTTAATATACTATATAAATGAATAATGTTCCACCAATATATCATCATCACATCACGTCAAGTCCATTAAACATTAATTAATTATCTTTCATACAATAAACATTTATTAATTATCCTTCATACAAGTCCAAATGTTTACATTCAGTTTTTATTGTAAATCTGTTTATTTTCTATTTATTGTTCATTATAACTGAGATGAAGCTCGACACACAAACAGACCGCTTATATGTCTTTTATGTCTGCTCTGAACCAGTTTAAACCAGTTTGAACCTGAAATCAGAAAAAGGTCTATTATTGCCAAATACGATTTTTCACATACCAGGACTTTGTTTTGGTGAAATTGGTGCATAACAAACATTGTGTAAAACAACATAAAACAAACAATATAAATATATTTACACAATATGTTTTCAAATGAAAAGAGCAGTACAGCTGTGCAAGAACTGTAAGTACAGGTAATGTGTAAACCAGTTTATGTCTGTTTTAAACCAGTTTAAATAAATTTAAACTGGGTTATCTTTGTTTTAAACCAGTTTAAATAAATTTAAACTGGGTTATCTTTGCTCTGGTGTTTCAGGTGTCCGTCATGCTGAAGCTCCCCCTGGTGGTCACGGCTCGGGTGGACCTGGTTCTGGTCCTGGTCTCTCTGTTGGCCCTCTGGACCCGATTGAGCCGCCTCAGTTACCCCAACGCTGTGGTGTGAGTGCGTTTGTTTTATACACCCGATCATCCTGCTGGACCAACACACACAACAAAGTCTGTGTTATTTATGACTGTTTTAAAGCTGTTGGTGCGTTCAAGGACACTCAGACATCTGAGCTTTAATGTGTGTGTGTGTGTGTGTGTGTGTGTGTGTGTGTGTGTGTGTGTGTGTGTGTGTGTAGGTTCGATGAGGTGTACTATGGTCAGTTTGTGTCTCTCTACATGAAGAGAGTCTTCTTCATTGATGACAGTGGACCCCCACTTGGTCACATGATCCTGGCCCTTGGAGGTCAGTTACCATGACAACATATATGATACAATATATGTATGTGTGTTAGGCACCTTTGTGATCATTGTGTGTGTGTGTTACAGCACACGTGGGAGGATTTGACGGGAACTTTGTGTGGAACCGGATTGGAGCAGGTAGGTGTGTTTGTTTTATCGCACAGAGTATCCCAGCAGTGTGAGCGTGTTTGTTTTATCGCACAGAGTATCCAAGCAGTGTGAGCGTGTTTGTTTTATCGCACAGAGTATCCAAGCAGTGTGAGTGTTTGTTTTATCGCACAGAGTATCCCAGCAGTGTGAGTGTGTGGAGTCTGCGGTTGCTGCCAGCTCTTTGTGGAGCGCTCTGTGTTCCTCTGGTCTACCTGTTGACTCTGGAGCTCAGACTCTCTCACCTGTCGGCTCTGGGAGCTGCACTGCTGCTGCTGCTGGGTGAGTCACATGACCTACAGTGAGCGTGGTGAGTTCAGGGACAGAAATAATGTCTATACGTCTCACTGTATGTCTGTTGGGTTTTTTTTTAGAGAACTCTCTCATCGTCCAATCACGTTTCATGTTGCTGGAGTCTGTCCTCATCTTCTTTGTCTTATTGGCCCTCTTCTCATACCTGAGATTCCACCACGCCCCTGACAGGTGAGCCTGACCTTTACCTGAAGTTTAGTTTGATGTGTTTGGACCCTGACTCACATGTTTGTCCTCTCATGGCATCCCCTCTTGGTGGTGTCCTCCCTCCCGTGGTGCCCTCCCGTGGCGTTCTCCCTCCTGTGGTGTCCCTCTCTCCTGTGCCGTCTTCCCGTATCCACCTGTGGCGTCCTCAGCTGGTCCAGGTACAGCTGGCTTCTGCTGTCTGGAGCATCATGCGGTGCGGCCGTTGGGTGAGGAGCTGCTCTCAGATCAGTGTAACGTTCATTGTCACTCTTCAGCTCTGTAACTTTGAACGTTTGTGATGTCAGGGTGAAGTACATGGGCGTGTTCTCCTACCTGCTGCTGCTGGGCGTGGCCTCTCTGCACACCTGGAACCTGATTGGAGACCGAACAGTCAGTCATGTGAGTCACACTGAGCGCGCTCAGTAAACGCTCTGACAGTTCTCACTTCTCTGAGTGTTCTTGAACGCATCATGGTTATAATGGTAACGTGTGTGTACTTGTGTACGTGCGTACAGCTGAGTGTGTGTGTGCAGTGTGTGTGTCGTGTTGTGTGTCTCCTTGTGGTTCCGATTCTTCTCTATGTGTTCTGGTTCTACGTCCACCTGAGCCTCCTGCACCGCAGCGGACCACATGACCAACTGATGAGCTCCGCCTTCCAGGCCAGTCTGCAGGTACACTGAACGTTAGCTGAATGTTAGCTGAAGGTTAGCTGAACACACACTGATTGCTGATTGGTTGGTTGTTTTTTTAGGGCGGGCTCTCCAGGATCACTCAGGGTCAGCCTCTGGAAGTTGCTTACGGCAGTCAGGTGACTTTAAGAAGCTCCGCCTCCCAGCCAATCCCCTGCTGGCTCCACTCTCATAAAGCGAACTACCCAATCAGGTTCTCTCAGCTCACACGGACACAGCAGCCAATCAGAAAGTAGTCAGTCAGAGTTTAAGTAATACAACTTCCTGTTTTCTGTTCAGGTATGAGAATGGGCGGGGCAGCTCTCACCAGCAGCAGGTCACATGTTACCCCTTTAAAGACGTCAACAACTGGTGGATCATCAAAGACCCCGGCAGGTAAGTCTGTCCCAAGGCATGCTGGGAGATGTAGTCTAACCTGTCTGTCCCAGGGCATGCTGGGAGATGTAGTCTAACCTGTCTGTCTCTCAGACAGGAGCTGGTGGTCAGCAGTCCTCCTCGTCCTGTCCGTCATGGTGATGTCATCCAGCTGGTTCATGGGATGACCTCACGCTTCCTCAACAGGTAACAGCTCACCTGGACTGATAGACAGCACGTGGTGTATTCAGGGACAGTCCGACATCCTGATGCTGTGAATAAAAGGAGGAGCACTGCTTCTCTAAATACTACAATACCCATGAGCCTCAGCTGCTGCTGTGGAGGAGAAGCTCTGTGATTGGCTGAGTTTAATGCACCATGGGAGTTGTAGTTGACTTCTCTCCTCTTTGTGCGTTGTAGTCATGATGTTGCAGCTCCCATGAGCCCTCACGCACAGGAGGTGTCAGGTTACATCGACTTTAACGTTTCCATGGCAGCACAGAACCTGTGGAGAGTGGTGAGAGCTTTGATGACATCATCATGACATCATTAACAAGCTGTACGACACCTTTAATTAATGAGCTCTGTGCTATGTGTTAGCCTGGCTACCATGTAACCTGGATGACATCATCAAAGAGTGTGAGTGTGTTTCTGTGTGTGTGCGTGTTAATATGTGTGAGTATGTGTGTGTGTGTGTTCAGGACATCTCTAACAGAGAGGCGGAGTCAGAGTCGTGGAAGACGATCCTTTCTGAGGTCCGATTGGTCCACGTCAACACGTCAGCTGTACTCCGGGTACAGACAGGAAGTGACCACACATGACAGACAACTGTTTCCTGTGACCTTATAAGGAGCTGACACCCTGTGTGTGTGTGTGTGTGTGTGTGTGTGTGTGTGTGTGTGTGTGTAGCTGAGTGGTGTGTCTCTTCCAGAGTGGGGTTTCCGTCAGTTGGAGGTCGTCGCTGAAAAACTCTTCAAGTCTCAGAGCAGCAGTTTGGAATGGACGGTCGAGGAGCACCGATATGGAACCAGTACGACCTCTGACATCTGTGACATCCGACATCAGACCTGTGACATCAGACCTGTGACATGAGACCTGTGACACCAGATCTATGACATCAGACATCAGACCTGGGACATCAGACCTATGACATCACACATCAGACCTGTGACATCAGACATCAGAGCTGTGACATCAGACATCAGACATGGGACATCAGACCTATGACATCAGATATCAGACCTGTGACATCAGACATCAGACCTATGACATCAGACATCAGATCTGGGACATCAGACCTATGACATCAGACATCAGACCTGTGACATCAGACATCAGACCTATGACATCAGACCTGTGACATCAGACACCAGACCTGTGACATCAGACTTGTGACATCAGACATCAGAGCTGTGACATCAGACCTGTGACATCACACATCAGACCTTGGACATCAGACCTTGGACATCAGACCTGTGACATCAGACATATCAAATCAAATCAAATCAAATCAAATCAAATTTTATTTGTATAGCCCAAATTCACAAAACACGTTTGCCTCAGAGGGCTTTACAATCTGTACAATCTGTGACACCCTCTGTCCTTAGACCCTCTGTCCTTAGACCCTCTGTCCTTAGACCCTCGGTTCGAGTGAGGAAAAACCCACAAAAACCCTTTTAACAGGGAAAAAAGGTGGAAGAAACCTCAGGAAGAGCCACAGAGGAGGGATCCCTCTCCCAGGACGGACAGACGTGCAATAGATGTCACATGTACAGAACAAATCAACAGAGACATATTGTACAATTACAATGAATGATAAAATGATTACAGTATACAGAGTACACAGAGATATGGTAACAATAATGACAGTAATAATATAAGTAGTGGACGTCGTGCAAGACCACAGCAGCAGCCACGATCCATGAGAACCTGCTGGACGAGAGAGCACAGAAACTCCGGGGAAGAAGTTTAGTTAGTAACATGCATTAACATGTATTAATGAGACATGCATGTTTACAGACGGAGAGAGAGAGAGAGAGAGAGAGAGAGAGATTTGAGTAGAGTTTTCAGTAAAGGGAGATGTGACTACATCTTCAACCAGTACCGTGCCGGACTAGGCATAACCCTGAGAGAGAGAGACAGAGAGAGAAGGAGGGAGAGGGAGTCCCCCGGCAGTCTAGTCCTATAGCAGCATAACTAAGGGATGACCTGAGCCAGCCCTAACTATAAGCTCTATCAAAAAGGAAAGTCTTAAGTCTACTCTTAAAAGTGTTGACCGTGTCTGCCTCCCGAACCCAAAGTGGTAGTTTGTTCCACAGAAGAGGAGCTTGGTAGCTGAAAGCTCTGGCTCCCAGTCTACTTTTGGAAACTATAGGAACCACAAGGAACCCAGCATTCTGAGAGTGCAGTGTTCTAGAGGGGTAGTAAGGTACTATGAGCTCTTTTAGATATGATGGTGCCTGACCATGAAGAGCTTTGTATGTAAGGAGAAGAATTTTAAATTCTATTCTAGATTTAACAGGTAGCCAATGCAAAGAAGCCAAAATGGGAGAGATGTGATCTCTGATCTTGGTTCCTGTCAGAACACGTGCAGCAGCATTCTGAATTAGCTGCAAAGCCCTAAGAGACTTACTGGAGCAGCCTGACAACAAAGAGTTACAATAGTCCAGCCTAGAAGTAACGAATGCATGGACTAGTTTTTCTGCATCCGCTTGAGATACGATGCGTCTGATTTTGGCAGTGTTACGTAAGTGGAAGAAAGCAGTCCTCGAAATTTGTTTTATGTGACATTAAAGGACAAATCCTGATCAAAAACAACTCCAAGATTCTTTACGGTGGAGCTGGAGGCCAGGGTGATCCCATCTAAAGTAACTAAGTCTCTAGAAAGAGAGTTTCTGAGGTTCTTGGGTCCAATTACAAGAACTTCAGTTTTGTCTGAATTTAACATCAGAAAATTGTAGGTCATCCAACTTTTTATATCCTTAAGGCACGCTTGGAGTTTAGTTAACTGATTGGTTTCATCAGGCTTGATCGATAAATATAATTGGGTGTCATCAGCATAACAATGAAAATTAATGGAGTGATTCCTAATAATGTTCCCTAGAGGAAGCATATATAAACTGAATAGAAGTGGTCCTAGCACAGAACCTTGTGGAACTCCATGACAAACTTTGGTATGCATGGAGGATTCATCATTGACATGAACAAACTGAGATCGATCTAAAAAATACGATTTAAACCAGCTTAGGGCGGTTCCTTTGATGCCAATTTGATGTTAAAGTCTCTGTAAAAGAATTTGATGGTCAATGGTGTCAAATGCGGCACTAAGATCTAACAGGACAAGTACAGAAATGAGTCCTTTGTCTGATGCCATTAGGAGGTCATTTGTAACTTTGACTAGTGCGGTCTCTGTGCTATGATGCACTCTAAATCCTGACTGAAAATCCTCAAATAAACTGTTCTCATGGAGAAAGTCACACAGCTGATTGGCTACAGCTTTCTCAAGTATCTTAGAGAGAAAGGGAAGGTTTGATATCGGTCTGTAATTGGCTAAAACCTCTGGATCTAGAGTGGGCTTTTTAAGAAGAGGTTTAATTACAGCTACTTTAAAGGACTGTGGTACATATCCTGATAATAGAGACAGATTAATCATATCCAATAAAAAAGGGCTAACTAGAGGTAAAACGTCCTTGAGCAGCCTGGTTGGGATGGGTCTAAGAGACAGGTTGACGGCTTAGATGAAGAAATTACTGAAGTAATTTGATGAAGGTTGATGGGAGAAAAACAGTCTAAATATATATCAGGTTTTACAGCTGTTTCCAAACTTGCTGTGTAAGAATGCAGGTCGGTACCTGTTGAGGGCAAGAGGTGATGAATTTTGTCTCTAATAGTTATAATTTTATCATTAAAGAAGCTCATGAAGTCATTACTACTTAGACCTAGAGGAATAGATGGCTCAATTGAGTTGTGGCTCTCTGTTAGCCTGGCTACAGTGCTGAACAGAAACCTGGGGTTATTCTTATTTTCCTCGATTAGTGAAGAGTAATAGACTGCTCTGGCACCACGGAGAGCCTTCCTGTATGTTTTAAGATTATCTTGCCAGATTAAACGAAAGTCTTCCAGTTTAGTGGCACGCCATTTGCATTCAGATTTTCGTGCCTCTTGCTTTAAGTTGCGAGTCTGCTGGCTATACCATGGTGCTAACCTCCTTTGTTTAATTATCTTCTTTGTCAGAGGTGCTATAGAGTCGAGAGTTGTCCGTAATGAGTCCGTAGTACTATCAACAAGACGTTCTATTTGTGAGGGGCTAAAGGAAGCAGACAAGTCCTCTGCTACATTGAGACATGGCATTGAATTCAATACTGAAGAAATCACTTCCTTAAATTTGGCTACAGCACTGTCAGATAAACATCTGCTGTAGGAGTTTCTGCCAAAAGGCTTATAGTCCAGTAATATGAACTCAAAGGTTATTAAAAAATGGTCAGATAGAAGAGGATTCTGTGGAAAGACTATTAGATGGTCAATTTCAATGCCATATGAGAGAACAAGATCAAGAGTGTGGTTCAGACAATGGGTCGGTTTATTTACACTCTGACAGAAGCCAATTGGTTCTAACAAAGATATAAACGCAGCACTAAGACTATCATTGTGGTTGTCCACATGAATATTAAAATCACCTACAATGATTACTTTATCTGTTTTAAGGATCAGGCCTGATGCAAATTCTGCAAATTCAGATAAAAATTCTGAGTAAGGACCAGGAGCACGATATACTATAACAAATAGAATTGGCTGTAATGTTTTCCAGGTTGGGTGAGTAAGGCTAAGAACAAGACTTTCAAATGAATTATAATTTAGTTTAGGTTTAGGATTTATTATTTATTATGACATCAGACCTATGACATCAGACCTGTGACATCACACATCAGACCTTGGACATCAGACATCAGACCTATGACATCAGACCTATGACATCAGACATATGACATCAGACCTATGACATCAGACCTGTGACATCAGACATCAGACCTGTGACATCAGACCTATGACATCAGACATCAGACCTGTGACATCAGACATCAGAGCTGTGACATCAGACCTATGACATCAGACCTGTGACCTCAGACCTGTGACATCAGACATCAGACCTATGACATCAGACATCAGACCTGGGACATCAGACCTATTACATCAGACATCAGAGTTGTGACATCAGACATCAGAGCTGTGACATCAGACCTGTGACATCAGACATCAGAGCTGTGACATCAGACCTGTGACATCAGACATCAGAGCTGTGACATCAGACATCAGACCTATGACATCAGACCTATGACATCAGACCTATGACATCAGACCTATGACATCAGACCTGTGACATCAGACATCATACTTGTGACATCAGTCCTGTGACATCAGACATCAGACCTGTGACATCAGACCTGTGACCTGTCTGTCCATCAAGACCTGACCTGTTATGTTTTTATGTTGTTTTTTTGTGTGTGTTTTTATGTTTTTGTGTTTTTCTGTTTTTCTGTATTTGTTGCAGGTCATGAGCAGAAGGAGAGAGAGGCGGAACTTCATTCTCCCACGCACATCGACGTCGACAGAAAAATCTCCTTCTGGGCCAAATTTATCGAACTTCAGGTAGGACAGTGAACGCATCGTCAGCAGTGATGATGTCATGTTGTGTCGTCATGGCAGCAGCAGTGATGTCATGTTGTGTCACAGTGGAAGATGCTGACGATGAAACAGGAAGACTCTGAGCACAAGTATAGCTCCTCCCCCCTTGAGTGGATCACCATGGAAACCAACATCGCATACTGGCTGCACTCGTCCACAAACGTAACACACACACACACACACACACACACACACACACACACACACACACTCTCTCCCCTGTGCTGTCCCGTGATTGGCTGTCTGTCTCAGGCTCAGATCCATCTGATTGGTAACCCAGTGTCGTGGGGCGTGGCCAACTTCAGCCTGTTGGCCTATCAGCTGCTGGCTGTCATCTACCTGCTGAGGAGGAAGCGGGGCTTCAAAGACCTCCCTGATGGTACAAACGTACACACACATACACAAACCTGGTTCTGGTTCTGGATCAGGGTGGTCCTGACCAGTCCGCACCATAACCTTCAGATAAAAACGAGCTGAAAGTCTGAAATAATCTGATAAATGAGCTGAGAACAAAAATAAGAACATCTGAACATTCGGACCTCACTGATGTTTGTTTACACCTGAACAGGTACTAAAGCTCTGTGTGTGTCTGTGTGTATATGTGTGTATCAGCTGTGTGGTGTCAGTTTGTGTGTGTTTGGTGTGTGTGTTTTGGTGGTTGGTTGGTGAACGTTGCTCCGTTCTTCCTGATGGAGAAAACTCTCTTCCTGTATCACTACCTGCCCGCCCTCTGCTACCTGTACCTGCTGAGCCCGGCCCTGCTGGAGCACACACACACTCACCTGCTCAGGTACACACACACACACACACACACACACACACACACACACACACACACACACACACACACACACACAGGTGAGACCTGATTGTTCAGGTGTTGATTAAACCTGTCTGTCTCTCTCAGCAGTGCGACACCTCGCCGTGTTCTGTGTGTGTGTGTGTCGCTCGTGTCACTCGCCGTCTTCCTGTCCTATCACACCTTCAGTCCTCTGACCTACGGCTGCCCGGAGCTGTCAGCCAATCAGCTGCAAGCACTCAGGTGGAGAGACTCGTGGGACATCCTGTACCGCCGCCGCTGAGCCCTGATTGATGTGTGACATCACTTCCTGATCCTGATGATGTCTGAAACAGGAAGAAGATAAAACGACAAAATAAAACTCTGTGCTTTTATTTTGGTAACCCAGACTACAGAGAGAAAGAATAAAGTTTGAACACTTCAAAGTGTTTGTTTCATTTTTGTGTTTAAATTTTTTTTTTATTAATCTTTAGAGTCCTTTGTTTTTATTTGTAACATTTAGTGTGACGTCAGTGTGACGTCCCTAACAGACGGAACCAAATAGCGGAGGACCAGAAGTGAAGGTGTCGGACATAAATAGAGCGCGGAGGGACCGGAAGTGAGGGTGTCGGACATAAATAGAGCGCGGAGGGACCGGAAGTGAACGTGTTGATGACGAGCCGACAGAAACGTTAAATTTAGTAAAGCTTAAAGTTTAAATTTTAACGTTTGTATTCAATTTTAACGTTTCGTTTAAACCGGAAGTGACAGAGAACCGTGAAGCACCGCGGGAGAAATGATCCCGCCGCACTGCCTGCTGGGTAACATGCTAACGACATGGAGCTCCGCGGCGCGTGCAGCAGAAACATCATAACATACATGAAACCGAGACACGAGACGGAGGCCGAGAGGGACACAAAGAGTTAAACTACAGGTGAGCCGCTAATGTTAGCATCTGTGACGTCATGCAGGACATCCACAGAGTAATCAGAGTACTCAGGGTTACTCAGAGGGAGTATTAGAGTACTCAGAGGGAGTATTAGAGTACTGAGAGGAGTATTAGAGTAGTCAGGTGTTGTAGTTACCTGGTTCAGGTTGTTTTAAAGGTTCAGAGACATGAAGCTGAACAACAAATATATATAATATATAACCTGTCTGTCTGTCTGTCTGTCTGTCTGCAGACATGTCTGTCTCTCTGTCAGCAGAGAGAGACAGGATCCAGCGACAGGTGGAGGAGCTGGAACAGATTCTGTCTGTGACCAACACTGATATGGAACTGCTGAGCAGTGAGACAGGTGCCCGTCTGTCTGCCTGCCTGTCTGTCTGTCTGTCTGTCTCTCTGTCTCTCTAACAGTGGTGTATCTGTCTCTCTCTCAGATGATGAATCAGCTGATGATGACACAGAGGAGGTGGGACAGGTAACACACACACACACACACACACACATTAAACCTCAGATGTCTGAGTGTCCTTGAACGCACCAACAGCTCTAAAACATAAATAACAGTTGCCATGGCAACATGTCTGTTTTCTCATTAACATAAAGATCTCATGTCTATAGTCCTGACTGTAGTCCTGTCTGTGGTCATCTCTGGTCCTCCGGTCCACTGTTCCTCTGGTACACTGGTCCTCTGGTCCTCTGTTCCTCCGGTCCACTGTTCCTCTGGTCCTCTGTTCCTCTGGTCCACTGGTACACTGGTCCTCTGGTCCACTGTTCCTCTGGTCCACTGGTACACTGGTCCACTGTTCCTCTGGTCCACTGGTCCACTGTTCCTCTGGTCCTCTGGTCCACTGGTCCTCTGGTCCACTGGTCCTCTGGTCCACTGGTCCTCTGGTCCACTGTTTCTCTGGTCCTCTGGTCCACTGGTCCACTGTTCCTCTGGTCCTCTGGTCCACTGGTCCACTGGTCCTCTGGTCCACTGTTTCTCTGGTCCTCTGGTCCACTGGTCCACTGGTCCACTGTTCCTCTGGTCCACTGGTCCACTGGTCCACTGGTCCTCTGGTCCACTGGTCCACTGTTCCTCTGGTCCTCTGGTCCACTGGTTCACTGGTCCACTGGTCCTCTTTGAAAATAGGAACCACCACCCCGGTCTGCCACCACACAGGTTCTTTCCCATCCTCCATGTCCAAAGTCTCATCCACACCTTTCTCACTACCTTGGTGACCTCTGACAGAGATATGAGTGAGGCTTCTTGTTCTGGTTCTGTTGGCCCTTGTTGACAGTCAGTCTCTGTCTGTGTTTAGTCTGCAGCAGGTCTGTTGGCTCAGAGAGAGAAGATCCAGCAGGAGATCCAGAACCTGGAGACTATCCTGGGACCACACAGCCCTGTCTGTGTGTCAGGTACCTGTCCGTCTATCTGTCTGTCTCTCTGTCTTTAAACCTGTCTGTCTCGCTGTCTGTCTGTCTGTCCCTCTGTCTTTAAACCTGTCTGTCTCTCTCTCTGTCTGTCTCTCTGTCTGTCTGTCTTTAAACCTGTCTGTCTCTTGTCTCTCTTCAGATGATGACAGCAGCAGCGAGGTGAGTATCAAACACATCCATCCAACATGTTGGTTACAGATTATCTCTTTGCCTGTCTGTCTGTCTATTTGACTGCCTGTCTGTCTCTCTGTCTGTCTGTCTGCCTCTCTCTCTACCTGTCTGTCTATTTGACTGCCTGTCTGTCGCTCTCTCTGCCTTTCTTTCGCTCTCTCTGCTTGTCGTTTTGCCTGTATGTCTGTCTGTCTGCCTGTCTCTCCGCCTGTCTGTCTCTCTCTCTGCATGTCTGTCTGCCTACCTGTCTGCCTCTCTGCATGTCTATTTGGCTGCCTGTCTATCTCTCTGTCTGTCTGTCTGTCTGTCTTCCTGTCTCTGTTCAGAGTGAGCTGGGTCTGTCGGCGTCTGTGGACTCTTGTCTTCAGATGAACCTGGTCTACCAGCAGGTTGTTCAGGAGACTTTGGACCACCTGGAGACACTCTTGGATCAGAACCACAGACAGCAGGTCAGTACTGACAGAACCATCCCACCGGGTCAGAAGACGTTCACCTGGTCTTTGATTGGTTAAAGTCCAGACTGGAGGGAGTTTGGACTTCCTTGTCAGAGGACAATAACAGCTATTTCAGTAGCACAGTTCAGACCGGCCCGACACAAACCGGGCCTTCATGTTCTGACATCACATGACTCAGAACACCAAACTTAACCCTTCATCTCTCTAACCAGTGTATCTCTAACCTCTCACTGACCACCCGCCCCCTTCAGGTACTGACGACCAATCATGTGTTCTGTCTGTAGAAAGAGGTGATGTCACAGCTGTCTGGACCAATCAAAGAGTCTTCAAGGGAACCGGGCCCGCCCTCCTCCTGCCAGCAGCCAATCAGCATGTTTCTGGGACGATTCTTCAAACCGTACTTCAAGGACAAGCTGACGGGACTGGTGAGACAGACAGGCAGAGAGAGAGACAGACAAGCAGGCAGAGAGAGAGACAGACAGGCAGAGAATGAGACAGACAAGCAGGCAGAGAGAGAGACAGACAGAGAATGAGACAGACTGGCAAAGAATGAGACAGACAAGCAGGCAGAGAGAGAGACAGACAGAGAATGAGACAGACTGGCAAAGAATGAGACAGACAAGCAGGCAGAGAGAGAGACAGACAAGCAGGCAGAGAGACAGACAAGTAGGCAGAGAGAGAGACAGACAGAGAATGAGACAGACTGGCAAAGAATGAGACAGACAAGCAGGCAGAGAGAGAGACAGACAGAGAATGAGACAGACTGGCAAAGAATGAGACAGACAAGCAGGCAGAGAGAGAGACAGACAAGCAGGCAGAGAGACAGACAAGTAGGCAGAGAGAGAGACAGACAGAGAATGAGACAGACTGGCAAAGAATGAGACAGACAAGCAGGCAGAAAGAGAGACAGGCAGACAGTCTACCTGTCGGCAGCTGACCAATCAGACGCTGTCTTTCTGTCCCAGGGTCCTCCAGCCAATGAGGAGACGAAGCTGAAGACAGTGAGGATGAGCGGCTGTTTGGAGAACAAGAAGCTGAAAGTCAAACGCTGTAAGAACGTTAAACAAACTTTCAGCTCTCTGATCACTCATATGTAATGTATGTACATATATAGTAATGTGTGTGTGTGTGTGTGTGTGTGTGTGTAGGGGCGAGCTGGCAGAAGACTCTATTGATTGACTCAGTGTCCAGAGACGGACTGAGGAGACTGATACAACCCAAACTGTCAAGGTAACAAGACACCTCATTAACATATGCTCATTAATATTCATTAATATCATAATGTGTGTCTAAGTAACAACAACAACACAGTGTTAGTACATGTTCATTATTCATATTCCTGTCTCTCTCTCTTTCTCTCTCTCTCTCTCTCTCTGTACCTGTCTGTCTCTCTGTACCTGTCTCTCTTGCAGGGTGGACTACCTGACGCAGAAGCTGTCGTCAGCAGAGGAGACAGACAGGCAGCAGCTGAGAGAGCAGATCGGCAGTCTGGAGAGAGAGATCGACCTCCTCAGGTGAGGCTGTCTGTCTGTAACTGCCTGTCTGTCTGTCTCTGTGAAGACATTTTGTCCTAATGAAGTCAGACAGAATCAGCTAACAGTTGACTCAGCAGTTCCTCCATTTAAACAAACAGTCTGACTCTCAGCTGACTCTGTCTCCATGGTAACAGTATCAACAATGGTCAGTGTGTGAGTCCTCACTGGTAAACAATCACTCCTGTGTGTGTGAGGTCAGTTGACATTCTCTGTCTCTGATTGGTCAGAGAGAAGAAGGAGGAGGAGCTGATTGGTGATCGATATGAAGAACATGATTGGCAGAGAATCTCTAATATTGACGTAAGTGAAGAAGATCGACCAATCAGACGAGAGCAACGTCACAACATCATATAACACCTCCTCTCCTCTCCTCTCCTCTCCTCTCCTCCTCCTCAGTTTGAAGGTACAAAAGAGGCGGAGGACCTCCGTAGTTTCTGGCAGAACTTCCTCCACCCGTCCATCAACAAGTCTTCATGGAGTCGGCAGGAGGTGGAAGAGCTGAAGGAGGTCAGCAGGAGGCACGGAGAGAGAGACTGGGAGAGCATCGCTGAGGAGCTGGGGGTGAGGAGGACCTGTCTGTCTGTCTGTCTGACCTAACTCTCTCTGACCTGTCTGTCTCTCTGACCTGTCTGTCTGTCTGTCTGACCTAACTCTCTCTGACCTGTCTGTCTGTCTGTCTGTCTGTCTGACCTAACTCTTTCTGACCTGTCTGTCTCTCTAACCTGTCTGTCTGTCTGACCTAACTCTCTCTGACCTGTCTCTGACCTAAGTCTCTAACCTGTCTGTCTGTCTCTGACCTGTCTCTAACCTGTTTGTCTGTCCGACCTAACTCTCTCTGACCTGTCTGTCCCTCTGACCTAAGTCTCTCTGACCTGTCTCTGACCTGTCTGTCTCTCTCTGACCTGTCTGTCTCTCTGACCTGTCTGTCTCTCAGACGGGGAGGACAGCCTTCCTGTGTCTTCAGACGTTCCAGCGGTTCGTCTCGAACTCGTTACGGAGGGCCAGTTGGACTCCATCTGAAGATGCTCTGCTCCGAGAACTCGTGGACAAGATGAGGATCGGAAACTTCATCCCCTACTCACAGAGTATGACATGACTGTGACATCACACTGTGACATCACTGACATCATACTATGCCATCACTGTCTCTCTCACCTGTCTGTCTCTCTCACCTGTCTGTCTGCCTCTCTCACCTGTCTGTCCCTCAGTGAGTTACTTCATGGAGGGTCGTGACCCGGGTCAGCTGCTGTACAGGTGGACTCAGGTTCTGGACCCGAGTCTGAAGAGAGGTCCGTGGACGCCCGATGAGGACCAGGTAAGTCAGGGGGCGGGGCCGTTCTTTAAACATTGCTTCAACGTTCGTTTAACGTTCTGAACTGATTCAGGAAGCAGATTTATTGATGTTCTATCTATCTATCTATCTATCTTAATCTGAGACATTAACATGTGATAGCATGCTGTCTGTAGGTACCTGGCTGTCTACCTGTCTGGCTCTCTCTTTGTCTGTCTTTGACCTGTCTGTCTGTCTACCTGTCTGTCTGTCAGCTGCTGCTGCAGGCCGTCTCTCGTTACGGGGAGAAGGACTGGTGGAAGATCCGGTTCGAGGTTCCTGGACGTACTGATGGCAGCTGCAGAGACAGGTGAGATCTGACTGGATGATAGAGGTTGGGGGCATGTTCAGGCGTGTTCAAACAGGAAGTGAGGTGGATGTTCACCTGTACTTCATGGCCGTGTATGTGTTGTGTGTGTGCAGGTACTATGACTGTCTGAAGGAGGACATAAAGAGAGGACCGTTCGACAAAAAGGAGCAGCTGTTGCTGCTGAAGCTGGTGAAGAAACATGGAGTCGGTGAGTCACATGATGTCCAGTCAGCTGTTCCTATTTTATGTTAATTACACAAACAGGAAGTAAAGTGTGTGTGTGTGTTTGTGTGTGTCAGGTCGCTGGGCGAAGATTGCTGCAGAGATTCCTCATCGTTTGGATGCTCAGTGTCTTCGAGAGTGGAGGAAACTCAGCAAAACACTTCCACTTCCTGCTCAGGTACGCACACCTGTTCAACCAATCAATCAGCCATCAGACATGCTATTGTTCTGTTTCAGTCACTGTGTTTCCTGTGTGTTCACATCTCAGTATCTGTATTTTGTATTCCCATAAACAAAGGTCCGTCTGTGATGGAGGTTCAACAGGTTTTCAGTAAACAAACTGACTCTCTTTGTCAACAGAAACGTGGGGGTAAAAAAATGCCAACCACCAATAATGGAGAAGCAAAGACGAAGAAGAAGAAGAGGAGAAAGGTTGCACAGACCCGGAGGAGACTCGAGACACAACTGATGAAAGTGAAGGAGGAGGAGGAGGAAGAGGAAGAGCAGGAGGAGACCAACGATGAGGAGGAGGAGGCGGTGGTGGAGTACATGGACAGTGATGAAGAGAAGAAGAAAGTAAAGAAGGCCATGGGAGTATTGAGGAGTGAGGAGGTGGAGGAGGTAGAGGAGGAGAAGGAGTACATCTTCCCTCCCATACAGGAGTGGACTCCAACAGAAGTACAAAGTTTCACCTTCCTGAGCTTTCGACCGGTGGAGCTGCCTTCCTCTGGAGATGCCTACAAGGGGAAACCTGTGAGGTCAACCATCCTTGGAGACTTTGGACAGTCCGTGGTAATTGGACCTCCACCCAGAGACTTGCAATGGTACAAACGCCACAGCAGCAACACCATGATGATGGTATCACCTGACCAGCTGCGAGCCTACCTCCAGGTCCAGATGAACAGGTTCAACAACCTCAACGGGAAGGTGCTGACTGGCAAACGTAACCTGCTAGGCCAAGTGACAAGGAGAGGGTTGGACTATGAGCTGCAGGCTGCGGTGACGCCGTGGATCGGTAACCTCCTGATCCCGGCGAAAACCAGACTGACGGCAACTGATGCCCTGAGGGAGCGAGGAGAGAAGACCCCACTGTCCTCGACCTCCGTATTCCTGATCTTCCTCCAGACCTTGAACGTGGACTCTGAAGGCTGTAAGAAGATGATACAGCAGAGGAAGAACAAGGTCATGTCATTAATACCGCACTCTGGAAACACGATTAACCCAAATACAGTTGCAGGAATGTTGGAGAAGAAGTGTTTGGTGAACAAGCAGCAGGACAAACTGATCCTGGCGCAGCTTCGGGTGCTGCACCATAAAGACAAACAGAAACATCAACCACGACAACTTGCGCTGCTGCAGCAACCTCCTCTTCTCCGCCCCCCATCAATGCCTCCTCAGCATCTTCTTCAGGTGCCTCCTAAAATGCATCCTCAGATGTCTCCTGTGTCCCATTTTTCTCATCCTGCCTCCATCCAGCTGATGCCTGCCACGTCGCTGACCTCCACCTCTCCATGCAAACCTCCTCGTGCGGTGGTCACCTCTATGTTACCTTCTTCTCCTCATAGACTGAATGCCCCCCCTGTCATAGTGGTCCAAATGCCTCTGAACGCCACATCTACCTGCTCTGCTTCTTTCCACCAACAACCTAGACTTGCCCCGCCCCCCTCCAACAACCAGCATGTTTCTATTGGTTCAACACCGCCCAGTCAGAACACGGTTTCCTCAACCTCCAGCAGTCCCATCACTTTCCCCAGCCAGCCTAGTCCTGCCCCCAGTCCATCCAACTCCATCCAGAATCCACTCAAAGACACTCAAGAGGATCAACAGGCCGTCTGCAGCAGTCAGAACGAGGTGGATTTGGGTGCCGCGGGTAATGATGTAGGTGAAGCGTGTCCAGGTGTGGACAGGGCAGGTGACAGTGTGATCAAGGAAGACAGAAGGATCCGGAAGCCAAGTCTGAAGGCCAAAGCTCTGCAGGACGCCACCAAAGCAAAGGTAAACACCTGTCATTAGATGGTGCCTCTCAGCAAGGCTTGAACAACCTGCTGGGGGTCCAAAAGGTTCATTTGAACTTGTTCCTGAGGTACAGAACTCTGTGAAGGTCAGCTTGAACAGCTCAGCTCTTGAACTGTTTTAAGTTGTGCAGATTTGTAAAACAACAAAAATTTGGGGTCTGTGGAGGGTCTGTGGTTGCCTCTCGTTTCCTGGTTGATTGACTTGGTTGTCTTTGGTTGTTGCACCTTTCAGGCTGAAGCCCAGAAGAAAGCTGCTTCATCTCCACGTCGGAAAGTTCAGATCCAGAACATGAACTCTCCTTCTCAGCTGGTTGGGACCACTCCCATCCATCCGGTACCTCAGACTCCTCAAAGACCGCCTCCTGCCATGGTCGTCCCCCCTTCTCCAACCAAACCAGACGCTCCTTCACTTCGTGTCTCTGTGAACTCGTCCCAGATCACCACACCTGCCTCCTGCTCTGATAGGACTGTGTCAGAAGTCCCGCCCCCCTCTAAAGTCACCAATCAGCACGCTGCCTACGCCACTTTAAGCCTACAAACTCCTTTCCACAACGATCATGACTACACCTTTACACCAAGTCTTGTCTCTGATGACAGTCAGCATGGCTCCAACTCAGATCGACCAAGCCCCACCCCCAAACAGCCAAACCAGCGTGGCTCTGACTCCACCCCCACAAAAAAAACTCCCAAAGCCCCGCCCAGAGGGAGGAAACGAGCAAGGGGGGAGGAGCAACCGAGTATGACGAGCAGTCAGGATGATCAGTGTGTGGGCGGGGCAGGTGATGTGGTGGGCGGGACAGGTGACGTGTTGGGGGGGGCAGGTACAGGTGTGACCCAGGAAGGAAGGAGGCTTCGTAAGCCGAGTGAGAAGGTCAGAGCTCTTCAGGAAGCTGTTAAGACCCAACAGGTAAGAACCTGAAGCTGAGTCCTCTTAAAGTGCTCTGCTGTTATTGAAGGTTGCTGCTTACTGCTCCTCCATAAACACAGACTAGTGTTTTTTAACCTTCTCCTCCTCTGACTCTGACTCGTCCTGTGTTGTTTTGTTTCCAGGCTGAAGCCAAGAAAAAAAGGAGTTCTTCTTCTCCTCCTTGGAAAAAGCGCTCTTGTACGTCTCGCTCTAAAAAGGAAGTTGTTGTCCAGAACCCTCCATTTACTCCACTGCCCAGGTTCTGTTTACATCCTGGTCAGTCCATGTGGGTCATGACTCCTCGTGGGCTGGTCCAGCTGGCAGATGCCCCGCCTCAAGGCCTGCAGCTGGCATTGGTCCCAGCTCTACCCAGGAATATTAACAGTCAGCAGGCTACGCCCCCTCTGCCCCTACCTGCAGACAGTCCAGCCGCACCTCAACCAGCTACACCTCAACCAGCCGCTCCTCAACCAGCCACACCTCAGTCAGCCGCACCTCAACCAGCCGCACCTCAATCAGCCGCACCTCAACTCCCTCCAGTGTTGGTCCCCGAAAACCTGCCTGGACAGAATCAGCCACACCTTCTTCCTGCCCCTCTTACCTATCCTGAGCCCGTCCCCCGACCCATCATCCTGCAGCCAGTCTTAAACCCGGGCGCCCCTGAGCTCCACCCAAAATTCATCCTGCCATATAAGGGCACGGTCAGAGCAGACTGTTCGGTGCCCCCTCACCTCCAGAGGGAGGCACTGCAGTTCGACCCTTCCCTGATGTTTCAAGAGTCCCAGACGGAGGTGCATGATTGGCTGAGCAGTCAGCAAGGAGTGGTGGTACCTGGAGTGGGCGTGGCTCTTCCCTACCTGCCACCCTTCGTCAGCAGTCTGAGCACGCTCAATGCGCTGCTCCAGGCCAGGACATCTCTGACTAAATCATCCCTACAGCTGCTGAGTCGAGAGTCCGAACCCCGACACCCTCAAATTGACCCTGACAGCACCAAGACCACGTCCAGTCCGGACCTGCCAGACTCCACGACCGACTGTAAACCAGCTACAGACAACACAGGTAACCCAGGTAACACACCTGACACCACGCATCTTAATGTATTTCACACACTGCTCATGCTGGAGGTTTTCTCACCTGAACACTGAAATAATTGATGTGGTGATGAAGAGAATCAGTTGACTCATCCTCAGGTGTGTTTGTTTTCTGCTCCTGCAGCTCCCTCTGTCGACCTGCAGGAGGAGGCGGAGCTTGTGGTGACAGTGCGTCAGCTGGTGGCAGAGCGTTTCTCTGGTAACCCCGCCTACCAGCTGCTGAAAGCCCGCTTCCTGTCCTGCTTCACTGTCCCAGCCCTCCTGGCTACCGTTCAGCCAATTACCAAAAAGACTGTGGAGGAGAAGGTGTCACAGGGAGAGGAGGAGGAGGAGGAGGAGGAGAGAGTCATAGAGAGAGTGAAACAGAGGAGAGCTGAGGTGAGTTTGTTAACGTTTACTTCCATCATAATTACACAACAGGAAGTTCAGACTGAGTGATCCGATTGGATAAGAGTCATTCAGTGCTCTTTTTTTTCTTTTTCTTTTTTAAGATTTTTTTGGCCTTTTCAAGCTTTATTTGACAGAGACAGCTTGAAGAGTGACAGGAATGAGCCTTTGTACATGGGGCGGATGCTCTACCAACTGAGCTAAACGACACCCCATGAGTGCTCATTTAAAGAATAACAGCACTGAGATTTTCTCATTAACTGATAAACATAACATTAAAAATAACATTACTCTGTATATCTGTGCAATAATCTGTACATTATAATTTACTTATTTATCCTCACTGTTTACATTTAGTCTGTTGCACATAGATATGTATATACTGTCGTATCAACCAACCTCATGTACAGAACACAAGCGGTTGTAGAAACCATATTTATTCCATCATCTGCACCATCACCAGTCCTTTATCCAGTGTACAAATGTCTATAGATAGATACACATACTACAGATGAACGACTGAAGTCAACTACAACTCCCAAGATGCATTTCACTGACAAAGATCCAGTCACAGCTCCACATCAACACTGAGTTTATAATCAGCTGATTCGATTCGTTCAGCATTGTTCTCAGCCGCTGAGGCTCGTGGGTAATGTAGTAAAACAGACAGACAATGTCACTGATCAGTTTCTTTGTGTTTTCAGAGATCTGTACTGCTGAGTGATGGCGCAGGAGTTCCAGCCAATCACTTATCAGGAATCATCAACACAGACCAGAACGGACCGGACCAGACTAGATCAGATCAGACTGGACCGGACCAGACTGGATCAGATCAGACTGGACTGGACCAATTGAAAGCAGACAGTCAGTGTCCAATGAAAAGGTCCGGTCTAAACATTGACTTGTCCTCTGACAGATGATTGGATGTTTAAATTAAATTAGAGACATATTTTGATTGGTCCGATCATTGAGTCCGGATCAGATTTCTGGAGATAAAATGAGGCGTTTGAGAACTCGGTGACTTCATCACCAGTCAAAGATGTTCTGTTCTCGTTATGAACTTTGTTTTTATGATGTTTGATTCATTGTCTGGACATTCTGCAGCTCTGTGCTGCATTCAGGGACCTCACACAGAGCTGTAAAGGAACGACGTTGCACTAAAATCTGTTTTTTTTTTTGTTTACTTTTAACCCTAACCCTTATTCAGAGACTGTGAAGGAAAATAAATTATGACCTGAAATTTTTGTAATAAAGAAAAATGTATCCGAAATTAAGCTGAGTGTGCTCGTTTATGTGTGAGCCTGTGTGGAACAGTTTTAGACACTGTGGACTGTGGGGACACTGTAGGGACACTGTGGACTGTAGGGACACTCTGGGGACACTGTGGACTATAGGGACACTTTTATGTCTCTCTTTTTTGTCTCTATGAACTCGTCTCTTTGACTTTTGGACTTTATTCTCTTTGTTTGATTTCAGTTCAGCTCACTCAGATTTCCAGGAATGTCTGTAAATACAAATCAGTGCTGTTGTGACATCACTTCCTGTTTTAGTCAGCTGATGTTTCCTGTTCACACTGAGTCATTCCTCCTGTGACTTCTCTAATCTTTCACTGTCTTCCTCTTTCTGTCACTTTCTGTCCAAACAAGCTCAGCTGATGAGAAAACAAACTGATAAATTATATATCTATCTCTCTCTCTCTCTCTCTCTCTCTCTCTCTCTCTCTCTCTATATATATATATATATATATATATATATATATATATATATATATATATATATATATTTATATATATATATATATATATATACATTTTTTTTTATAAAACTTTAATTAAACACAAGCATGCTTTATATAAGTGTTATTATATATTATTAGTTCAGTATGTGTTAGGTGTCTAAGTTTCAGTCAAAGGACTTTTTTTCACTTCATTGTCAAATTCATTGTTTCCATCATTCATTCAGTCTGTTTATTAACAGTTTACAAATCAAATATTTTTCACAAATTCACCCTAAAACAGAAAATACTGAACGAAGTCACGCAGAACAATAATTAAATATTAATGTTATATAAACTGTATAAATACACCTATATAAACAGTATAAGTACACGTATATAAACAGTATGAATGCATGTATATAAACTGTATGAAGACATATATAGACTATATAAGTACACGTATATAAACAGTATGAATAGACGTATATAAACTGTATGAACACACGTATATAAACAATATAAATACACATATAAACAGTATGAATGCACGTATATAAACTATATAAATATACGTATATAAACTGAATGCACGTATATAAACTGTATGAACGCAAGTATATAAACTATATAAATACTTGTATATAAACATTATGAATGCACGTTTATAAACTGTATGAATGCACGTATATAAACTGTATGAACACGTATATAAACTATATAAATACACATATATAAAGAGTATGAATGCACATATATAAACCGTATGAATGCACGTATATAAACTATATAAATATACGTATATAAACAGTATGAATGCACGTATATAAACAGTATGAATGCACGTATATAAACTATATAAATACATGTATATAAACAGTATGAATGCACATATATAAACTGTATGAACGCACATATATAAACTGTATGAACGCACGTATATAAACTGTATGAACACACACATATAAAGAGTATGAATGCACGTATATAAACTATATAAATATACGTATATAAACTGTATGAACGCACATATATAAATTATATAAATACATGTATATAAACATTATAAATGCACGTATATAAACTGTATGAACGCACATATATAAACGATATAAATACATGTATATAAACAGTATGAATGCACATATATAAACTATAGAAATACATGTATATAAACAGTACAAATGCACGTATATAAACTGTATGAACACATATTTACAGTTTAATGTCACAGTCCTACTGTAACTTTATTTGTTGATTGACATGATTTTGAATCGTGCCAGTCAGAGGGTGGAGACAGAAACAGGAAGTGAGAGACTCAACTTGTTCCTCAGAAAACACTAGACACAAAGAGACAGACAGACAGACAGACAGACAGACAAGTAGCTCAGGTGTATCAGACAGCAATATAGAGGAGAGGCAATTCAGGTGAGTAATACTCTGTGTGTGTGTATGTGTGTGTGTGTATCAGTGTACAGTTGTAGTAATACTCTTTGTGTACAGTTGTAGTAACACTCTGTGTACAGTCGTAATAATACTCTGTGTGTACAGTTGTCGTAATACTCTGTGTGCAGTCGTAGAAATACTCTGTGTACAGTCATGGTAATACTCTGTGTGTACAGTCATGGTAATACTCTGTGTGTACAGTTGTAGTAATACTTTGTGTGTGTCCAGTTGTCGTAATACTCTGTGTACAGTCATGGTAATACTCTGTGCACAGTCGTAGTACTGATGGACGGAGTGTGCGAGGACGACCTCTGCTGGCTGCAGCTCGATGATTTCAGGATGCTTCTCATAAAAACCATTGAACCTTCACGGATCACCCCATACCTCCGGCAGTGTCAGGTACTCCTGCTGCTTCACCTGTTCCTCCTGCTGCTTCTCCTGCTGCTTCACCTCCTTGTACCATCTACCTGCTCTGCTTTGTGACACTCCTCAGGTGATCAGCGCTGAGGATGAGGAGCAGCTCTTTAACGACCCCGCTCTCGTCATCAGGAGAAGAAAAGTTGGTAAGAACCAATCACATTGTGATCTTCTGCATATTAATGAGCTTGAGTTATCGGCCTGAGGGCGGGCTGTCTAACTCTAGCAGCCAATGACTGAGTTTCCATGGTGCAGGATGTGTCTGGGATCATGTCTTTGATGACCTTTGACCTCCACAGGAGCCTTGCTGGACATCCTGCAGAGAACAGGGGTCAAAGGTTACACAGCCTTCCTGGAAAGTCTGGAGCTGGATTATCCTCAACTGTACAGCCGGATCACCGGAAAAGAGCCCAACAAGACCTTCAGCATCCTGATCGGTCTGTCTACCTGTCTGTCCATCTACCTGTCTGGCTGTCTACCTGTCTGTCTATCTACCAGTGTATCTGTATACCTGTCTGTCCACATACCTGTCTATCTGTCTTTCTCCCGGTCTGTCTACCTGTCTGTTTTTCTGTCTGTTTATCTGTCGGTCTACCTGTCTGTCTTTTTACCTGTCTGTCCATCTATCTGTCTGTCTGTTTACCCGTCTTTTTACCTGTCTGTCTGTTTTCCCGTCAGCTTACCTGTCTTTTTAACTGTCTGTCTGTTTACCTGTCTTTTTACCTGTCTGTCTGTTTTCCCGTCAGTTTACCTGTCTGTCTGTTTTCCTGTCTGTCTGTTCAGACACAGCAGGTGAATCTGGTCTGACCCAGTTCTTGATGTCGGAGCTCAGCCGGCTCCAGAGGGCACTGCAGGACGAGAGGAGGCGTCGACAGCAGGCATGCTCTGTCGCTAAGGAACAGGTGGGCAGGTTGCTAATGAAGGGGTGAGCAGGTTACTATGGTAGAGCAGTAGATTGTGTGATTACAGGTGGTCTCTGGCGATTCATTGATTGTGTTTGTCTGCAGGAGGTGTGGTCTCGGCAGCAGTACCTGAGGGACCGCGAGCTGAAGAAGCTGACGGAGCGCCTGCAGAAGGTTCGCGAGGAGCGCGAGCGTCTGAGCGACGAGGTCAAACAACTCCGAGATCACAACTACAGTCTGATGGCCGACATCAACACTCTCAGTCAGGACAAGAGTCACGCCCTGCTGGCCAATAGAGACCTGCAGATAGAGGTCAGCTGCCCCTGCCCCCATTTCCACCTGACAAACACTTGCAGGTGGAGCTGATCTTTGACCTCTGTGTGTGCAGGTGGAGCGTCTGAAACACACGGTGCTGAGAGCCGAGAGTCAAACAAGACTACTGAGACGACGAACGCTGAGACCGCTACAGGAGGTACAGACACCTGAGAGACTTGAGACACCTCAACACACCTGAGATACCCAAACACACATGAGACACCTGACACACCTGAGAGACTTGAGATACCTGAGACACTAGAACATACCTGAGACACCTGAAAGACTTGAGACACCTCAACACATCTGAGATACCTCAACACACCTGAGATACCTTAGAGACTAGAACACACCTGACACACCTGAGACACCTGAAACTGTGTGGATGGTTTAATGATGACATCATCATCATCATCAATAATTAATGAGGTGTTCAAACTGTTTTCAGAGCAGGAGTCTGGCTCTGCCCACTGAGACCTTCTTCCACCCCAACAGACTGGAGGAGCTGAAGGAGGAGAAACAGGAGGAGCTGAAGGAGGAGAAGAAAGAGGAGAAGAAAGAGAAACAAGAGGACAAGAAAGAGAAGGAGAGTCCAGCTCCCCCTCAGATGAACCTCCTCGCTACTGTGTTCAGACTGAGAAAAGACCTCCATAGAGCAGAGGAGCAGAGAACCAGGGTGAGTAGGAGGAGTGAGAGGAGGGGGAGGAGTGAGGGGAGGAGGGGGAGAGAGAGGGGAGGAAGAGAAAGACGATGAGAGAGAGAGAGGAGAAGGAAGAGAGAGAGGAGGAGAGAGGATCTGAGATTGATTGATTTGTTGGTTTCAGAGTCTGGAGGAGAAGGAGGAGCTGGAGCTCCGGTGCGCTCAGCTGAAAGGAGACGCCAAGATGTACCGTCAACGAAACAAACAAACCCTGAGACAGATGGAGGAGGTGATCAGAGAGAGAGACAAGGTGAGGAGGAGGAGTTGAACAGGTAACAGGTGACACTCTCACAATGATGATGTCATGACTGTATGACCTCTGATCTGATTGGTCCAGGCTCTGTCGTCACGGGCGGAGCAGCAGGAGGAGGCGCGGCTGCTCCTGCAGGAGAAGGATCAATACAGGGAGCAGGTCAGGCAGCTCACCGAGCAATCTGATAGGCTGGAACTCCTCCTGCTGAGGTCACAGGGGGAGGAGCTACAGCTGAGGACACGCCTCCGCAGACTCACCTACAACTCGCACCAGGTGAGGAGGAGGAAGTGATTTCATGATGATGTCATGATGATGTCATTATGATGTAATGATGAAGGCTTTCTTTCTCAGTGTGAGAGGAGCAGTGAGGAGGAGGAGGAGCCCACAGAGAACGCCGCTAAAGGTGAGTCACGCCATATACACACGTGAAGCGATGTCATATCATGTGACCTGGCATCATGTGACCGTGTGTTCAGGGAGCAGTGAGGAGGTCTGCAGCGGGACATCAGGGGAGAACGAGGAGGCGGTGCTGCAGTGTCACGACGTTCCTCCAGGAGGAGCCACCGTGCCTCAACAGCAGCCCAGCCCTGCTGCATCATGGGTAATTTAACTGCTTCTGTGTGTCAGCTGACTGAAGTCCACAACAGTCCACATTACTGTGTTAGCTAACAATGTCCCCATAACGTCTGTCTGCCTGTCTGTCTGTCTGTCTGTAGGAGGAGGGGGAGCCAGACGGCTGTCTGTCCTCCAGGAGTCGTCCAAACTTCTTCTATCGCAGGTCAGCATCTTTTAAACTTCCTGCATATAATAAAATTATATATATATATATATATATATATATATATATATATATACACACACACACACACACACACACACACACACACATATATAATTTTATTATATACAGGAAGTATATATATGTACACACATATATATACATACATATATGTGTGTATATTCACCTGTGTTTGTTTTCTTGTTCCCATGACGATAGGAAGCGAGCTGTCAGATCCAAGATCTGCTGTAAGGAGTACACTGCCGGTAACCTTGACGACAGTAGCGGCAGTGACATCACTGAGTCTGACTGAATCACATGATCAGTCCATGGTCACATGATCAGTCAGCTGTTTGTTGTCTAACTTTCTGATTGAACAAATTAAAAAAAATGAAGTCTGGATTAATTTTTACATAACATCTACAGAACATTCACACAACGTCTACAGAACATTCACACAATATTCACACGTCTACAGAACATCTACAGAACATCCACAGAACATTCACAAAACATCCACAGAACATTCACAGAACATCTACAGAACATTCACTGTATAAAAGGCTATTATTTTGAAGTGTGCCCATAGCCCCTCCTTCCTGCTGCCATGGGAAGTGACAACAGCACCGCTCGAAGAAGCTAAAAACAATAGCCAGCAGCCATGCTAACAAGCTCTTCCCTTTCCTGTTGGGAGTTGATGTACCTGAGAGATCTAAGACCTGAGACTTACCTGTGTTTTGACTTGTGTTTTGGAAGAGTGCTTTGTGTTGACACTCCGGGTTTAAGTGAATGAAGAAGTGCGAGTATCGTTCATATCATAGTATTTTATTGCCTCGTTAACTTGTTAAAACGTGTTAAAACCCTAATCCTTGTTAAAATGTGTGTATTTCTCGCTGCCATGTCCGACATGTGCGCCATCTATAAGCACTTGTTTTTTATCCCCTGCTTAGCCAGCAGAGGCAGTGTTGGCCCATGCACCTCATGTTTATCTTAATATGTCTGCATTTTAGTTTGTGCGAGATAACTCTGGATGAATACACAGGGATAATTGTGTATTTATGTTTACTGTTCATGCAAGAAATTAACAAGGTGGAATAATATTGTTTATTATTATTTGTTATTATTTCAGAACTGTGTACACCTGTGTGTGTGCGACCCTCTTAAGTGTCAAATAAAGCCCCACCACCTTGAAGAGACGCCGGTCTTCTCTCCTTCTTGTGTCCTGACCGACACATCATCTTGGATGTTGTTATCACCTTAAAGCAGGGGTGGGGAACCTGTTCCACAAAGGGCAGGTTTTTGTTCCAGCCAACCAAGAGCACACAGTTTGACCAATCAACTCTCTGAAGACTGAGATCAGTTGATTAAATGAGTCAAGTCTGGTGTGCTGCTGCTTGGTTGGAAAGAAAACCTGCAGCCACACCGGCCCTTTGTGGAGCAGGTTCCCCACCCCTGCCTTAAAGAATCAGCCTAAGTCCCTCACCTCCCTTACATTCACAGAACATCCACACAACATTCACACGTCTACAGAACCTTAACACGTCTACGGAACATCCACAGAACATTCACAGAACATCCACACAACATTCACACAACATTCACACGTCTACAGAACATTCACACGTGTATGGAACATCTACAGAACATTCACACAACATTCACAGAACATCTACAGAACATTCACAGGACATCCACAGAATATTCACATAACATCTACAGAACATTCACACAACATTCACAGGACATCCACAGAACGTCCACAGAACATTCACACAACATTCACAGAACGTCTACAGAACATCCACAGAACATCTACAGAACATACGAATAAAAACAGCTGATTTTATCAACCAAAACAAACGTAAACATCAACAATGACCTGTCTGAACCTGTCTATGACCTGTTTGAACATGTCTATGACCTGATTCTCCATACTGTCACAGCTGTTCAAAGGTTCTTTAAAGGTTCTTTAAAGTTTCTTCAAAAAATAAATAACTAAAACACCCTGCAGAACACCTCAACACACCTCAGACGTCTCTTCCTGTCGGCGTTGGTCAAGACTTTTTACCGGTTTAGTTTTATTCTACGTTTCTTGCAGACCGTGAACGCCTCAGTGCGTTCGGTCCGCCCCGTTGTCATGGAGACGGAAAGACTCGGAGCAGGAGACGGTTTACCTGAGAGTTTACCTGATAGTTTACCGGAGACAGATTACTGAGGTTTGGATAAATGTACTGAGTTATTTAATGAGTGACCGTCAGCATGTGTGAAAGCAGAGCCATGCGCAGCGGGAAGGTGTACCGACAGCTGTTCGATGCTCAGGTGAGTCAAACCTGAACCTGAATCTGGGTCCGAGCAGGACAGCACCGGGTCAGGGCAGGACCAGAGTCTACCGGACGTTAACGTTTTTAGGACGTCAGTGTTCACGTGACTCAAACGGATCAGAAACGTTTAAAACAAACAAACAAACAAACTGGAAACAAGTCCAGCTGTTAGCTGTTGTTAGCTAATGTTAGCTCAGTCTGTTAGCTACTGTTAGCTAATATTAGCTCAGTCTGTTAGCTGCTGTTAGTTAATGTTAGCTCAGTCTGTTAGCTGCTGTTAGCTAATGTCAACTCAGTCAGTTAGCTGCTGTTAGCTAATGTTAGCTCAGTCTGTTTGCTGCAGTTGGCTAATGTTAGCTCAGTGTGTTAGCTGCTGTTAGCTAATGCTAGCTATAGCGACTATCCTGTCCTCCTTTAGTCACTCGTGAGTGGGGTGGGAGACTGTTTTCATACGCGCTCTCTAATAAAGCAATGTCCATACGTTTTCCACGTTTGGGTGATGTTCCCGTTTAATGATCAGAAAAAAAAGGATACAACGTACCAGGATTATATGGATGCAAAAAATAAAGTAACGTTGTGATGCTGATGGAACCAAAAGACAAATGAAACCAGGTGCGTGAGTGGTAAAAACCGCATGACCCTCCACCCCAACCTCCTGGATCACCTGCACCCGTGCTTATAAAGAAAAATACTATACTGCCACCCGTGGAGACCTGACACAACACCCGAAGACAGACAAATAAACAGATGTGGCTCCTACACTAGCTCAGTCTGTTAGCTGCTGTTAGCTAATATTAGCTCAGTTTGTCGTTCAGACTTTGTTGTTTCTGTTTTGAAGGTTCAGCTCTCCAGATCTCTGCTCGCAGGACGGACAGACACCAGGACAGACTGTCTATCTGCAGAGGACAGCAACACACACTGCTGTACGACCAGCAGGTAGACAGACACACAGCCTGAGAGAGAGAGAGAGAGAGAGAGAGACAGTCAATATACCATCATGCACATCCATAAACTGAATTTTGTAACATGTCTCTCTCTCTCTGCCTGTTTACCTGACTGTCTGTCTCTCTCCGTCTCTCTCTCTCTCTCTGCCTGTCTGTCTCTGTGCCTGTCGGCCTGTCTGCCTGTCTCTCTGACTGTGTCTCTCTGCCTGTCTGTCTCTCTGTCTCTCTGCCTGTCTGTCAGGGGGCAGCGGTTGGACACTGATGATGACGTTGATGCTGTCAGAAGACTTCCTGACACCGTGGGTTCGTATGATTGGTTCTCTGATGTCACCTAATAAAATGGTTGTTTCACATTCAGTCCTCACAGCCAATCACAGCTCTCTCTCTCTCTCAGTGGTCCATGACCCGAGCTCTGACATCATTGAACGACTGACGGAGAAACGAGGAAAAAAACACAAAGAAGCCCTGAAACAGCTGGAGGTGGAGCTCACTGCCATCAGCCAGGTACGACACACCTGAGATACGACACACCTGAGATTTGATACACCTGAAGAAGTATACACCTGAGGTTTGACACACCCTAGGGAGTATACACCTCAGGTACAATACCCCTGAGGGAGTTTACACCTGAGCTATGACCCCAGCCAGGTACGACACACCTCAGGTTTGACACACCTGAGGGAGTACACACCTAAGATTTGATACACCTGAGGTTTGATACACCTGAGATAATGTAGTTAAAGTCTGCTATGTGCTTGTGCTGTTGTGCTCTATACCAGCACTCATGGAACGACTCTCGTCCAATCAAATCACTCAGTCTGAACTTCCTGTTGTGTACTTCACTATAACACACTTGAGAAAGTAAACATGATGCTTCATCTTACGTGAACAAATTTACATATTGTTGTTTCAGGTGTGTGAGATTCAGGTGAGGACAGTCAGTCTGGAGCTGCAGTCCTCTCTGCAGGAGGTGGACCTCAGGTTGAACACCCTGAAGGTGCAAATGGACAAGCTGGAACACCTAGAACACGTCAGTCTACAGGTACACATGAACACCTGAAACACGTCAGTCTACAGGTACACATGAACACCTAGAACACATCAATCTGTACACATGAACACCTAGAACACGTCAGTCTACAGGTACACATGAACACCTAGAACAGGTCAGTCTACAGGTACACATGAACACCTGAAACACGTCATTCTTCAGGTACACACAAACACCTAGAACAGGTCAGTCTACAGGTACACATGAACACCTGAAACATGTCAGTCTACAGGTACACATGAACACCTGAAACACATCATTCTTCAGGTACACATGAACACCTAGAACAGGTCAGTCTACAGGTACGCATGAACACCTGAAACACGTCAGTCTACAGGTACACATGAACACCTGAAACATGTCAGTCTACAGGTACACATGAACACCTGAAACACGTCAGTCTACAGGTACACATGAACACCTAGAACACGTCAGTCTACAGGTACACATGAACACCTGAAACACGTCATTCTTCAGGTACACATGAACACCTAGAACAGGTCAGTCTACAGGTACGCATGAACACCTGAAACAGGTCAGTCTACAGGTACACATGAACACCTGAAACATGTCAGTCTACAGGTACACATGAACACCTGAAACACGTCAGTCTACAGGTACACATGAACACCTGAAACACGTCAGTCTACAGGTACACATGAACACCTGAAACACGTCATTCTTCAGGTACACATGAACACCTAGAATAGGTCAGTCTACAGGTACACATGAACACCTGAAACATGTCAGTCTACAGATACACATGAACACCTGAAACACGTCATTCTTCAGGTACACATGAACACCTAGAACACGTCAGTCTACAGGTACGCATGAACACCTGAAACAGGTCAGTCTACAGGTACACATGAACACCTGAAACATGTCAGTCTACAGGTACACATGAACACCTGAAACACGTCAGTCTACAGGTACACATGAACACCTAGAACACGTCAGTCTACAGGTACACATGAACACCTGAAACACGTCATTCTTCAGGTACACATGAACACCTACAACAGGTCAGTCTACAGGTACACATGAACACCTGAAACATGTCAGTCTACAGATACACATCAACACCTGAAACACGTCATTCTTCAGGTACACATGAACACCTAGAACAGGTCAGTCTACAGGTACGCATGAACACCTGAAACAGGTCAGTCTACAGGTACGCATGAACACCTGAAACAGGTCAGTCTACAGGTACACATGAACACCTGAAACACGTCAGTCTACAGGTACACATGAACACCTAGAACACGTCAGTCTACAGGTACACATGAACACCTGAAACACGTCATTCTTCAGGTACACATGAACACCTACAACAGGTCAGTCTACAGGTACACATGAACACCTGAAACATGTCAGTCTACAGATACACATCAACACCTGAAACATGTCATTCTTCAGGTACACATGAACACCTAGAACAGGTCAGTCTACAGGTACGCATGAACACCTGAAACAGGTCAGTCTACAGGTACACATGAACACCTGAAACATGTCAGTCTACAGGTACACATGAACACCTGAAACACGTCAGTCTACAGGTACACATGAACACCTAGAACACGTCAGTCTGTACACATGAACACTTGTGTGTGTGTGTGTGTGTGTGTGTGTGTGTGTGTGTGTGTGTGTGTTCAGGAGGTGTGTGTTCTGTGGCAGCAGGTGGAGGAGCAGGTGAAGCTGAAGAAGTCAAGGATCGTGGAGCTGAACCACAAACTGACTGAATCTGAGGCTCAGCGGGCTGACGAGGTCAGAGTCTGACCATAAAGGGTTAATTTATCCACGAGACACATCTTTATCAGACGTTCTTTAAAAGTTCTTTAAACATGTTTGTTTGTTTGTTTGACATCAGCAGCAATCAGCTTGTTTGTGACTGTCTACATGTCTTTTCTTCTTGTAGATCAAAGGCATGCTCAAGACGTACCGCCACCTGCTGGAGAAGATCAGCTTCCTGCCTCAGCCTGACGTGTGCAGACTGATCCACAGCGAGGCCACGGTCGGTACCTCACGGTAACCTTTAACCTCTGACCCAAAACATCATGGTCACACTGCTCTTTGTCTGTGTCTAGATGTTGAATCAGTCTTTTCTGGCGAATCGTCGCAGCGTGGCTCGACTGCTGCTGCTCCTACAGGAGGAGAACCTGCAGCGGGAGTCCCTCCTCCGTCTGCACTGGGAGGAATGTCTGAGCCGCTGGAGGAGGAACAGAGTCAAGGAGATCATAGACCGCTTCAGGTGGGTGGAGAATCAGGTCATAGACAGGTTCAAACAGATTATAGACATGTTCAAACAGGTCATAGACAGGTTCAAACAGGTCCAAACAGATCATAGACAGGTTCAAACAGGTCATAGACAGGTTCAAACAGGTCATAGACAGGTTCAAACAGGTCATAGACATGTCCAAACAGGTCATAGACATGTTCAAACAGGTCATAGCCATGTTCACTTCTTGTATGAACTGATCCTGGATCAGCGGTCCTTGTGTTGTAGGGCTTTCTGCAGCAGTGAGGAGGACCAGCAGTTGGTCTTGGTCTGGACGGTTCAGATGAAACAGACCAAAAGAGTTCTGACAGAACAACGCTGTGACATCATCCATAACATCTGGTACCAACAGCTGTTTGTCAACAACACTGTCCTTTGATTGGCTGGAGGATCAGTTTTGAGCCCCCCCCCCCCCCGCTCATTGTCCTATCACATCCTGCCTCTCTATTTCAGCTTGCTGGTCCCGCCCTCCTGCTCCACAGCTCTCGTCTCTGATTGGTTCAACCAGCTGACAGCTGTCAATCAACAAATTGGTAACTGTGTTCACGTCCGTCTGTCTGTCACATGTTCATTTTCACACGCCAAGTGTCTCCTGTGATAGAGCTTTAAATCTTCCTCACATGAACACATGACACGTCATCATCATCATCATCATTATCATCTCCTCTTCTGTGGTGCTTCACTTCTCCCAGAGAGTCTTCACGCTGACTTCCTCCATCAGCTACGACAACGTTATGAACAGACGTGGAACGATCGACTAGCTGAGGTGCAGCGCTGTCAGGTGAGTACTTCAACATCTACTACAGGTTTAACTACAGTAGTTATTCGTAGTTCTTCACAGAGCACAGATAAAACCGGGAATCGAATCAATGAATAGAATCCAGCAGAACAGATAATACAGAAATAAAATAAATAAAATCAGGCCATACAATTATAAAATGTTAACAAAATAACGAATTAAAGCCGGTGAGAAAAATGAAGACATGAAAGAAGTTTAAGAGAAATAAAAATTAAAAACCAATTCAACAAACAATAAAACAAATAAAATGTTTCAGGTGAGTAAACACAGAGAGGGGGAGACAATGATCAGGAGATAAAAGCTACAAATGCATAGTCCAACCCACTATCCTGCCTGCCTGTCTGTCTGTCTGTCTGTCTGCCTGCCTGTCTATGTTATTAACCCTTTAATATCCAACCTTTAATCAGCTGGTCTGTTGACATGTTGTCTCAAACTGAGATCATCCAGAAAATCAGTTCCCTTTTTGTCATTTCATTCAGCAGTTAGCTCCTTTGCTATCTGAGTTATCAGGGGTGAAACATTGACTGGTGTATTGATTGTATACTACATGTTATTGATTGGTGTATTGATCATGTTCTCCTGCAGGAGGCGCTCTCAGCTCTGCAGCTGTCAGAGGAGGAAGTGAACGACGTTGTTAACTCTCAGCTCCTCACTCTGATTGGACAAAGCCAAAGTCAGGATGAAGAACGATTGGCTGTTTTAGATGTCAGTCACACAAACCTCACAGAGACTTCACAGAATCTAAATGTCCACCTTTACCTGTCTGTCTGTCTGTCTCTGTCCACCTTTACCCTCACACCTGTGTTCATGTTACCTGATCTGTCCACCTGTCTCTCTGTCTCTCTGTCTGTCTGTCTGTCTCTCTGCAGCTGTGCTGTGACTGTGTGGCCCGTCACACTCTCAGTCTCAGCAGGTGTGTGTTTGTTGTGATGCGAGGAGCAGCGTTGCTATGGGAGACACACTGTCACAGGTTAAAGACGAGAGAAGAAGAACTGCAGCAACACCTGGATGACCTGAGATGCTCCCGGCAACAACACACACAGGTGAGTCTAACGCAGGTACACACACACACACACACACACACACACACACACACACACAGGGTTTGTGATCATCTGTCAGCAGACTTTCCCATGATGCTTTGCTGCTGTGTTGTCAGAGGAAGAAGGTGCATCTGGATGACCTGCTGGCTGGACTCCGTCAGGAGAGCAGTGAGGACGCTCTGAAGACGTCTCTAGACAAAACTGTCTGTTACCTGCAGGATGTCCAGCACAGGTACTGCTAATGCTAATGCTAATGCAGGGATCAGGGGTGAAACAATGCTTTTAATGTGAAGGCCTGACTTCCTGTATGTGTGTGTGTGTGTGTGTGTGTGTGTGTGTGTGTGCAGCTGCACTGTTGGTGTCTCTGATCAGTGTCAGCTGTTAGATCGTCTCCCGTCTGTCTTCCTCGACGATCTTCTCTCCTACAGCAGCAGCATCAGCTCCTTTTACCACCTTGACCATGCCTACACACCGGTAACCATGGAAACCACTCACATGTTAGTGACAGGAAGTGTTTCTCAGGTCATGTGACTCTGTTGTGAAGACTGTGATCTTCCTCCTTAGAGTCCAGAAGAACTGCAGAACCTGGACCCGTTATCCACCAAGCCCGCCCAGCCAACAGAGCCGGGTCAGTACCAGTTCTCAGTGCAGCTCATGTTTAACTGGTTTGTTCTGGTCTGAACTGGTTTGTTTGTTTGTGTAGAGCTCAGTGACAAACGAGAGGAGAGGACAGACAATAGTCCAGTCACCTGTCAGAATGACCCCACCAATCCCTCTCAGGATTGGCTAACTGAGGTGAAGATCAATGACAAACAATGATTGACTTCTTATTGGTCCAGAGAAACATGTGTGTGTGTGTGTGTGTGTGTGTGTGTGTGTGTGTAGGCGGATTCCTCTCTGCTGGAGATCTGTGACATCGACAGTGATGTCATGTTTACATCATCCAGGGGTGTGGCCTATGGTGGCCCTGCCTTCAGATGCCCCACCCCTGACCTGCCAGACAACCTGCAGCAGGAAACACACCTGAGCCTATTTCCTGTGGAACTGCTCACACATACACTCATCAGGTACACACACACACACACACACACACACACACACACACACACACACACACACAGCTGACTTTGTTTCTGTCCAGCATGCGGACTCTGTTCTTGGACCACCTGGAGCAGCGTTTCCATGATGTCCTCAGCTCGGCTGTTGCCATGGTGACAGTCAGGAAGGAAGCAGTTCATTCAGAGCTGGAACTCGAACTGCAGGACCTGAACCCAGAACACATCAAGACCCAAATCTACCAACCACGCCTGGGTAACACACCAGTTTATCTCCAGTTTATTATCAGTTTGTCACCAGTTAAACCAGTTAACGTATATGTGTGTAGCTGAGCTACAGGTCCACTCTCAGCTCGTCGACTCTCATTGTGAAGCGGTCTCACACTTGTTAACTTCCTGTCGGGTGGAGCTGGAGGAGCTGCAGAGCACCATCAGCAAGAAGAACCAGGAGTTCACTGCCATCCTGTCCAAGATGGAGGACGCCGTCCTGACAGCTGACAGTAGCCAACGGTAACTGTCTGTCTGTCTGTCTGACTGCCTGTCTGTCTGACTGCCTGTCTGTCTGCCTGCCTGCCTGTCTGTCTGCCTGTCTGACTGCCTGTCTGACTGCCTGTCTGTCTGTCTGCCTGCCTGCCTGTCTGTCTGCCTGTCTGACTGCCTGTCTGCCTGCCTGCCTGCCTGTTTGACTGTCTGTCTGTCTGCCTGTCTCTGCAGTCTGGAGGCTCTCAGCTCCACCCTGCAGGACTGTCTGGATCAACACATCAAAGACACCCAGCACTGTGAGACTACCTTCAGACAGATGGTTCAGACCAGACTGGAGGGAGTCAGAACCAGAACAACAGAACTCCTCAACTCCTTCAGGTAACACCTGTAACACCTGGAAGGTTTCCAAAGACAGGGTGAACAGGTCGTCCACTAATCAGATGTTCGGTGGTTCGATTCCCGGCTCCTCCGGTCTGCATGTCCAAGTGTCTTTGATCATATGCAGGTTAACACAGTAACAACAATACAATGAAATGTGTTGGACAAGAGGAACCTGTCTGCTCAGCATTAAAAGGCTCCGCCCTCAGTCTGTGGATGAGATGTGTTGTGTGAAAGCACCTTTAGTGGGTGGATGCCAGCCAATGACATGTCATCTCTCGACCTGTTCAGACGGGTCGACAGAGACTGAAGTCCTGGGTCAGCCCGGAGCCCAGGAGCCCTGGGTTCAAGTAACACGGAGCTCTGGGTTCTGTTCTGAGGTTTCTCCTCCTGCAGGTTGTTCAGTGAAGGAGGAGATTTTGCTCCTCGGGAGGTGAAGGTCTTTCAGAGGCGACTGAAGGAGGAAACCAAAGAGATCGGTGTGACCGAGGAGTCCATGTACAGCGAACTGGAGGCGTTTGAGTCCAGGAGTTTACAGCAGGTGTGACCTTTGAGCTCTGCTTACATCATCAAACCAAATGAAAACACAAAAGTTGACGTTTGTGCTTCTCGTCTAGGTTAAAGAGGCATCGAGTCGCTTCGAGGAGAAACTGTGTCTCCTGAAGTCTGAGGTGAAGTTCACCGAGAAGACCCAGAAAGTCCTGAGCAGCACACGAGTTCACATCAAAGCTGAGGTGTCTGTCTGTCTATCTGACTGTCTGACTGTCTGTCTGACTGTCTGTCTTCAGTAAACATGTTGAACTCTGCAGGCAGCCTGCAGTAACCAGCAGCAGTTGTCCATCAGCAGCAAGTTGGAGGATCTGAAGAGAATGATGGAGAACAGACAGGTACACATACAGGTACACATGCAGGTACATACCAGTACACACAGGTACACACAGTTATAATGTTACCATGGAAACGGCAGAGTAATATTATTGGTGATATCTTATGCTGATTCAACCAATCAGATGTCTGTCTGCAGGTGTCTCCTGATCAGGTGTGTTCTTTCCTGTCATCACTGAATGAAGGACTCGTGAGGCAGTGTCAGTACCTGGACTTCTCTTTGGTATGTTACTTCCTGTTTACTTGAACTACCGATGGTGTAGCAGCAATTTTCCATTTAAACAGCCGCTAAGAGGCTGAGTAGGCTCCTACTATGACGCGTGGTCCAAAATGAAAATCCAAAGTCCACATTCTAAGTTTCATGATGTTTATTAACCAAATAGTTACAACAAACTTAAATTGGCATAACGACGAACTGAACTATACAATATGAAGTGCTAAGGCGATAATATGTGAAGCGTGATAATAAATAGTGACACGGTCAACAGAAAATATCGGAGCCTGTTGAAAAACTTTGTTTTAAAAACCCCCGCCACCAAGTGCACAGGTAAAAATAAGGTACAACTACCACACGCCCTGTGCCAATTACCAGAAGTAAAGGTGACCTACAAACGTGTGATCTAAAGAAATAAACAACGCAAACTATATACACACATTTTGGCTCCTGCATATGGACTGTGGTCCTGTTCCCACCAGGTGTTACCATGGTGACCAGTCATGGTGATGTCACTTATGTTCATCATTTCAGTTTGTTGTTTTTAACCAACGGTTCTTCAGAAACCTACACACACCAGGTATGAACAGACTCAGAGAGTCAGGTTGACCTCAACTACCACTACACACAGGTACACACACAGGTACACACGGGCCAGGTGTGAACAGACTCTTAACTACTTCTATGTGGACTACAGGTGTGTTATTGCATGTTGATTTTTGTGTTGTTCCTATGTTATTGTGTGTTGTCTGTGTGTTGTTTGTGTTGTCTGCAGCAGAGCCTGTCAGCTGATCCTGAGTCCATGAGGCCGGTCCGGTCGGTTCCACTTCCTGGTTTACTGCAGCCGAGCAGAACCAGTGAGGAGCTCCTCGATGACCCTGTTACTGGCATCATCAGGTCCCTGAACAGGCGAGTCCTCCAGCTGATCTACTGACTGTCTGTGCTGGCTGATGGTGATGATGGTGATGATGGTGATGATGGTGATGATGGTGATGATGATTATGGTGGTGATGATGATGGTGATGATGATGGTGATGGGTAAATGTTTGTTCTTTCTTCTCGTCTGTTGTTGATGTGTCCGATCAGGGTCTCTGTGGTCCATGATGAGACAGCAGAAGAAGACAGAGGACGACCAGCTGCTGGTAAAAAGTCTCAAAGACTTTGTGTGACTCCACGAGTCATGAGCTATCATCAATTATCTGTTCACATCAAATATTGTCTGAGGATGTTCTGTCGCTGCGTTGATGCACAGATGAAGCATCATAATGTGATGTAATTTCCTGCTTTCTTTAATCTCACTCACATCAGCTTGACAGCGTCTGTGTGTCTGCAGGTCCCAGTCAGATCCATCGTCTTCATCACAGAGGTTCTGAGTCTGCCACTACACTGAGGTACAACTCCAACCTGTCAGACACAACTCTGGGCTGACTAACACCTTTGCAACCTGTCAGACAGAATTCTGGGCTTCAGTGTTTTAACGCGTGTGGGTGTGTGTGAGCAGGGCTGGCAGGTCCATCAGGACTGACCGAAGGTTCCAGGTGTTTGGACCAGAACCAGATGCAGAGGTTCAGTCACAGTTCATCACCATGGTGACCGCTCTGCTGTGGAAAGCCAATGACGTGCTCCTGCTGGTTGCAGAGGTAACGCTGTTTGTTCACAGTCAATGTAAAAACGTGTCAAAGTTCAACGTCTGACTTTAAATCTGTCGTCAGGACTTTTATCGGAGTGAGCGCGGTGCTGTCAGCAGGCTCCTCCTACTTCCTGACAGTTTGGACCAATGGGCTGAGAGCATGCAGCAGAGGCTGCTGGGATACCAGGAACAGGCCAGGAAGTTTTTGAGCACGAGCAGAGAGGGTATACACACACACACACACACACACACACACACACACACACACACACACACACACACACACACCTTAGAACCGGGCTCAGCAGCTGAACCGGACCGGGTTGGAGCACAGCCTGTGAGACCAACAGGGAATAACGTTACACTACGCTGTATTCACTGTTAGACTGGACACTGCTGGTTCAGAGGTTCTGTTCAGTCTGGCCGTGTTCACTGGAAGGTATATGCCAACATCCTTATCTGTCTGTCTGTCAGAGTTGGTGAATCAGCTGTCTATGTTGGACGAGCTGCTCCATTTGTTACCTGCAGTTTTGATCGGTAACCATGAGCAACGACAGGGGGCGGAGCTGACAGAGGACGTGGGCGGAGTCAGACTAAAGCTGGAGGAGATGCTGACCACCAGCGAGAAGGAGAAGGTGAGAATAGTGACATCACAGTATGACGTCATTGCAGTAATCAGCTCTCAAATCAGTGTTTTTTCTTCTCCATCAGCGTTTGAACGTCGGTCGGCTGCGAGTGTCACTAACAGATGGTGAGCTTCAGGCCGTGAACGCCGATGAGGAGCTCAGACAGCAGCAGCTGCACGCTGCCATCTGCAGTACACACCTGGAAGTTCAGGTAGGAGGAGGGTGGAGTCAGTCACCTGCTAAAATCAGTACCTGCCAGGGGGAGGAGTCAGCATGACTTTTTGTGTTCAGGAACGTGTGCGAGTCAGAGGGGAGGAGTTTGTGACATCACTGGGGTCTCTGACAGAGAAGCTGATGCATCAGCTGGATGACCTGCTCACACCTGCAGGTGAGTGTCCTGTCTGAGAGTCTCTGACTTGACACAAGCTCCTGAGTCTGCCTCCTACTACGACAGTTGACGGCACTTTGCGGTAAGCGTATTCTGTCACTTCCGGTTATCGGTGTACTGCCACGGTGCTCTCTGCTCTGCTCACCTAAACAGACTTTCGTATATTTCTCACATCAGTGACTATCTACACTATCCTTAGACTTGTTCTGCTTGTGCACGAACAGGTCTCTTAACTTTAGTAACACATCAAAGCCGATAGTTTTACCAGTCTCTGCTACCTCACCAACTAGCCTAGCTATAGCAATGGCTTCTCTCTCCTCTCCTGCTCTTTCCTCTCCTCTCTCCTCTCCTGCTCTCTCCTGCCCTGTGTGCCACATGTTTAGCTACTCCTCGTCCTCCTTTAGTGATAACGGTACTTGTAATAAATGTAGTTTATTTGTTGCTTTGGAGGCGAGGCTCAGTGAGTTAGAGGCACGGTACCGCACCACCGAACAGTCAGTAGCTGCTATAGTTAGCAAGTCCCCTGTAGCCGGTGCGGTACCACCGAAGGTAGCTTCAGCTAGCCGTCCCCCGGCAGCCCCCGAGCAGCCGGGAGGCTGGGTGACTGTTCGAAGGAGGCATAGCCTCAAACTGAAGCCCACGGTACACCACCAACCGCTCCACGTTTCTAACAAGTTTTCCCCGCTCAGCGACACACCCGCTGAGAGGCCAACTCTGGTCATTGGCAGCTCCATTTTACGAAACGTGAAGTTAGCGACACCAGGGGCCATAGTTAAATGCATCCCGGGGGCCAGAGTGGGCGACATCGAGTCAAATTTAAAACTGCTGGCTAAGGATAAACGTAGATACAGTAAGATTGTTATTCACGTCGGCGGTAATGACACCCGGTTACGCCAATCGGAGGTCACTAAAATTAATGTTTCATCGGTGTGTGCATACGCCAAAACGATGTCGGACTCCGTAGTTTTCTCTGGACCCCTACCCAATGTGACCAGTGATGACATGTTTAGCCGCATGTCGTCATTTCACCGCTGGCTGTTGAGGTGGTGTCCAGCAAACGATGTGGGCTTCATAGATAATTGGACACCTTTCTGGGGAAAACCTGGTCTGATTAGGAGAGACGGCATCCATCCCACTTTGATTGGAGCAGCTCTCATATCTAGAAACATGGCCAAGTTTATTAGTCGACCAAAACCGTGACAACCCAGAGTTGAGACCAGGAAGCAGAGTCGCAGTCTTACACGCTTCTCTGCGCCTCCATTAGAGCGGCTGCCCACCCAATCCTTTAGTATAGAGACTGTGTCTGTTCCCCGTCCACCTACATTATTTAAAGATAAAATAAACAGAAGAGGAGCTCATCATAAAAACTTAATAAAAATTAAACTAGCGCCTCCAACAGTCCAAAATAAGAGAGTTAAATGTGGACTCTTGAATATCAGGTCCTTGTCCTCTAAAGCTGTTTTAGTTAATGAATTAATATCTGATTATGATATTGATTTATTTTGTCTTACTGAAACCTGGCTGCGGGAGGATGAATATGTTAGCTTAAATGAATCCACTCCTCCCAGTCATTGTAATATCCATATTCCTCGAAGTACTGGTCGAGGTGGTGGAGTTGGGGCCATATCCGACTCAAGTCTATTAATAAATCCTAAACCTAAACTAAATTATAATTCTTTTGAAAGTCTTGTTCTTAGCCTTACTCACCCAACCTGGAAAACATTACAGCCAATTCTATTTGTTATAGTATATCGAGCTCCTGGTCCTTACTCAGAATTTTTATCTGAATTTGCAGAATTTGCATCAGGCTTGATCCTTAAAACAGATAAAGTAATTATTGTAGGTGATTTTAATATTCATGTGGACAACCACAATGATAGTCTTAGTGCTGCGTTTATCTCTTTGTTAGAATCAATTGGCTTCTGTCAGAGTGTAAATAAACCGACTCATTGTCTGAACCACACTCTTGATCTTGTTCTCTCATATGGCATTGAAATTGACCATCTAATAGTCTTTCCACAGAATCCTCTTCTGTCTGACCATTTTTTAATAACCTTTGAGTTCATATTACTGGACTATAAGCCTTTTGGCAAATACTCCTGCAGCAGATGTTTATCTGACAGTGCTGTAGCCAAATTTAAGGAAGTGATTCCTTCAGTATTGAATTCAATGCCATGTCTCAATGTAGCAGAGGACTTGTCTGCTTCCTTTAGCCCCTCACAAATAGATCATCTTGTTGATAATACTACGGACTCATTACGGACTACTCTCGACTCTATAGCACCTCTGACAAAGAAGATAATTAAACAAAGGAGGTTAGCACCATGGTATAGCCAGCAGACTCGCAACTTAAAGCAAGAGGCACGAAAATCTGAACGCAAATGGCGTGCCACTAAACTGGAAGACTTTCGTTTAATCTGGCAAGATAATCTTAAAACATACAGGAAGGCTCTCCGTAGTGCCAGAGCAGTCTATTACTCTTCACTAATCGAGGAAAATAAGAATAACCCCAGGTTTCTGTTCAGCACTGTAGCCAGGCTAACAGAGAGCCACAGCTCAATTGAGCCATCTATTCCTTTAGGTCTAAGTAGTAATGACTTCATGAGCTTCTTTAATGATAAAATTATAACTATTAGAGACAAAATTCATCACCTCTTGCCCTCAACAGGTACCGATCTGCATTCTTACACAGCAAGTTTGGAAACAGCTGTAAAACCTGATATATATTTAGACTGTTTTTCTCCCATCGACCTTCATCAAATTACTTCAGTAATTTCTTCATCTAAGCCGTCAACCTGTCTCTTAGACCCCATCCCAACCAGGCTGCTCAAGGACGTTTTACCTCTAGTTAGCCCTTCTTTATTGGATATGATTAATCTGTCTCTATTATCAGGATATGTACCACAGTCTTTTAAAGTAGCTGTAATTAAACCTCTTCTTAAAAAGCCCACTCTAGATCCAGAGGTTTTAGCCAATTACAGACCGATATCAAACCTTCCCTTTCTCTCTAAGATACTTGAGAAAGCTGTAGCCAATCAGCTGTGTGACTTTCTCCATGAGAACAGTTTATTTGAGGATTTTCAGTCAGGATTTAGAGTGCATCATAGCACAGAGACCGCACTAGTCAAAGTTACAAATGACCTAATGGCATCAGACAAAGGACTCATTTCTGTACTTGTACTGTTAGATCTTAATGCCGCATTTGACACCATTGACCATCAAATTCTTTTACAGAGACTTGAACATCAAAATTGGCATCAAAGGAACCGCCCTAAGCTGGTTTAAATCGTATTTTTTAGATCGATCTCAGTTTGTTCATGTCAATGATGAATCCTCCATGCATACCAAAGTTTGTCATGGAGTTCCACAAGGTTCTGTGCTAGGACCACTTCTATTCAGTTTATATATGCTTCCTCTAGGGAACATTATTAGGAATCACTCCATTAATTTTCATTGTTATGCTGATGACACCCAATTATATTTATCGATCAAGCCTGATGAAACCAATCAGTTAACTAAACTCCAAGCATGCCTTAAGGATATAAAAAGTTGGATGACCTACAATTTTCTGATGTTAAATTCAGACAAAACTGAAGTTCTTGTAATTGGACCCAAGAACCTCAGAAACTCTCTTTCTAGAGACTTAGTTACTTTAGACGAGATCACCCTGGCCTCCAGCTCCACCGTAAAGAATCTTGGAGTTGTTTTTGATCAGGATTTGTCCTTTAATGTCCACATAAAGCAAATTTCGAGGACTGCTTTCTTCCACTTACGTAACATCGCCAAAATCAGACGCATCGTATCTCAAGCGGATGCAGAAAAACTAGTCCATGCATTCGTTACTTCTAGGCTGGACTATTGTAACTCTTTGTTATCAGGCTGCTCCAGTAAGTCTCTTAGGGCTTTGCAGCTAATTCAGAATGCTGCTGCACGTGTTCTGACAGGAACCAAGATCAGAGATCACATCTCTCCCATTTTGGCTTCTTTGCATTGGCTACCTGTTAAATCTAGAATAGAATTTAAAATTCTTCTCCTTACATACAAAGCTCTTCATGGTCAGGCACCATCATATCTAAAAGAGCTCATAGTACCTTACTACCCCTCTAGAACACTGCGCTCTCAGAATGCTGGGTTCCTTGTGGTTCCTATAGTTTCCAAAAGTAGACTGGGAGCCAGAGCTTTCAGCTACCAAGCTCCTCTTCTGTGGAACAAACTACCATTTTGGGTTCGGGAGGCAGACACGGTCAACACTTTTAAGAGTAGACTTAAGACTTACCTTTTTGATAGAGCTTATAGTTAGGGCTGGCTCAGGTCATCCCTTAGTTATGCTGCTATAGGACTAGACTGCCGGGGGACTCCCTCTCCCTCCTTCTCTCTCTGTCTCTCTCTCTCAGGGTTATGCCTAGTCCGGCACGGTACTGTTGAAGATCACATCTCCCTTTACTGAAAACTCTACTCAAATCTCTCTCTCTCTCTCTCTCTCCCCATCACCATCACCATCACCATCTGTAAACATGCATGTCTCATTAATGCATGTTAACGCATGTTACTAACTAAACTTCTTCCCCGGAGTTTCTGTGCTCTCTCGTCCGGCAGGTTCTCGTGGATCGTGGCTGCTGCTGTGGTCCTGCACGACGTCCACTACTTATATTATTACTGTCATTATTGCTACCATATCTCTGTGTACTGTATACTGTAATCATTTTATCATTCATTGTAATTGTACAATATGTCTCTGTTGATTTGTTCTGTACACGTGACATCTATTGCACGTCTGTCCGTCCTGGGAGAGGGATCCCTCCTCTGTGGCTCTTCCTGAGGTTTCTTCCACCTTTTTTCCCTGTTAAAAGGGTTTTTTGTGGGCAAGTTTTTCCTCACTCGAACCAAGGGTCTGAGGACAGAGGGTGTCACAGATTGTACAGATTGTAAAGCCCGCTGAGGCAAACGTGTTTTGTGAATTTGGGCTATACAAATAAAATTTGATTTGATTTGATTTGATATTAAACTCAAGGATGACAGGAATTCCATCCTGTGTACCTGTGAGGTACGAACCACAGTGTCATCTGGGCTGGGTTTAACATCATCCAGGTGTGGTTCCTGTGATTTATTATAAACTGTTGCCTGTTTGTGTTTCCATAGAAACCAATGGTTCACACTTTGAAGACAACAGCGTTACCATGGAGACAGGAGGTGAAACAGGGCAGAGACTCTGTACAGCTGGCAGGTAACACCTGATGTGACACCTGTCCTGCTTCATGACTCTGCCTACTCTGCCTCTGTTTGGCTGGTTGGTTAGCTTCAGGCATCAGTTAGAAGAACATGTCGGTCATGACCAATCAGAGGCAGAGCAAAGCTGATAGCAAAACTCTTTCACAGTAAAAGCCCTCCAGCTCTTTTCTGCAATACTCATAATGTGTGTGTGTGTGTGTGTGTTTGAGGACCTGGTCTGGTATCCCGTACCCCTTACCTCTGACATCCTGTGTTACCACGGCAACAACACCATCCATCACCACGACCAAGTGCACCCTGGGACATCTGGCTGTTATAGAGCAGAGAGATGCTGCTGTGAAGGTACACACACACACACACACACACACACACACAGATCTTCACTGACATGTTCCAGGTGTTCATGTTCAATTAAACAAAACAAAAATAAATCAGTTAATCACGTTTGTTTTCTCCTTTGTGTATGTCAGAGGTTTGAACAGCTGATCAGGTCGGAGTTGTTGCTTTCAGACGACGACAAAAGAAGACGACTGAGAGAGCTGCAGAGCTGGAACACACACTGGAGACAGCAGATACACACTCTGAAACATACGACACACACACACTGATCGGTTGTGTGTTGCTGTCATGATGGCATGACATTTAATAAACCACAGAAGAAGAACAGAGTCTCATTGTTGGTGTGTTTTATATAGTCCATTCATGAAATAACATAAGTTTACGTGTTTGACAATTCACTTTCATTTTATTTATATAGCACAAATTCATAACTTCACAGAGACCAACAATTCAGAAAAACTTTAAGAGACAATCCTCTGACAGAACCCAGATCATAGTAGTCCAGTTCCAGGGTTAGGGGAAGGTAATCTATCTCAATGACTGCCCCCTTGTGGTCCGACGACACATGTGGTTTGGTGTAGGGAGTCAAGGGCAAGGCACTGGCCGATGCATGTCACTTGGGCAACCACCTATTGCTGTGCACTACCAGTGTTGGATGGGGGGCAGGGGGGGTGTCGGATCACTGCACTAACACCATGAGTCGAGCGGGAGTCAGGTGAAGGACAGGCAGGGAAGAGGACGTCGAGAAGAGGAGACAGGGTGTCCAGCAGAGGGAGGTGTGCCTACACCTTCAACCAATACTGTGCCGGCTAGACATACCCTGGACCTCCCTCCCCAACCTGTTGTCCCACAACCGAGGGCGGAGGGAAGGAGAGGGAAGACGAGGCTGAGATGAGGAGGCAGGACTAAGGACCGGACCATAGGAATAAGGGGGTAAGTGCCACTTTTGAAGTGGTGATTCATGCCCTTTCCCGAGGATTCCTGGACTTGAAACTTTGGCTACCCCCCCCATTTTGGGGTGTGCTGAGTCCAACTGTAGCAATGAATCGCCCATTTCGGGGCGATTTCCGGGCGAGCTAGGGTTAGGTTTGGAGGAGGACGCAGTCCCCTGCGGTTGAGGGGTACTCCGGAGGGCACGGGCTCACGGAGCTCCTGGGAGAGTGGTTGTTATTAAAAAGTATTTAGTTATCTTAAAATAGTTTTATAAAATAAGTTATAAAAGATTCCCCCCACCCTACAAAGTCGATAAAATCCCATTTTTACATGTTGTTATTGGGCTACTGGGCAGGTAGGGCCGCAGGAATTTGCATTTTTATCAATATACTCCAATCCCCCAGGGTCTCTGTGTCATGTCTTGATAAATCATGTTTTCAGTTCTCCTTATGTCTCACCTGTCTTGTCTTTTAGGTCTCTGCCTTCCTGTGTGTGTCATCACTGCTCCCTGATTACCTGCCTCCCTCTGTGTTTCACCTGTGCCTGATTGTTTCCCCTCCCCTTTTCCCTCTGTATTTAGTCTCTGTGCTCCCTTTGTTTGTCGCCAGTTTGTCTTATCTTGTACATCGAACCCGCGTTTCCTGTATTTATAGTATTAATTGACCTATTTATTGAACCAAGCCTGTTTTTTGACCTCGATTCTTGCCCTATGATTTTGTACCTTTGCCTAGACATTTATTGGTCATCTTGTCTAGTAAACCTTTCGAACCTCAAACCTTGCCTCAGTGTCTGCATTTCGGATCCTTCTGTGTGCCTGCGTGATACTCTGAGTAAAATCATGGGACTCTCTAGGTAATAATGCACACCAGAAATAAAATATGCATACATGCACACACATATACACACTCACATATATCTTGATATTAAAATAGCTAAGGGTTAGGGTTAGGGGAAGATAATCTATCTCAATGACTCCCCCCTTGTGGTCCGACGACACACGTGGTTTGGTGTAGGGAGTCAAGGGCAAGGCACTGGCCGGCGCATGTCGCTCGGGCAACCAACTGTCGCTGTGCACAACTGGTGTCGGGTGGGGGAAGGGGGAGGCCTATCGGATCACCGCACCAACACCAAGAATCGAGCAAGAGTCAGGTGAAGGATAAGCCGGGAAAAGGAGACAGGGTGTTCAGTAAAGGGAGGTGTGTCTACACCTACACCAATACCGTGCCAGCTAGGCAAACCCTGGATCTTCCCACCTCACCAATCAACCCCCAAACAGAGGGGAGAGGGAAAGGGAGGGGAGACGAGGTTGAGGAGAAGGAAGAAGATGTCGAGAAGAGAAGACAGGGTGTTCAGCAAAGGGAGGTGTGCCTACACCTTCACCAATACCGTGTTGGCTAGGCAAACCCTGGATCTCCCTCTCCCACCCATCACTCCCCAGCAGAGGGGAGAGGGAAGGAAAGGGAAGATGAGGGTGAGAAGAGGGAAGACGAAGTCGAGGCGGCAAGCCAGGTTTCCGGACCGGGCCATGGGGCAGGTGTTGAAAATGAAAATTCCAACCAAAAAACCATGGCACATAACTTAGGATCAGGTTAGAGTCATAATTAACATAAAAAGGAAATATTCAAAGTAAGTATCAAGGTATAGGAACAAGTATTTACATATTAAAGGTGCTGTGGGTCAAAAATCAAATTAAGAATCAGAACAAATAAATTAGGGTTCCAGGTTAAGGTTAGGGTTAGAATTAAGATTAGGATACCCGACCAATATTTTTAACAGTAT
>CP136880.1:7500-12500 GCA_033000465.1 Sciaenops ocellatus | reverse complement strand
CAGACCAAGAACCTCCACTGGGAGCTTGTCTGGTGGAGGAGTCCAGTTTGAACGCCCCGTAAATGGTGGTACGTCCCTGTTGGTTGAATTTTTAAAGTAAGTAGCCAATTGTACTTTCCTATGATAATGTTGTAAATCTAATTGAAACTGGGCTTTTTGATTCTTACCTATATCCAGAGATGGGACAAAGGTCAAACCTCTGCTCAGAAGGTCCCTCTGTGTTTTGGAAATCCGAAAGTTCTTAGCTAAGACCAAAACATTTTCCACAGAAGAGGACCGAGGTTCCTCAACCCCCTCTGGTGTTAGACTTAGAGGGTGGTTAAGTTTAACAAAGCTGCCCAATGTGCAAGCATAGCTCTTCCTGTCTTTTTAGTCCAATGGATGTTATCAAGCTCCGTATGGAAGTCCGCCTCATCAAGTGGAGCAAGAGAGAGCAAATTTCTCTCCATGTATCCATTCAGGATCCTGAGGGTCTGTTTCTCATCTCTGGACAAAGCAGAAGAAAAACCGATCTGGGGGATCCAGACCTCAGCATAAGGGAACTTCCTTCTAGCAGCTCTAACCGCTCCTTGTAGCTGCTTCACAGATGTTTCTTTCGCCTTCTGTCTCCTGTGGTTAAGACCAAATGACAAAATGACCTTTTCCACCGTTACACTGGAGGTAGCCTTGTTCATCAAGGCCTCTGCGTGCCGGAAATTGGCCCCGGGGTAAGCGTCAATTTGTAGGTCCGGGATGTCATATGATCCGATTCTGACCAAATTGGAGTCCCCCACTATCAGCCATTTCCGCGTGACCTTGAGTCCCCAATCAATCATTTTGCGTTCAGAGTTGGGGTGTCGTGTGGGTCTCTGACGCTGTATTGGAGTGGACGTCTCATCCACTGCTGCTAGTTGGGAATCCTCCTGGTCACTATCCAGCTGGGAATCCTCCCCGTCGTCACCCTCTGCCTGGTGAACCTGGGCTGGGACCACGATTTGTGCTCCCTCTGTTACGTTGTCCCCCACAGAATAACCCTGACATACTGGAGGCGTTAAGCCAAACAAATCCTCCAAATCCTCTAGGGCAGACCTGTGAACCTGCGGAGGTACCTGAGAATCCCCCTGTCCATCATCCGCCAGATCCAGGAACAAGTCTTCTGTAAAGACTACCCCTCTGCGTCTCCTGGCTCCGGGCTCTCTTTGCTCCAGAGGGTCCATTTGCGGAGATTGTGGTGGGGCCTGGATCTGAGGGGGCTCTACTGTCATCAGAGACTGTGCTCCTTGTTGTTGGGGAGGCTCCGCCTGTGGTGGTTGTGGTGGTGGTGGCGGAGGTGGAGGTGGGGGTGGAGGTGGAGCCTGATCTGCTCCCCGGCTGATGGCCTCAATCGGTCCTCGAGGCTGATCTGTAGCTCGAACAGACTGTGGTTGGTTGTCACCATCCAATCTGGCCGTAACCAGGGCCTGTGCGTGGTCAATAGACTCTTGGTTAACATGTGGCAAATTCCGTTTGGCCCATCTAACCGCCACCTCAAAAGGCTCCTTCCAATCACGCACTGAGAGCCCGGAAATCTCCTCCAACACCGTTGCCACACCGTCCTCATAGTGATCCTGCAGAATGAGCTGGGTATTGTAACCCCAGTTTTCTGCATTCCCCTTGATCATCCCCATCGTCTTATCAGTGGGGGAAGCTGGTCTTATCATCCCCGACAGGGCATCCACCATTTTGGCAATCATCCTGGGCGGCTGTCTCCCTATCTTGGGTGCCACGTTCTGGAGATGATGCACCATCTTAATAACTGTGTGCAGTTTCCTGGTCAGCAGTCGAAATTGTGGACCTGCTGCCTGTCTCTTGATCCCATCGGACCTATCAGCTCGCGGAGAAACAAGTCTACGAGGAGGTCCTCGAAACTCCTGGCGGACCACGTCCGCAAACGACCTGGATTGGGGACCGTAGTATCGGGAGGTACGGGGTGGAGGCACTGGCCGGTTAGGGAGAGGGGACTGATCCCATCCCCATCTGGAGATGGGAGGTGCTCGCTCCATCCGCCCCCCCCTCCCGTACTGCTGGAGTGGCTGGCGGTCTCGTCTGCGGCGGCCGCCGCGCTGGACGAGAGTCCATCCGTCCTCAAAGAACTCACCCATGACTTTGGGTGAGTTTGAAAGTTATTTTTAAATCAAAATATCAATTAAAAGTTCAAAAAATATTAAATTTTTTTAATAAAATAAAAATGAATTAGTTTTAAAAGAAAAACAATAAACAACTAAGGGAGGGTGTGTCTGGGCGACGTTTCGACCCTTCCTGGGTCTTCTTCAGGCCTATGACACACTAAAAAACCACTAGCGTCAGGTAGCTGGAGAATGATGTGCACAGCATGAGCGCCAGAGCAAGAATGAGCTCTCTGTAGGCTTTCGCCCCTTTTATACGCTCTGTTCGCCAAATGTTATATTCGCCTTTTTAGATTCGCAAAATGTATTATGAACTCTTCCCTCTTATTTTTCAGCCCTATAATAACCAAATCACCTAAATTATCATGAAATTGAATGAACTTACCTTAATCTACATGAATTTGTTTTTAGCAATAATATTTTTTATAATGTATTTTAGTATATCAATTTATAATCAATTTTAAATGTATTTTAGACCTAAATCAATATGTTACTATTTATTCTACCCCACCATATCAAATGTTCCAATAATCCTTTAATGATTCTCATCAATTATATAAGGCCAGGGTAAAATGTGGTTAGGGTTAGGGCTAAACAACAGGGTTGGGTTTAGAAAAAGTGATTAGGGTTAGGGCCCGGGTAGAAAGTGGTTAGGGTTAGGGGTTAGGGTTAGGGTTAGGGGTTAGGGTTAGGGGTTAGGGTTAGGGCTAGAAAAAGTGGTTAGGGTTAGGGCCCGGGTTAGGGGTTAGGGTTAGTGGTTAGGGTTAGGGCCAGAAAACGTGGGTTAGGGTTAGGGCCTGGGTTAGGGTTAGGGTTAGGGTTAAGGGGTAGGGCTAGGGTTAGGGGTTAGGGGTTAGGGTTAGAAAAAGTGGTTAGGGTTAGGGCCCGGGTTAGGGTTAGGGTTAAGGGCTAGGGCTAGGGTTAGGGGTTAGGGTTAGGGTTAGAAAAAGTGGTTAGGGTTAGGGCCCAGGTAGAAAGTGGTTAGGTTTAGGGCCAAACAACAGGGTTGGGGTTAGACAAAGTGGTTAGCAATTCGGGCTAAGAATCAAAAAGTAAGAGTTCTACTTGGTCTTCAAATTTAGACCATCAGGTTCCTTTGTTTTGAGAAGATAAATCCAATATCGCTCAATTTTCTTTCGTTCAAAATCTGTCCAATTGTTATTTTTTTGCAATCCAGCCATCCTGACAGAGTCCAAACCGTGGATCAAAAAATGTGCAACAAATGGTGTTTCCACACGTCTTTTGTTTCTAATATTGTAACAATGTTGATACATACGTGTAGACAAAGCATCTTTAGTTTCCCCAACATACTTAATACCACACTTGGCGCAAAATAAAGCATAAACGCAATTTGTTGATCGGGTACTAAACTCCTGTGAGATTTTGAAAATAGTTTTCTCCTTCAGATTTTTTATGAACTTCAAATGGCAAAACTGAGCATCCAACCACTTGGGTTTGTTCCTTATCAAGGACGGTAACTTAGCCCTAACAAGGAGATCCCGTAAATTTCTATTCCTCCTGTACGCCGAAATCACTTTGGCGTCTGGAAGAATTCCAGATTGCCCAATAAGCTTGTCAAAATTGTCTTTAAACTTCCAGTTCAAAACTGTACCCATAGTTGAATAGGTGGTAATCAAAGGGATTAAACTCTCATGACCCCCTTCCCTTTCCACGTGAAAAGTTTTAAAACAGTGTCTCAAAAACGATCTAGTGTACCCTCTGTCCCGTAAGGCTTCAAAAAGAATATGAACAGCCTCCATAAAGGTTTCATCTCGGGTACAAATCCTTCTAAAACGTAGAATTTGGGATTTGACAATGCCCTTAAACGTGTGACGTGGGTGGAAACTCTTCTTATACAACAAGGCGTGTGTATCAGTCTTCTTAAAAAACACCTTAACATCCAATTTGTGTGTTTCCTGAAAATCGGGTCCCTTATAGACCGTGGTGTCCAGGAAATCCACCGACTGTTCCTGTACTTCCGCCGTAAGTTGGATAGAAGGGTCATGAGAGTTCAGTGTGTCCAGAAATATTTGAAACTCCTCCTTGGAGCCCGTCCAAACTCCCCATATATCATCCAAATAACGTAAATAATGCAATGGCTTCTTGTGGCATTTACAAAAAACCTCCTCCTCCCAATTGGCCATAAAAATATTGGCGTAGGCCGGAGCAAATTTTTTGCCCATTGCCGTACCCTTTATTTGTAAATAAAACTGTTCATTAAAAACAAAGTCATTTCTCATTAAATTTATTTCCAACAGCTGTATCAGCTCCTCATCTGGCCGGAGGGGATCTGGGTATCTTGCGAAACATTTTTTAACTGCCTTGATACCACTAGCAATATCTATATTTGTATATAAGCTGGCCACATCCATAGAAAAAAAGTACGAATTGGACGGGATCTCCAAACTCTTAATAACCTCAATAAAGTGATAAGTATCCTTCAAGTAGGCAGGATGTCTGGTAGAGAGCGGATTGAGGTAAACATCCAAGTACTCTGCCGTGTAGTACGTCTCACTACCACAGTCAGAGACTATAGGACGTCCAGGGGGCACTTCAAATGGAACAGTCCAACTATTTGGATCTTTATGAATTTTGGGAAGAGTATAAAAACGTCTTTCCCTTGGTTGTAAATCACCTTTTAAATATTTTCTCTGCTTTTCATTAATGAATTTCTTAGTTTTTAATCTCCGTAAAATATCATCAATTAAAGGAATAGTGTCTAGAAAAATGGGTTGGTCTAATTTTTTATAATAAACCGGATCATTCAGTTGTCTTTCTGCCTCTAATATATATTGGTCTCTATCCAATATGACAACCGTTGCCCCTTTGTCAGCAGGCTTTATCACAATATGTTTT